>VZTA01007720.1:0-15536 GCA_013398855.1 Mohoua ochrocephala
CTATGGATCTAGAAAAGTAATTTCTTTAGGGTTTGTTGTCTGTTGAGACTCTTGTCTCCTGGACTCACTTCTGTATACCCTTGTATTTTCATTTTTTCAGTACTAAAGATATAATCGAGCCCTCTATTCAGTGAAAGCAACAGTGACTAAAATACATGAAAGAAAATCCTGTTTGGTAAAAAGTCAGAGATTCTCAAATCATGTCAAGATATTCAGGTCAAGTATTCCTTTCAAGAGAAAAAAGCACTTCTGCAGCCTGCGGGGGAGTGCCAACCCTGAGCCTGTCTCGATCAGCACGTGGGTTCTGCATGGCCCAACTGGGAACACAAGATTCAAAGGGGAATTCTGGTTCCCTGATGTAATGGAGTCAGCCACAGGATTTCAGTAGGTTTATAAGAGACTCGGCCTCTGCAAACGCAAGCTTTCATTTTGCAAAAATGAGGGTTAATCTAATGATGTTACCCAAAAAAGTACATCTATACATATGTATGTGTATTCACCCTGTAGCCACACAGCATAAATGTAAGGACTGGATTAACTATTTTAAGACTTGGGCCATAATTTAATGAAGTTTCTTTCCTCTGTAACCAGAAGACTAAGGAAGACAACCGTTCCAGTAATCTACTAGGAAGTTCCAGGAGCTCCCTACTAGAAGACTGTGAGGTGCTTAAATAGATGTAATAGTATGAAATAATAATTTATCTAAAATAATTCCATTAGAAGCACCAAGGTTACAACATCTGCCATGAGCTTGTTAGCAGCCCAAAAGAGTGTAAAGAAACAGCAGCATCTCCTACTGCGACTCCTTCCAGCTACTTGTTTGCAAGTGTGACTTGCTAAAGGACAGAATCAACCAGCAGACAACTGTTGTAAAAGTTAGGTTCAGCCCTGCCTCTTTTCACCTCTTATTGTGTAAGTACGTGCGTAAAAATGTTAAGCAATTTTTGCTATTTGTTTTTTATACACGGCAGAAAGCCATGAATATTTCATTCTACAGCTAAATTAACATCATACCACAATCACATATTTATCCCCAAATGCACTCTATTCTGGATTTCAACTTCCTTTCACACGGTAGAAAATAAGTGCTTTTCTGCAAGGAGCTGCTGTTTCAGAACTCGGTGTTTTTTACCTAAGAAGTCTGAAAGAGATTTTCATCTAAACAGTGCACAAAAAAAAGAAGAATTTCTCTACTTGTACTTCAAACATTAGTTATCAGATGTACACTTACTTGAAAACATAGATATGGCAATCAAACAAAAGTGCCAGAAAAGAAAAGAATTAACTCAGTGCAAGTGAAAAAAAAATTCACACAAATTAAAGTTCTAATAATTTTTTATATCTGAAAGGTCATACAGAAATACGTTATTTGGAGGATTAGCCTGACATTAACCTTTTTCTGGTTAAAGGTATCTTAAATCAAGTCTATTTTTCTGTTAACACACTGAGGTATTGAAGATTTAAGCAGCTAGTATTTGTTGAACTGCTGGCTCTATGACACACAAAAGAATCTAGATCAATTATAGATTTGCAACATGAGTACTAATATGCAACATATCTGGGGCCATTCACTAATAGACATCGTTTTAATGATGAAATCGCTGGAACTAATGAGTGACAGTAAATGACAATGAAATCAATAGCCTCAGTGTGATGAAAAGCAGATACACACTTTTCACATTTGTAGTTCTTTTGCTTTTTATGTTTGTGTTGACCTGTGGATTTTTTCTGATTTTTCTTTTCTAATCCATGCCAGATCCTAAATCAGTCAAGCTTTGCAGTATTTCTGCACAGACCTTATATTCAGAAGTCTCAGAGCACTAAATAATGTACAGTATGCTGGTATTAATGATGATGAAATACTCCTAACTTTTAGGTATATTTATCTTTCAGTAGCTCTTTTTCCTGTGCAAAAAAGACTTAATGTTATGTATTTTCCTTCACATGATTCCAGTTCCCTTCCTCCCCACATGAGATCTGCAAACTTTGGACAGTTCCACTTGAACATGTTGGGGGCAATGAGGTCTCAAGATCAGTTAAGCCCTTGTAATCTTTGTAAAAAGCAGACATGTGGATATACATTTAAAAAAATAACAATTTTTTTTCAGTCTACTGTTACAGTCAAAACCAGTGACACTCATATGGATCTTTATGCCCTTAAAGGGAAAGTAATAGGTAAATATAAGTACAACACAGAATCATACTATAACTCAGTTAAGCAATCCATGAATGGAGGGACACCACATGAAAACTTTCTTTAGTTGCGGTGTTCACCGATGTACTTTTTAAATATCTGGATCAGCAATAAAGTCCCATGATCCTAGGCAATGTTTTACATTGTATCCATTCAGACCAGCATCCAGGAATGGACTTCACAGAAATGCGTGTATGTTCATATCCTTCCTCTTCAGTACAAAATTAGCCCTGTTCTCAAGTTCCTGTTATCAGCTGCCTGAGCACAAATGTACTATCACCCTCTGCTGGAAAGAGTTCAATCTACAGTTAGAGACAACTGCAAATGCTGATACAGAACAAAACTTAGGCACACAAATCAAAGGTTGCAAAGCATCATTTTATAAATAACTATCACCTACAAAAGTGAAGATAATTGCACTGGACATCTGCAGCATTAGATTACGTCCTTTAGATATCACATGATTATTGGTAAAAGTGAAAACTCTGTTAATGAAATATTAATTATAAGTAATTTTTACCAATATCTTACCTCAATCAACAATTAAGTAAAAATTTTCAGTCCTTAAAGCACATGTACAGGATTTCCACATCCTCAGAATTAAAATATTTGAACTCCTACTCCTTTATTTGCATATGTTATTTGTTAGTTTTAGTATTAGAGCTGTTTGCTCTTTTTGTGATACTGAAGAGCCACGGTAAGCAGAGAACTCTTGATGGCACTAACACAGACCTAATAAAAATAAAAAAAAAAATCATTGAAAACATGAGACAAATAGGAAAAGCCAGCTGCTCACATACCAAGGTTGAGAGAACTAAATGAGTAACAGATGGTCCAGACTACCTTTGGCCATCGAAATCGTGCCCAAACAATATACTACTACCCAGTCGTGCAGAAGAGTGGAAAACCACATAGATGCAAGTGGAGAGAAACACATAATGGCTTGAGGGTTCTAGCAATGAACTTCTTTTCATGAAGCAATGTTAATGGACCACCACCTCTCTCTGTGAATCTCTTTTGATTCAGACCTGTGAGCAATAAAAACTGTCCACTCTCTGGAAAAATGTGAGATGAAATGGGATATGAAAACTAGTTGCATTTCTGCTGTTAAAATAATGCTATATACAGACCAATTTTGTGTTTCCATGTGGAAAAATGCATGCAGTTCTAGTCTCGCTGTCTTGGAAAGAATTAGCTGTTACAGACATAGCTGCAGATGTGTAATGAAAGCATAACAACAGCCTGCTTGCATCAGGGCACATTGGAAGAAAGGTGAGCATTTTTTTTTTAATGGCAACTTTTCACCTAATTTTCAGCTAATCTTGTCAATGTACTGGCACTGCTTGTTCCCAAGTATGACGGCCCAGTGTGAGAAAAAGAGGTTTAGGTATCTCACTCCCTTACTGGCACAGGTTTTCTGGAGAACATGGTAGATGACATGGTAGTGGGGTGAACCCTCTCTCAGGCTCCAGTAGACATCAGCTGGAAACAGCAGAAGACAAGTTCAAAACAAGTATGACAAGGTGTTTTCCACGCAGTGTGCAACTAATGGTGAAAATTTTTGCTATAGGATGCTGTGGACACTAAATTTTCAATGTCTTTAAAGAGAATCCCAACTGGACAACTTTATTGAGGAATAACACAACAAAGACGACGAATTACAAAGACAGTCATCTCAGGCTCAATGAAAACACATATGACTGCATATTCTTATCCTCTTCCCCAGGCTTTCCCTACTATGCAATATCACAGAATTTGTTGTTTAGACTGGCCTTTCCCTTGACCCGGTACAGTCTGGTACATGCTAGACTCTGTCTAGTCCTTCTGATGCTTAACACTAATCATTGCCTTTGTGGAGGACCCTGCATATCTAAATGTCTTCTGAATACACACAGCTGTGCAACTCATCTCTCTCCCTCTCTCCTGAATCACAGAATCATAGACTTATTTAGATTGGATAAGACCTCCGAGATCATCAAGTCCAACCTTTGACTGAAAACCACCTTGCCAACTAGACCATGGCACTAAGTGCCAGGTCAGGTGTTTCTTGAGCACCTCCAGGGATGGTAACTCCACCACCTCCCTGGGCAGCCTGCTCCATTCCTTAACCACCTGCTCCATTCCTTAACCACCCCTTCAGTGAAGAAATTCTTCGTGAATTGGCCAGTGCTCTCTCAGAGCTCATCTTAGAGACAACAGATACATGCAGCTGATGTTGCCTCATCCCTTCTTCCTCATCTCACATGCTCTCTTAGCCTTTAAGTAGTCCAGTGGCTAGAGCAGTCACAAAGAGAGAAAAGACTGGATAAATTCCTTCTTAGCCTTCTAAAGGCAAGGTTAAAACATCACCAATAGATGGAGCATGAAGTGCAACACTTGCCCAGTTGCCTAAACAACTTGTTATTGTCCCAAGCAAAGATGCATTTTTCTATACATAAGATAGTTTAAGAATAAAATACATATTGTCTGCTGATCAGGGCAAAGCAAGAAATGGGGGCCTGAATCTCTTAAATCAGAGGAGAATTGAGCATAGGACCCTCACACATCGGGGAGAGCTGTTCAGCTACCGAGCTGTGAAACACACAAAAAAGAATGCCAGCTTCTTACACCAGTTTGAAAGAGACTATTGGCTCCTTGACTCAACTTTCTGCACAGACAAACCTTACACAGCTAGCTTCAAAAGAAAATCCTGTATTGCAAACACAAGACAGAGAGAAGTGTGGTCCTGGACAGCGAAACAAAGAGCTTTCTGACATCTCTAGGACTCTCCCTTTCTGGAGAGTTCCCTGTTGTCTAGCTTAGGGAAGCTTTGAATCCTCTCTTTCAGTTTCTTATTCCAGACTGTGGATGCCATTTTCCTCTCTCTTTTTCTTTTTCTTCCTTTTAAAAAAAATTTAGACCACATCACAGCAAATTAACAAATAAAATTCAAGCTGTTACACATATCTTATCGTAAGAGTGAAGAAAAGAAACAAAAGAAAACCCTTGTCCTGATATGATGCTATTATGATCCGAACATCCCATTGCTACAGTTTAGCACACAGATTGCTACTAGCTACAGTTAACACTCCCAGACAACTCCTTCTTGACTGGCGCTAAAAGACGCTATGGACCAGCCTAGCATCAACAGGAAATGTTCATGTGATTTTTCCTCAACACAGTTCCATCAAAGTAAACTTGAAATTCACTTTTTAAAATAACCTGGTTCATTCTGACTGGGACTAAATGATATATTCTAAAAGTCCTCAGACACTGGATGTGGGAAAGACAAATGCTTTCAGCAAAGAGGTGGTTTGGGGACAGATAACAGTAATTTCTTCAAGTCAGCACAAATGCAGCTGAAAAAGGACACATGCCACAGTCTAAATCACCAAAGAAATAACAAAACTACCAGCTAAGACGAAGAACTGAGCAACACTGATAATCTAAAAAAAACCTCCAAAGATAGTTCACTTTCAGAATATTGGGTTTGAACTGAGAACAGCACATCCGGGAAGACAGGCTGAAATGTGAAACTAAATTGAGAGAGACAGAATGGGGTGAAGAGGTAAGCTTGGGAGTTGTCTGCAAAGAGAAGCTAGCAAAAGCTTTCACAGTGCTTTATATCATTCAAACATTAAGAACAGGGAGGGAAAAGAGAGGGAAAGCGGGACCCATGCATTCAAATATGGACGAAGAGATGATTCTTAAAGGAGATTCTTAAGCAATTGACAGAGGATTAAGGGGAAACTAACAGAACAGAAAGAATACAGATTTATCAAAAAATGAAAAAGTGGAATAGTACAGGAAAATGACAGGATTATCCATGTCAAAAGAAGCTGGTTGAATAAACAAGATAAGAATTAGATAAGAATTAATTTAATTTTTACTTTTATATATATTTCGGAGGTGGTTTTGGCCATGGCAATGAAGCTGAATACTAGAAAGATAAATATAACAATTATGCAAAGCCCTGGAAAAGACTTGGACTTTCAGATTAAAGCATTACTAAAATATTTGAATTTATTTTGGTGTCTTTCAGAAATCTCTACAGCTCAAGTGTGTCCACATATACTCATTTTTGCCAGTTGATTATAGGACCACAGTGTACCTTATTGCCTCTCAAATAATAATACTTTGACTATTCCAAGTTTTAGCTATTATTTAATGACACATTTCCAATTTCCAGATTTCTGTTCCATAAAAATTTCCTAAAAACCACGCTTATATAAATAAGGTCATTTCAGGTACAACCTTAACAAATTAGCAGCTGTTATGCCACTATTAGTCACTGAGAAATCCAGGCTGTTCCCTCATTCAATTATGATGCTGCCAATTCCATTTCCTGGCTTTTGTCTTTCTGGCCAATACATGCAGCTTGGAGAAAATTCACTTCTGCTGTCCTATAGACCCAGCAGTACTGCACCACAAGACTTTGACCTTAGAAAATGATGGTCACTGATCAAAAACATGGACACATTTTGGAGTGAAATGCACATAAGCAAGTTATCTTAACATCTATTAAATTGAGGTGGAATACTTGTTATAGCTCAGCCGTATAATATAGCAATGTTAATCTGTTTAAAGACATATTGCTTTAAGATCTTTTACTTGTACATTCAGTATTATGTCCAGTCAGCTCACGTAGCAACTAAACTTCTGTGCTTAAATGACACAGACAGCTAAAAACAACAGTATTCTGTAATAACCTAATTCTCAGTTCCTCTCTGAAAGCCATCTATATTACTTGAATTCACTGGTTATGCTGGTAAGAAGCATTAAGTCTAGTGAAACACAGACAAAACAGCAGTATCATGTATAAGAAATTTGGAAACCCTTTTGAATTCTTGACTACTTTGGGGCAAGCACATAATTTTGATTTCCAGTTCCAGAATGCTTTTCCAAGTGTAAAAGCCTTTAACCTTTTCTGTAATTTTTGCAGTGTGTTGTAACTATTTGCCTTTGTTTTGACAGTTTAAACAAAATCCTTCAGTTTCTCCTGCACTTGCTCCAGGCTGAGACCAGGCTTTCCAAATACAGCACAGAACAGCAGTCTTCCACAATACTATCAGAGGCTTGGGCACTGTTGTTAATAACCTCTAACACTGTCCCTTTAAGGGTCTATAAAGACACCTTGCTACATGTTTTACACTCGCATGATTTTTTTGTTGTTGTTTTCTCCCTACAGAAGCAATAGGCAACTTTTTGTTTACATTCAGTATGTGATCGACAAATAGATTGGATTGTTTTTCCTTCTAGTTATGAGCCCCCAATTTATGGCATCACCTATGCGTGAAATGTTGCAAACTATACTAATAATATTTATCTTATTTCTGGAACTTCAGTATTCAAATACACTAAGTATTTCCCTTGTCAGGTACTGGTTTCTATGCTGATGATTTCTTCCAATTTTGTCTCAAAAAAATTCTTAGAATTCTTCTGCCCTTCAATGCTAATCATTAATGAAAACATAAAATGACACTGACCATAAGCAAAAGAGAAAAGACAACAAGAAAGTCTTTCAGATCAAATGTCCATTTCAGAGGCGCTATCAGCACACATCCGTTTCAGAGATCTTATCAACACAAGCTCATTTTTACCTATGCTAAGCCTCAGTCTCACAGTTCCTCACTAACCTCCTCCTTCTCTAGTGTAATTAATATCATAGCTGTTACTGTGTCAAACATTTAATGAAATGTAGGCAGGCTTCTTGTTTTCAGTGAATCATTTCAACCTGAAAAGCACTAAGTACAAAGAAACCTTCCTTTTGGTAATGAGAAAATGAAGTAAATTATGATCTCTTCGTCTTCATCCTTATCCCTGCATTTTTAAAATTAAAATTATTGAAATAATTTAACAAGTAAGAAATCAACTGAACCACTTCTCTACCCTTTACTTTTACCGGGATGTCGAGGTCCTAAGCAACAATAGTGTTGGAGACAACCCAGTATCCCTCACTTGTGCGGGATGGACCTAATCAGGTTCCTTTCTTCTCCTCAGGCAGTCAAACCCCTCTTTCCCTCACATACAGGTAAAATTCGTGCCCTCCTCTGTGTCCTTTACTAGTCCATCTTCACCCTAACGTTTGCTTTCTATTTTGCAAAGAAAGATACTCAATAAATTTTCCTGTCCAGAGTGTATTTAGTCACGGCCCATCCTTGCTTGCCAATACACTCACTTGTTTTTAGGCCATTCTCTTTGCATGTAGCTATGAGGAAAAAGAGCAAAACAAACCAAACCAAACAAACAGAAAAAAAAAAACAAACCAAAAAACCCCCAAACAAACCAAAACAAACAAACAACAAAAACCAAACCCCAAAGAACAAACAAAAACTCCATGTACAAAATGCTTGTTTTGGGTTCGTTTGTAGGGCTAAATTTAGTTGCACTTCACACAAGTCTCATTTTACTCCTACTCTTTCTGACTTCCAAGACATACTTTTCTTTGCTAATCAGATTCTTTTCCCATTTCTCTAGCTGGTTCTTCTTTGGACATAATTCAGTTAAGGAAGTTGGACCTGCCCGGCTTTCCACAGGCAGCACTCAGCATTTTACAAGATCATATCCTGCAATGGAATAAATCTGCATAAACTAACTGTGCATAAGTTAAGTCTCAGAATGAAAACAAGGTTCTTGATCTACCAAAGAAATATGTTCTGAAACTATTTCCCAACAGAGGGAGAGCAAAACCCCTAAACTCATTTCAGGAATAAGATTTCCTTATTCTATGGAAGAAAACTATATTATCAATACCTTGCCTTTATTCAGTTTTTCTTTATTGAAAACCAAAATGTCTGGTCTTAAACAAACGGGCATGTGAAGCTGTATGCAGTCACTTATCAGCATCTCTTATAATGACAGAATAAGCAATTAATCTGCACATCAATCCTCAGAGAAAGAATACCGTCCCAAGGATGTCAACCTTCATTGGGCTGCAATGGCTACATACTGGTGTTTAGGATTTGCCTACCTTCACACCTTAGGAGGCTACAGTAGGTTCTTGAATTTACATCTCTGTTCATAAATGATGACAAAAATTATTATTACCTGTAATTCAGGCAAAGCCGAAGAATTCACTGAGATTCTGAACTACTCATGCTTAATTAATTATAGATTATGCTTTGCATTTGATTAATGGTTGATTTGGGCATCCCATGAAACAATGGGGGTATTCCTAAGGCTGGTCTTTCCTAAAAATAAACTAGTTCTGAAAATTTTTATTCAGCTCTTGCACTTCTAGTGTCTCTGTATTTTATTGAATTTGCTGTTTTCACAGCAGTAGAACAAACTCATCTTCCTTATTCTTTCATATCTGTGTTATCTGAACACACGTTCTGACTACAATTACATAGCCTTGTTTCTAGAGGCTAAAGTAGGGGAAAAGTAGCATATTTCAGAAAGTCTTTCTTCCTTCCTTCCTCCCACCCAGCAGCTAACTCTGTTAGAGCCAAGAACAGAAAGAAAGTAAGATGGAACCTGCTTCAACCTAAGCTTTTTGAAATACTCACGGGTTTTGTGTGTCTTATTTTTAACTACATGATTATAAAGTTGTGTTAAGAGTTTCCATCAAGTCAGACACATCTAAAAACTGACATTCTGCAGCTTTCCTTTTAATACATTATTTTTCTATACAGATGTGAATAGGTTTTGGAATTTTATAACCCAAATTTTAGCACATCATTTACTTACTGGTTTTACTGATGTCTATAATAAAAACATCACCAAAAAAGGCACCAGGACCCAGATTGTTTTCAGCAGTATTAGTTCAAGCAAGTAGAACTAATATTTTACTTACAGAATGCCAGTCAGATGCAATTAAAAGCTATTGTAAATTTTGAGGATTTCAGAGAACTCTTAGCTGTCACAGCTGTCTAAAAATATCTGTCATAGGGAAAATGTTGGGTTTTGACTGTTACCAATAAGTCTTTTAAGGACAGACTCTGTAGATTTGCTCTGTAGAAGTCACATTTGCACAATATGGCTCTGGTACTTATGGATCTGAAACTGCATTTACCTTATCAAAGACAGACCTGGGTTTTGCTTGGCTGAGCAACCTAAGTAACGGTATTATTCCAGGTATTTCATATGTTCTATTAACTATTTGGTATGTTCTATTAAAGCCTATTAACTGTTCATGTTTCATTGTTGCCCACTAGATCAAGTACAATTGTTTTCTTGCTTTTTCTTTTAAAAAATAAAAATCTGTTGGTACCACATAGATCAAGGGTCTCAGTATACAGTACTAAATTAAGTGGTTTGGTTTTCTAATGCTTTACTCCCTCCAGGGAGTCAATCATGGATGAGATAAAATACACTGACTTAGTATTTTCATGAACAGCCTGGTCTGTGAGGAACTCTCCCCAAACCTGCATTGAAACTATTCCTAAAAATTTCAGCTACAGTATGACAGCTTGCTTGACTTTTCTCTTTATCAAGGACTACATCCAACTCCAGAGTGTGCCAGTTCTATAGCTGGAGGCTGGTGCTTCCTCTAAGGCTTTCATTACAGTAGTAGCAACCCATGTAAGTGGCATATAAAAGTTCCCAAATTCCAAAAATCAGACAGTAAAACTGTTGCCCTATGATAGCATCAAAGCCTCATATGAAGCCAGTGACATTCGGAAGGGCTGGCTTAGAACAGCATTTCCCTAGCAAAATCAAAACTGAAGGCCCTAACTCGGAACAGAGGCAGCTGTGCCCTGTGCCCAGACATGCTCTAACATTCTTTAGGTGGCAGAGGGAACACTGGCTGAAGACGGTCACACGGGAAGTTTATTGTCCAGCTTGCATTTCTTTTTATTTCATTCCTAGAAGCTCCTCTCCTTTAAAAGGACTCAAGCAGAGAGATGGGAAGGAGGTAAAGAGGAGGCTGCTCTCCTCTGTAACATAACTGGAGCTTAATACTGCAGCTCTCCTCTTCTTCAGGATACCCACATCACCATGCACAGCAGTATCAAGGCTCCATCCCTTTTTTCTTCCTTCTCTCCTCTCTAATAAACTCTCAGTGATACCCTATCATATGCACAGCCAAAATAATGACCATTTTCAGACACAAAGACAGAAAATGGAAACCAGAATCATAACATTCCTTTGTTCCTTCCCTGTTGCTTTTTCATTCATTAAAAATGAAAAAAGAAAAAAATTCATCTGAGTCTTCATTTATGAAAAAAAGAATTACTTAGGAGTTATAACCAATAAATCTTCACACGATCTAACACTTTCTTCCAACTGAAATATTGACTTTATTCAGATGAGCTTAAAAGATCTACAATATCACTGAGAATTTATTTCATAACAGAAACACAATGGTCTCTCCTTTGCATTATCATACTGTAAAATGTCACCACATGCTAATACAAAGCCAATGAACAAGAGCCTAGTTTTGAAAATGAATTACTTTGACAGAAATCTTTTCCCTTCCTTAAGCATGAAGGAAAGGTGTAAAGGGAGTTTGAGAAATATATTTGTCCCATGGTATTTAAAAAGGCAGATCCGAAATACCGGGCTACGCACCCTAACCCAGAGAGGGGCTCCAGGTCAAGGCCAGAAAAAGCTCCTCTGTCAGCTGGGCTCTGCACTGTGAGTGCTGCTGGAAGGCCTGGCTTGGGAGAGCCTCCTCCACAAGGTCACCCTCAGCACCTCTGTCCTGTCCACTCGCTCCTGTCCACAGCATCCCTCAGTCACCAGCTGAGGGAATACAAAATTTTTCTTGCCGAAATATCCATTCTGTTTACATATGTTCAACAGATAATCAGAATGTCTTGTTAACGCATCACTACTAAAATCTCTCTAACATCAAGCAGGGGAAGAGAAAACTACTCATCCAGTCAGAGATGAAAAGCAAGCGGAGCTGTTTCAATTTTCCAGCAGCAATTCTGACAGGCACAAATTCTGTCTCAGACAAAAAAATGACTTGAAATACTTGAGTAAATTACTCCCAACTACTTCTGTCAGCAGTGACTGTATGATACACCTCTCATTTTCAGCCATTGAAAAAAATATCTGTAATATGTTCTTTGAAGACCTCTGGTGGCAAAGACTGAGCACTGATACATCCCTCTAATTTGGATAAAAACATGAAATCCCCACCAGAGAGGCTCATGTAGTGATTTTGAATGGAAATCCTGTGCACCTTCAAAGAGCTTGCACAGTGGCCGACTGCAGTTTTGCTTTAAGACACAATTCCTGCAACTAATATTTCACTGCCCTCATAATATCCATCACCATGAACAATTGCATAACTAGAGCTGAGCAAATAATTATTTTAGCTTCTTTTTATGCTGCATGGAATTATCTATAAATTGCAAGTACTGTAGACATAATATTAGATGAAAGAAAAGAAATACTATTTATTCAAATGGCTAATCATTATTTCAGCTTTTTTCTTTTGCCTTCCTTCTTTCTGAACCATAAGGTTAAGGCAAGAAGGGATGAATGCTTATGACATATTCCCTCTTCTCCTTCACTTCAGGAAAAAAAAAACATTTTCCTTTGGTTTTCTTTTAGCGTTTTTTTGTTCAAGAAGTCAAAATGATCCAAGCCACTCTGTACAGCTCAAAATCTGGCTATAGATCATTTTGGACACTATATGCTAACTAATAATAAAATTCTGCTTTCCAAGATGTAAAACTGTCTCTCTCAATGGCCCAATTCTATCTAGGTTTTGTTTTATGAATTAGCTTGTTGTCAACACATCCAAACAGCTTTTCTTCTTGCTCCTTTCCTAAATCAGAATGATAACATCTACAAAATCACAAGAATAGAAATGTTGTGAAAGGTTAAATTGTCATCCAAGTATTTTTAGGTACTTATAAGAAGTTTTAGTATATCTATTTCTCCCAGATAGCAATAACCATATATTGTCAAGAAAAATGGGTCAGAAGTAAAAGGAAATATTTTCTCAATTTGAAGCTTGATTTCACAAGAAAGGAGGAAATTAGCATCCTGTTTTTCAAAAAAGACAGAAATGCACTCTTTCACCCACAGATTTCCTGCATATACCAAATGTCCAAAGAGATGCTTTCTCTTCTTCAGTACCATCAGTAAAAAGCACCTCTGTGCAGGAAGATGTTTTAGCATTTGAAGAACCTAAATCTTTGAGGACTCAAAGTAGCTGCAAGACACACATTCCCCTAAAGGCTGAGCACTCCAGCCTTACAAACTAATTTTTTTCTCTATTTAATGTTGCCATAGAACTTCATCAAGCTCTAAGATTAAACCGAAGTGGTCTGATGGAGTTCAGTTCCCCCAAGCTCTTAGCACATTTCTGAACTTAAATATCAGACCCAAAGGGCTCATTACCATGAAGAAAACCCCCTCATTCTTCATATTATAAATGAGAAATGACTGCGACAAAGCTGATTTGTGTAGACATCTTTACATATTTTTAAATAAAACATATTTAGAGGGGATTTCCCAATTTGTTCTTTTACTACTGATAACACAGTAGTTTAAACTATACCATCCCAATAGTTCCTTGGTTCACTACTGTGGGAACTGAAATGAAAAATGTCAATTCCACTTCAGATATTGCAACTGATCTTTCAACAACTGCAAAAAATCCAGACAGGGAATACATCAATGTGTCCAAGTCTCATGGCTTCACTGTCTTATAAAACTATTTCTGTTTGAAAGCATCCCATAAGCTCTTCATAGTCAAATTCACAGCTTGATCTCAAAGCATGATGTTCTTCATGAGCAACTCTAACAAGTATCCTGCAGCTCCTGTGTGAATAAGTTATGTTGAAGGGGAAACTCCAGGAAAAAGAGCAAGTCAGAAGGACAATGAACTGTATGCAAGATATGCAGGGGAGAGCAGTAGGAAGACCTAAGCTTGTTTCAGAATATTGTACCACCACCCATATAATTGTGAGTGAAACAAACATCAAAACCATTCAAGTGGTCATTCATCACTGATACAGCATTATAGATACCTTTGAGCTCTTCTAGTTGATCCATATTTCACTAGTCTTCCTCACAGGTGGACAAAAGACATCAGGCTGTCACACGACTGTAGCTTTGACTGTAAAAAGAGTGGTTTTAAAGATTTGAGATGTTCATTCTTAAACATCAAGGAAGACAAGAACACCAACAGCTCATCTTTATTTCGGGGATTTTATAGAAGCCCTCAACAAAAATAGTGAAGGCTGGGAACACATCTGGTTCAGTGGGAAGGTTACAATAACATCAAAAACAGTCAAATGTCTAAACAAGGGACTTGCAACACTTTCAGCAAGATACCAGTGTTTCTAATTTACAAAGGCAAAACTAATCTCACAGAGAAAATGGAAAGATAAAGAGGAACAAAATGAACACCCAACAGGTGAATCTTCATAAGATGCATCTTCATAAGGTTCAATTATCTGTACAAGCACAGTTTGTTCAGAATATTACAGACAGAAGCTGTCTCCTACCATTTTATCCTATAGCTGTCTCACAGAAAAGAAGCTGACAAAGGTAACCTCCACTTTCCCTTGAGCAGACAGGATCATAAATTATTTTTGTTCTTGCCTTTAACAGCACACTGTGCCCCTTACCTTTACTATGCACAACCAAAAAGAAGTTGTGCCAAATTCTAATAGCAGTTACTTGAACACAAAAATAGGAAAATTCACTGAATCAAGCTTTATTGATAGCTTTTAAGGCTCAAGTATAATACATGGTATCAGCAGACAGAAATTAAAAGACTTAATTTTATACACATCTGCAAAATAGATATAATTTAGCACACAGACACCAAAAAAATACTGAACAAGTTAGTTCAAATACCAGTTGTAATAACCCTCCAAATTCATGAAAATCAGTGTGAGTTCATTCATATTGATTCTTCTAGGACTAAAGTGCAGAGGATATCATAGCTATTGATGTGATCCCTGTTACTTGAAAAAGTGCATTTTACATACCTGTAATAATAATAATAATAATAATAATAATAATAATGATGATGATGATGATGATGATGATGATGATGATGATGATGATGATGATGATGATGTTTCTTCACTCAGGGTGGCATGAGAATGTAAGATGGGCAATCTTGTAGAGATGTAGTATCTTTGTTTGGACCAAATGATACAGCCAGAATAAAATTAGACAAGCTTCTGGCCACTTCTTCAGATCTGCAATGTTGTCTGAATTAAATTTCCCTCTGTCCTGGTTTGAGACAAATTTTTGGAGGAACGCTCTGGGAGGAACGTCTCCTCTATAGAAGGCAGGTTACAGCCACCCCTCCCCCAACAGGTTCAGGAACAAATTCCTCAAAGGAAAGTGAAAGAAGGAAAAAACCTATTTATTTAACAAACACACAGGAAAAGAATAATGCTAAATAATAAAACCTCTCGCTGTGGAGAGAAAGCCTGGGAAG
>VZTA01007720.1:16050-33656 GCA_013398855.1 Mohoua ochrocephala
ATATAATTTGAAGCTCAAAGTTGATGGGAAACTTGCTATAGAAATTGTTTGGTCAAATCATAGTTCTAAAGCCAGTTCCAAATAGTCTAAACTTATTTATTTCTTCCTCTTGTTGAATTGCCAAATTTCAGCTGTGGTGAGTGAAGAAGATATAGTTCCCTACACAGAACATTTCAAAAGTAAATAGGTAAATAATTCACTACACTGTCAATGAAGAGAAATTAAAACTTGAGCTATAACTCCCTCCAGCACTATGCACAATTTTCTTGACTCTCTCAATCTTGTAAAACCTGATTTAAAACCTGCATGTTTAATACTTTGCAGATCTAAGGAATACCTTAATATTCATTATTTGGCATTTACACTATAGATGGTCTCAGGCAACACAATACAGTTGTCTCACGTTCTAAAACCAAGATTCTCAGTTTTTGTGAAAGTTGTAACAGTGGAGATTTTGTAGGTTGATTGCTAAGCTTCCAATACAAAAGGTATGTTCAGATGTACAGCTTCCATCTAACTTCAGCAAAACCAGGCATCTGAACCCAGATGACTTAAAGTCATCTACACTAGCCAGGAGTGAAACAATTAGGAAAGGTGTGGGATGTTGTTACTTACAAAGATGATGGCCACAAGGAGATCTCTCTGTTACCCAGACATTGTCTGTGTTAATCAGTGTCTTCAATCCTGAAATTAGGTACTCACCTTCCTAAAATAACAAGTGAAGTCATCACAAATATCTGTCAACTCAGAGAGTAGTACCCTACTTAGACCATGGCAAGACTGTGTTCATTTCAATATCTGATACACTTACTCCAAACTGCTGCTTTGAATATAAATCCAAGGTGAGCCTTTTTGACACTGCTTCATTTTTTGCAAAAGATATCACTCAAGTTCCTCTTCTGAAGTTATATAAAATATTAACTGCGCAAAACTCAAAATCAATGTTGCAGTGATTAAGAATCTCTCCAGATTCTGGGAAACAGGGATTTAAAACTCTTCTGCAAACCCAGGTCAGCATGATTTTCAGAAATGGCCTTCTTCATTCTAGGAAAACTCCTTAGCCATGAGTAGCTATGCAAAGTCTAGTTCATCTTTTGGCCTCAGAAAAGGCCACTTCTATTTTATTGCATCTTTCCAGGATTGTCTTCACATACACAATAGACATGGGAATGCCTCTGAATCTGAGAATTGCTGAGGGCGGCCTCTGAGTCTCTGCTTTTAGACATGGTTCTAAAGTGGCCTGCATGGACTTCAGTCCTTAAATACCTCTGTTCCACTAGAATGGCGGGTACTCCAGTGATATAATTATCAACTGACCTGAGAATTTAGGGTTCTAATGACATACACCTAGTCACCTGGGTATCTAAAGATGCCTAAAGCCATAGGTATCTAAATATTCTGATGGTCAGGAGAAGCATATATAGATGTCCAAACCAATTCATCCAACTCATTCCACATGCCTGAATTAAAAAAAATCCATCTGCTCCAATTCTAATGCTTTGCTTTTTAAGACCGTTTGTATTGACTTTTTCAAATGGAAAAAACTAAGGGGATCTCTAAATTCTCTTTACAGATATTTTTTCTTGTTTAGGATTTGAAGAATAGATTGTATTGAGACAGAGTATGAAATGAAAAAATTCATAAAAAAAGAGCTCCAATCATTCAAAAAAGAAAGTGCAAGTATATGGTCTGAAATTTTATTATATTGAGTGCATGATATAGAAACTAATTTCATCTATCCTGTTTCCAGGAAAATATGGAGATTTTAAACGGAAAATAGTAAGTACCATGTCAAAGATTTCTCCACAGAGCTCTTAGCCCAAGACAGCTTGTGACTGCAGCAAAATGGGAAGCTCCACTGATGACAGAGGAAGGCCAGTTATTTTGGGGCATTGCTGTGGCAGGACTTTTACAAGGATAGAAATTAAGCCTATCTGCAAAAGTGACATTTGCCCAGAACTTGAGATGGATAATGAGTGGCATAATCCATAAAACAATGGAGAGCAAAATAACTGCTCTGTACTCATCCTTTGTGATCCTTCAGCGGTTTTAGAAAAATTGCATCACGGCAGTAATACTTTAAGTTTTTTCTAATGACTAAGCTTTTTACTAATGACTTTGATTCATTAGTAATTACGAATGCCGTTCATCAATATCCTCTTGGATTCTTCAAATGCTTTCAGTATTCTGTAATACATATTCTGCATAATTATGGTCTAAATCAAATGTTTCCTTTTCAACAATTTATACAACAATTTATGCCTGTATTACACACCAAGTTTCTTTTCTATGACAACAACACACTTAAAACAGAATGAAGAGTTCGGGTTATAATCCCAAGCATTGTATTAGGCCTCTTTTTGGTGATTTTTGTTACAAAAAGTATGCAAAGCAATTGCATTGCCCTGTGACTTGTAACATTCCCTGTATATAAATGTAAATGCTGCATTCTTCTGTGTTTGTTTGACACACTGTTTTCGCTCTGTGTTTGCCTTTTGTGTTTTGTTACTTGATTAGTGAAAATAAGCCTCAAACTATTCCAAGACTATGTTTCTTCTGCCCATTTCGCCCTCACTGCTCTTGAAAGAACTGGAGCCCTAAATGCATTATCTAAGGAAGCACGAGTCAGACAAGCAACTGGTTCCAATTGCAGGTCATAATCTCCCTGCCCCATCTACCTCATCTTGCTAAATCCTCCTAAATCCCCTAGCTTCTGCTCCTCTAATCATGAGGGTTAGAAGCTGCAAGGGCTGCTTTTCACTTCATTAAAATTTCCTTTTAATCTTTTATAATCTGTCAGCACAGTACATAAACACCCATCAGAAGCTTATTCCTTCTAATTTCACAAAAGGGGATAATTTTACTATACATTCCATATTTGCAAAGTTAAGCTGCATTTCACACCACCATAAACCTTGGTCAGAAGGATGAATAGTTAAGCAGTTGAGCAAATGGCATTTACTGCTACAGCTGGGTGCATTATTCATTGTGAAGCATTTATTTGGTGAAGTTAAACCTTGGTTTTGCTTATGAAACATCCAAAAGCTGATCCCAAATTATTTCAGTACATGGGGCTCTTTTCAGAAAGTACATTTTGAACTGTGTTGTTGCCTGTGTGCCCCTTGCGTGACCGGCTGCCTAAATCAAAACAGATTAGTTTTCCTTCCTGAGGGGGTGACTAAAATTTCTTTTAGAGAGGAACAACTGGTTACTCAAGCACATAACAAATAGGTCATCCTTCTTCTGCTACAAATTTTCAAAATTTCAGTGAGCAAATAAGCTATTATCTAAACATTCAATCCCAATTATTAACAAATATTTCCCCTAAAAACACTGCTACCACCTTATAACTCTACATAACTTAACAGTTCTGTAGCAGAAATGCCTTCAGATACATCCTCTAGGAAACCATACTGTACAAACTACATTCTCTGAGAGGTAACATAAGAGAGGTCTCGCTCATGGGAGCAGTAATTTACCCTCACTTTCCCTCTCCTCCCCTTTGTAAAAGTACAGATGGATGTAAATTGGAAGGCACCACTGGAGGCAATCTAGTCCAACCTTCTACTCAAAGCCAGGCTAAATTCAAAGTTTTATTACATTTCATTCTCATTCTAATCTTTCCCTACAACCACCTCATGACAGAATATGTTAATGTTCAAGAAAGAGGGAACTGGCAATTTTCAATTTTCAAACTGATGTTGGTTATATATGATTTATTACTCTTTTCTTCAGGTTTCTTTTCTTGGAGTGCTTGACTGGTTAGTTCTGGGTTTTTTTGGTTTTGTTGTTGTGGGGTTTTTATAAACACAAAGCATTGAGCTCTTCTGGTTTTTAGAAGCGAGAAACAAGCATGAATAACATGATTATTAGTACTTTATTCCTCGTACCACTGCAATCAGAAGACAACTCTAGGCATAAATATAGGTTTAGACCAAACCCATTTGGAAATATATAAAGTTGTGTATTGCATGAAGATCTAAAGCTCTTCCTTGCAAACAGACTCCCTGGACCTACCACTTGCAAATTTGGTAAGACACTGTTTAGCAAGTATTTTCTCTTATATAGCTTTGGTAATAAATTAAAAAAAAAAAAAAAAGGGGGTGGGTGGGAGAGTGGGTGAAATTGATATATGGGTTGCTGGTTCTAAGTATGGTTAATTATGGAATTATGTGATTCTGCACTCTCCTCAAAATTTTATCATATGCTGTTTATTTTGCCACTCTCCCTAGATTGTTCAATGAATCTAAGTTCTGTTGGGTTTTTCTCCACCTTAATTATACATTTATATATAGTAACACATGAAGCCAAGTATTAGAATTGCTACTCCAGTAAAAGCTTCAATAGAGTAACTACAAATTTATACCAGTGTAAATGAGACTACAATTTGCATTCTGTTAACTGCAGCAGAAACTTTGCAGAACATCTTCCTTGAAGCGATAGTGAAGTGAGGAACAGAAGGCTAAACTCCAACTGCAAGTGACCTCCTTGATTGTATCTGCAGCACTATAAACATTTTCCTATTCCCCTTTTTTTATTTTCTTTTTTCCCCAAGAAGAAAGTAAAATGAGTGCGTGTTCATTTGAAGGAAAAAATTACTCTTTTGCTCAAGGGAGGGGCTTTGCTTCCATTAGGTTCTCATCTGAAAGTCATGCTGCAAATACTTGTTACACTCTAATATTTACTTGGCATAAAGGAAAACATCTGAATTTATAAAAAATTATAAGTTTACAAATTTATTTATAATGATTTCTAATTTATTCAAATTTTGTTGATGCTACACCTAACGAGGAACCTGCACCAGATTTAAACAATAGGGACTAATCTTTGAAGTTAACAGTACACAACACCATGAAAAACTGTCATGAAGTAACAACAAACAATTAAAATTTAGCAGCTCCATGGAAATATTGTCAGTCTCTTTTAAATCTTCTGTCACTGATGTCAACATTGAATCCATCTAGACTTCAGTTCCAGCCCTGCACACCATTTATATGCTCTTTCTCATCCCGTGATGATTTGTCCTCTTCTGCCAAACAGATTATATACCGTAACAACCATTCTACCCTCCACAGGAAACAATAACTGCAACATTAAAGGATTTTGAAACTGCTTACCTCAAAACTGGTTTGAAATTAAATACCCTATTTCTGTAGACTGGAACTGAGCACATTTATTTTAAAGTATTGAATGTAGCTAAAAATTCCCTTGACTTTCCCTAATGATATTCTGTAACCTTCCCAAGCATGATAGCTTTCAAGCTTTCAGTATGCCACATTCCCACTCCTTCAAATATTGCTGAAGACTGCCAGGCAACAAATAAAAAAAAAAGAAAAAAAAAAAAGAAAAGGAGTGCCAAGGGAAAAAACACAGTAAAAAAAAAAAGAATGTCAAAGAAAAAACACAGTCAAGTCACAGACACAAAACTGAAACAAGCAGAACTAAAAAAGCCAACAAAGAATACTTAGAAGTCTATCCAGCTATTTCTCCTGCTGGCTGAGACCAAGACAAAAAATGTTAATCAGATACAATCACGATTCTTTAAAAATAATTGACACTTCTTCTGCTTATAACAATGCCTTATGTTCCAAAGGATTCAGAAATTTCTGCATGAATGCCTGGGGGAAGTCAGCTTGACTGCCCAGCCCAGTCTCCTTTTCAACAGCAGTGACTGGGATAACCAGCTCAGAAGGACCCATGGAGTTATCTATTTGCCATGCTATCATATCTTAAGCATTACAGCACACTTCCAATAAACTAAGACCTACAGGAAAAAAAAAAGAATCAAAGCTACAATCACTGAAAGAAAGAGGAAGATTGAAAGTATCACTACTATCTTTGAATGAGTGGCAGATAGATTAAATCTCGGGACTGAATTGTTATTCAGTGGGGTTTCTCCCTCCACTGAGTCCAAAAGGGGTGAAACTACTACATACAACATCTGTGCTTTAATCAAAGTTTTTTCATTAGGGAAGATACGTCTCTGTTCTCTATTGAGTATTTCTGAAATATGCTTTAGCAACCATATCTAGACACCTCAACTTCAAAGTACCTTTAAAGGACAAGAGAGAGAAGCAAAGACCCCTTGCAGGATTTGCGAGGCTGAGCTGTCAGCATTGACGGGGGAGGCTGCTGCCCTGGTTATTTTACCTGAGCTGAAATGCAGGATGTGTAGTTCAGAGACACCCAAAAGCATCTGTCCAGATGGAGTTTGGGAGAAACAGGGTGTAGATTCTCAGGAAGGAAGACAGGCAAGAGCCAGGGAGGCTCCTGAAGGCTGGAAAGCCTGAGGGTGGAAAGGGTGAAGGTGGAAAAAAAAGCCTCTCAGAATCCTCCACCTGATTGCTACAGGCTGCCCACCCATACCCTTTCCCCTACTCACAGCACCCAACGGCTCTGGACTCACCCCTGTCTCTGAACACATACACACACCTGACGGCAGACTCCTCATTCAGTCAGTCTGTTCCCTAGTGTGTGTCAGTAGGATTTTGGTCATGAGTTTTAGTAAGGGCATTTCTAGCCCAGAGATGCTTTGTTATTTAACAAATATATTACTACCTAACCAATGGAGCCACACACTTTGCATTAGTTAATCCCTCTAGCTAATATTTTTCAAGGTAATAACTTTTAGATCACATAAATTCTCTATCCTTTCCTGTAAAGACATTTCTGTTTACAGTTGCAAGATGCACAATTCACTCCTAGTTCACTTAGTTTAAAAATGGCTTTTTGGTGACTTGACTCTGTCTTCCCAATAGTTTCCTTACAATATTGAACTTAAATAGTACTCAGTAAGGTGCTTCAGTCCATCCTGCCCTTTCCTAGGCATCTTTTAACATGGAAGGTAAAATGGCAACATCACATTTGACATTTAAACTTCATCCCAGTTCCTTCCATTCATCCACAGATTCAATCCAATGGCTTGCAACAAAAATACAGTTGATTTATTTAAGCCATAATTCTTTGTGTACATATGACATTTTCAGAAAAGCCCAGTAGGTATATCTCCAGAGAGAGCAGTTGTCCAAACACACAGTCATTATGTTGATTTTGTTTAGTACCTCTTGAATGCCAGGCTGGCTGTGTTCTAATTCAGCTCATGGTCAGCATAATAATATGCTTACAAGAGGGAAAAGCAGCACGCTTCAGAAATTCTGTACTGTCCAGTCCGAGCAAATGCTTTATTTAGATTTGTATTGTAATGAAATCTGGTGGAACGTTCTCAAAAGGCAGGTCAGTGCCTTTAGAAGTACAAAAATCATCAAAATATTTATGTATGTTATAAATCTAAAATAAAATTCCACAAAAATTACTACTGGAATTTAGGAATCAAACCTGTTATATATTTCAAAAAATCCCTGTGGAAGCCTACATTATTGAAACATTAAGCATATAGGTTGGGGTTTTTTTTAATATTCAGTTCCAAATGAGAATAACATTTAATAATGATAATAATGATAATAGCCCATTCCAAATTGATAATAACATGCTATTAAGAAAAAACATTAAAAGAAATAACAAGGTATAATTTTAAGTTATAAAATAATCTTCTAGTGCATATCTCTTGTGTAAACTCAGTTACAAACCTAAATCTTATTATCCTACCAAAGAGTCTTACTCTTAACTCCACCTCAAATTTACCTTTATGCTACTGGGTAATTTCTCCAAGAAGCAAGCATTGCTGTTTCCCCCATTCTTCTTTGCTTTCATTATCAACTTGAGATACTTTTCATGGCAAATTCTGTCTATGTATTTGCATAGGATTTTCCAGAGAGTAGGCATTACTGTTTTACTGCTCTTAAAACAACAGTAAAATATTTGACATGAGCTTCTTAGCCGTAACTGGATTAGAGGGGATCATTAATCACACAGGTAAAACACTACATACCTTCAGCAAGAGAGGTGTCCTACTCTAACAGTTACCACTGGGAGTTTCAGGAAATGTTTTAATTTACTATCTATGCTTGTATGCAGAATAAACCAACAACACTCCTATACAGACAGTGGGCCAAGTCATCAGTGCCTAATGCTGGTTTCTGAAACGGGGAAGACACTTGGGCCTGTCAAAGATCATATGCAAAGAATTACAATATTGATAGGAAGCTCAGACACAAATGTGCTTTGAGATAAACTTGGAGATACAGAAATTCAGTGTAAAGCCTTAACTGTATTCTTGGTGTCAGTACTCTGTCAAGAAAGGAAGATGTAATGTACGGGTCTTCTGCTGAAGTCGTTTACAGCTGCAGATCAAGTAAAATTTATGCTGAATAAATGCATAAACATGGTGGCCACATGAAGACCAGTAGGTCCAGGCCAATACTCGTTATTTACCCAAATCTCAGCACATGGTTTCCTCCTACACATTTATAGTGTCTGATCTACAAGGTGACCACTAATTTATTTCCACAGAATCACAGAGTGCTAAAAGTGTTGTCTAGTCCACTCATCCTGCTCGGGGCAGGGTCACCTGCAACTGGTTGCCCAGGGATGAGCCATCTGGTTTTAAGTATTTCCAGTGATGGAAACTCCACATCCCTCTTAGCGCAATCTGTTCTAGAGTTCAATTGCCATTAGAGAAAGAAAACAACCGAACAAAAACTTTCAAGTAGAACTTCCTGGTTTTCAGTTTCTGGCCATTTCCTCTTGCCCTCTCACTGGAAACAACTGAAATAGGCCTAACCAAATCTTTTTCACTTCTTTCCATCTCATACACAATGATAAAATTTCTCCTGAGCCTTCTCTTCTCCAAGCTAGACAATGACAGAACTCAAGTTTTAAAATTCTGACTCCCAATCATCTCCAATTACCTAGAGAAACGTGTTGGTGCAGGAACTGATTTTAAAAAACCCAACCAAACAAAAAGCCTTTACAGGCTGAAATTTGAGGTTGAAAAGTAAACCTGCACTGGGACATCTCACTGACAAAAGCATTGCACATTTGCAGTGCAGACAGTCTCGTGTTATAAGCTACACTTTCCAACAGTGAAAACAATCCTATATTGTGTCCCTTGAGAGCAGTGATAAAGTATACTGACTTGATTACTGGTTTAAAGGAATGCTGAAAGCATAAAAAGAGGAAAGAAATAGAAGGAAGATTTTCCTTAAAGGAGACACATTAAGATCAATTCTTCATTCTAAAGAAATGAAATCAAGCACAACTTAGTAGGAGTGAGAGAAGTAATACAGTGAAGATTCTGTAAGAGATTTAGTTCAATAAATTGAGCTTCAAATAGTTATTAAAGGACAAGAATGATCAAAGATGAAGAATGAATGCTCACTCATAGAATATTTAGCTAAAAACAGATGCTTCCAACTATGCAGAAACCAGGATAGATAAAAATTACTGCAGATCCTTGTAGGTAAATACAACTGAGCAGACACCATAAAGCTGCTGTTCTGCATAGAACAATTATTTATCTTTCCAACAGCATAAGCTATTGGGCATTTAGTCCTGCAGAGACATTAAGAAAAAGCATGTCAAGCATTCTGCCTGTTTGCCTTCTTCAAGGGTTTTTCTAAATGGTTGTAAATAAACTCATACAGTATCTGTTACCAGTGGTAAGAGGCCTACCCAGAGTATCTTCAAAGCAAAGGAAACAATTTTTAACGTCACATCTTCAAACTCCTGCTTCAAGACCAACGGGTTAGTTACCAGGCTGAAGAGCAAGGCTTCTTTCATTCTGAATTAGACACAAACAAGCCCTTTAATTGTAAACCCCTGTAGGTCCTGTAGGAGTATGTAGTGAGGTCCACAACTTCTTCCCTTTGCACCTCAACATGCTTTAATAAATGTAACAGGAGTGGCCATATAGTAACTCCTTGTAGTTTGTAACTCTTCTTAGTCCACTTCTAGATGTAGGACAGCCAGATCTTTCAAGAAATTCAGTTCTAAAAATATTATTCTACAGTGTATCAACATGTAAACTTTACAGAATTTGTCAGCATATTCAAGAAGGCACAACCCCTGTCACCATTACTGGCCTCCATTTACTAACATCCTCCAACAGTTCACGACCCAGTATTTCCAGAATCAGAACAGGATGGCCTTCTTTCATATTATATTGGAAAGCTACTTTCATTATGTGCATCAGAGGTATACTGCCAGTATGTCAATAGACTCTCTCACCAACAGCGGACTCCAAGAGTTGCACTTGTCTCAGGAAAAACCCACTCCATGGAGCTCCAGAGGGAAACCTTCCTCTCTTTCTGTGATAAAAGGAGTGGGTGTCTTCTCCAACAACAGGAAACCTGAGTACAGAAGAAACACCAGGAAGAGACTTCTGCATGACCAAACGAAGACTATAAATGTTGAAGCTCTTTCCTGTCTGAAAGGATGCAGATCTATCTACCCCAACAACTTGGTGCAACATGACCCTGAGTAGATATAAAAAAGTTTTGGCCTCCCCAGCTCTTCCTCTCCACTTGAATTTTCCATTCCAAGTCACCACTCACAGCCTCATAATATGAAACAACAATGCAGGCAGAATTCCATAGATCAGTCACCCACTTGAAGGTGATAAAAGTTTTAAGCAAAATAGTTCAGTACTAGAGAAAATTCCT
Organism: Mohoua ochrocephala; assembly: GCA_013398855.1. Taxonomy (NCBI): domain Eukaryota; kingdom Metazoa; phylum Chordata; class Aves; order Passeriformes; family Acanthizidae; genus Mohoua; species Mohoua ochrocephala. The sequence goes on from VZTA01007720.1 coordinate 26,610, forward strand.
GCCTCATTATGCAAAATCCAATTTTATTTTTAGATTCCACCTTATGTTTCCTTGTGTTACACTCCACTTGGCCTAAGCAGAAATTAATACAGAAGAAAGTCTCCAAACCTGGAGATTTCCAAGCTGTGTTTTTGAATCACCTTTTTTTTTGGTTTCTTTCAAACAGCAAACTCTATGTAAAGTGCTAAAGAACGATGTTCCCATGAGACTTAGAGGAATACAATCATGGGAGGTTTCTGATAAGCAAAACTGAAGATCAGGAACACTGCACCTTCTAAGCTTTCTGGTTTTTTAGCTTTTAATAGATATACAGTACTTAAAGAAAAAAAAAGAAAGCCCAAACAAAACCAGAGCTTTTCTCTTTTTTTTCTTACTTTATCATTGTAAGGCAGCATTAAGCACCCTGTACAGATGAGTACAAGATCACAGAATCATCAAATAGTTTGGGTTGGAAGGGACCTTGAAACACATTTACTTCCTACCCACCTGCCATGAGCAGGGACACATTCCACTAGAACAGCTTTTTCTAAGCCCCATCCAACCTGGCCTTGAAGATGAAAGATTGCTGTACAAAGCTGCATACATTACAACGTCTCAACTTTTGTCAGTCAGTGACAAAAAAGTAGAACAATGCCCATTAGTTTTTCCCAGAAGGTGAAACAGTGCCACCCGCTGTTTTTCCAGAGGATCTATCCCCTGCTGCAGAAAGCTGAAAAAAGCTGCGTCGATACTTCACATTTACTAAAGTGGCAGCTCATGCTAAGCCTTCCTCCCTCACTTCCAACACTGAGTTTTACTACCGGGTGTCACACGTACAGTGATATTTCAGTCACAAGGAAAGCTGCACGAAGGAAAATTCTTTGAACTTGGTCTACTACAGCTAAAGCCTCAGGATAGACAAAAGCCTGAATCACAGAAAAATTAACGGTTTTCATCCCTGGGAGCAGGAGTTTCTTTGATTGTACATAGTTTTCACAATCACTAGCTGTATGCAACTCAAGTGAATCTCAAGCTGAAGAGTGTAACATATTACACCAGCTGTAAAAACTGCCCTAGGGTCAGAATATACAACTGCTTTTTTCCATATCCTTACATTCATTTTGTATCATCCCTTAATCAGACCAGACAAAAGTATCAACCACTCCCTTCTAAGCTAGGTCACAGGTCATTCTCTATAATCAACATACTTACCCGGCAGTTTATCTTCTGTTACTACAAGGAACATTTATGTAATCCGAGGATCAGCAGTTATCAGAACTGGTAACAGTCATGCATTGTTAAGACAAAAAGAGCACTTAAGGACTTCTCTTAAAAAATAACCAGTGTTTGTACACATCTTACTTACATTATCTCTTGATGGTGGAGAAAGTGGCAATGCTTTCCAACATAGCAAAGTACCAGTCAAGTAAAACTCTACAACTACTTGGTCTTTCATTACCAACATACTTTGTAAACCACTTTACAACAGGAAGTGGGCTGTTGCTCACGCTGAAGAATGTGCAGGCCAGTATTTCAATGATTCAGTCAGTACTCTCTGTTTAACAACCAACTACTTGCCTCTTCACAAGAGCACTGGAAAATTCCAAAAAGGTCAAGTATAGTGGATGAAATTATATAAAATTCTAGGCAGATTTAGTTACCTCAGAACCAGTTACACTTTGTTGATAGGTAAGTACCAGCCATAATATCTTAGCAATGCCTGTTTCAATATGACAAGGTGGGCAATGTTTTAAACTAAAAGAGGGGTTGATTCAGGGTAGATACACTGAAAAGTTTTTTAGAATGAGCATGGTAAAAAAGGTTGCCCAGAGAGGTGGTAGATGGATGCCTCATCCCTGGAAACATTCAAGCTCAGGATGGACAGGGGTCTGAGCAACATGATCTAGCTGAAGATGTCCCAGCTGACTGCAGAAGGCTTGGAATAAATGACCTTTAATGGTCCCTTACAACCCAAATTACTCTATGATTGTATAATGTTGTATTTTATGAATCAGACATCCCAGCTGTGGCTGAGGCTCACCTGCGGTCTACTAAAAACACCCATAAGACATCCAAATATCAGCAATGAAAACATCAAGACACCAACAGCTGAAATCAAGGACCCACACTAAAGGGAAAACTGTAGACTCTAAATGCATTTGAGAGTTCTCTCCGTGGTTCTGGAGATGACAGCTTAAAATTGTGTACGCGTGCTCATAACACAGTCTTTGGAAACAAGTTTCATCGTGTTTATACTACCATGTCTTAAGACTTTTCTTACCATGTAACTAAATTGCCAGCCATTCATTAACCAACACTTTTTATTCTGAGCTCACTTTCTCTTTAGAATGAATAAGCATTGAACTCCTCTCAGGCACAAAATTAGAAATTTATCATTGGTGCTGAGTATCAAGACAGCTGTTTCCTAGTGATACTATCAGATGGTCATATGAAATCATACTTTGTTGTGATAGCTCAACATGGACCTGTGGATCTGCTAAAAAAGCATACTCACATGACACTGAATTAGCACAGTAGGCTTTTAAGAGTAAACATAGGAAAGACTTCAAGGTATTCCAGCCGTTTATTTGCCAGTGTACAGTATACATTAAAAAAGAAAAAAGAAAAAAAGCCCAAATAACATAAAATACGTATATAGTGTTTGCTAGACAAATGCCTGACTAAAATCAAGGCATAATATAGCTCATACTGCATGGAGTTACAATGAAGTTCAGGCACATACTTTACGTTTGGTTTAATGGTTTACAACTCTTTTGGCCTGTTTAGTAGAAAACAAACCAATGAAGTTCAGGCACATACTTTACGTTTGGTTTAATGGTTTACAACTCTTTTGGCCTGTTTAGTAGAAAACGAACCAGCTGAAGCAGAACTTCATCATTAAAGCCTTTCACGTTACCATCTTCCACAACATCATACAGTGGCTTACTGTCTGTACCCCAACAGATATTCTTTCGAGGGTTGTTTTTATTAGTTTCTGCAGTTAGTGCTAAAGTATTTAGCTGGTAACAAAAGAAAGCGAAATATTTTCCATCAGTCACTACTGCCTGTGATACAAAAGGACGGGTCACATCTGCTTCACTCCAGAATCCTACAAAATAAACAAATACAACAGAACTTGAGATTTCTATCAGCACACACGCCTAAACCCTAGTCCTGAAATACAGAAAAACACTGGGGATTGCAGCAGCTGCCTAGCAGGGGAAAAGTCCTGTCTGCTTTAACAACACAAGTATTTTTCATACAGTCTAACCAAAACATAATCACCAATTAAGGTTATGTCCAAGATCAGGGACACAGTGGCAGACTTGCATTTTGCAAAGAGTTCCCTATCACCAGTTGATAAAAACCACTCACTGATCAGCCAAGTGACTTTTCCAGAACAATTAAGTTACTAATGCATTGTAGAGTCCTGCCAATGAGCTGAGAGATGTCTTTTTACTATTCCACGGTTCTCAAGAGGCAGTGAGCATTTGTTTCATGACAAAAGCATGCACACGTAAGCATGAGCATAACCGATTACAGTAATCAGCCAGACACCAAGAACACTACGCCAGTAAGTATTAATGTTTTAAACAAACCCCACTGAGCACTAACAGTATGTTAAATATATTTACATATTTATACATGTGCACTGGTACACAGAAAGATATTTTTTAAGAATATTACTATCACGTGCAACAATGCTAGAAACTGTTACAGAAGGAAAAAAAGTCCTAGATTTGAATAATGATGCCCTTACAACTCACGATGTGTTTACAGCTGTGACCAACCCTCAAGACAAGATTTACTTGACTTCAATATTTTACATCCACAAAGGAAGTTAAGCTTTCTAAGACACCATTACAAAATAAATTTGATGCAAAACCAGCAATATACACCACGGTCAAAGGATTTTCTTACATGTGTTGTTTCTCAAGTGAAACTACAGGCCATCAGGTGTCTTACGGTAACGCCAGACAACAATTATATTTACGAGAGTAAGTGAAAGACTGATCTAGTCTAACTACCCAGGCCTTCTGGGATTTCTTTAGACAAACATAGGCATAAAATTCTAATGTAAGGCTGCTGACATTTTTCTTTCGTTCCTAGTATTTCCATGGAATTGAAATCACTGAAACAAGGGCTAAGCAACATAATTCCAAAAGAAAAAAAAACAACAAAATTGCTTGATATCTACCACATTTCCCTCTTAAGGCAGAAAGAGCAAGTGAAAGCAGGACTGAGGTTTTTGCACAAGCTTACTGTTACATATGAAAAACCATTCCCCTCTCTAATTAATTCCCCTGAATCAAAGAACTCAAAGACAAAGTCTTAACTAACTCTCTTTTCAATTCAATTCCACCTGTAAAGACTTACTTAATAGATGGTCCTCAGAAAAAAAGGCATGAGAAAAACGCGGTGGGGAGGAAAGGTTAAAGAACTTTAGAGCAGGTATTCATAAGCAGGAAGAATTTGTCAAGATGACTGTCTCACCTTGATACATTGCTTGTGCTGCTGTCCAGGCAAAGAGACTCGCAATTCCATTCGATCGATAAACAACTTCGATCTGATCCTCGAGACGCTCCCTTATAAACCTCTCCCGCTTCAGCTTGTCAGGAAGAAGATGAAACTGGGTATGTCCATAACAGCATGGATCTGCCACCTTCGATCCTGTGTTCCCCAAAATGAAACAGCCAGTCAGAGAGAGAACACTCTTGATAATGCATGCAAACACATACATCTTCACTGTCAGACTGTAAAGCTGGAACCTCTATTGTAGGTCTGTGAGGAGTTGCCTACTTCCAAAAGGCAGGAGTTCACCTGCTAAAATGCCTCTGAGAATTTCCCTGGAGATGCACCAACATTCAAAGTTTTGTGTCAATTTTCTATTCAACTGAACCTCTTCAAGCAAATTTGGACACACAATACCACATGCACAGGAGAATGCTACTCCCCATTGCCTAACTGACATGAAATCTCAACATACACTACATATATTTATACACTACGTATATTTATAGAGTACAGCTATAGATAAAAATACACAACCTTTTTCTGTTAATAGGAGAAAAAAGTTTGAGTTGGAATTACTTTTGGGGTTGGTTTTCATTTGGTTGGTTTGTTGTGGTTTTTTTTTGTTTTTTTTTTTTTAAAGTAGTTAATATTTCACAATTAAAAACTCTTACCTATAAATACCTTATTTTCGTACTGCTTTTTGAACAATGGCAGTTTGGATGGCTTGTGCTCAATAACAGGAACATCTCCAAGATCTGACTCCAGGGGTACAACCTTGAAGACAGCAGAAGAAAGAAAAGCCATGATTTAAGACACATTTCCGACATCAGGTCCAATATAATACACCACGTCCTGGTCAGACAACAGAACGTGCAAGTCCTGCTTACATACACCATACAGATAACCTTAAATTAAATGAATTTTTTTTTTGCAAGAAAACTTCTCACCTTGTGACAAGCTCTAGCACAGTCATCTTGGATTAATTTTTCCACAACACACAAAAAATATGTGAAATGATGCTAAAAAAGCTGCCAGTTGTCACTATCTTCAGAATCTGCTTCCATGGCAAAAGAGTAAAAACATTTCTAGCAGCAGCCAATAAACTAACTTGAACGTGCAGACTAAGTTTCCAGATTTGGTTTTCTGCACTACACAACATTTTAAGTTGCCTAGACAGTTGTTCAAAAATGCCAAGGTTTGTAGCACCTGACAATACTAACCCAGGCAAATTGTACAACTAAGTCAGCAATAAAGGTTCTGTGTTTACAGAAAGCACAACAGTTTTCTGTCTGTGGTGGAAACCGGACAACAGAGACCCTCACTGGCTACACAATAACCATGGTATAAACCCGCAAGAAAAACACAACAGTATTGAAACAGAATATACTTCCAGAGAACGTCAGCATTCAAGAAAATAACTGTTAAGCAATAAAAACAGGCAGGAATGCTCACGATCAGATTATATGTGCTTTTACTTCTTTTTTTTTTTTAACCTCCACTCCTATTATTCTCCTCCAGTGAGAATGTTCCACAGCACATTTCTTATTCTTGCCTCCATTTTCCAAGCATAGAACGTTAAAAATCCCATTTAATTAAATATAACAACATGCAATTTAAAATACAAAGAGGATCAAAAGTTCAAAGATCATCTCAATATCTACAAAGCCATTACTACACAACAGCAGTAAGGGTATTAAGACTCGAAAAATACCCAAATGTGCTACATACTGGTTAACTAGGTCCTCCACAGACTACGTCTGCGTGGTTTCAATGGCTGCCAGAAACCAAAGTGAAAATGTACAGTATTAATTTGCTGTTGAAAACATCCACACCTCGGGAAGCTGCTTTGGTACACGGATCTGGAGGTGTGGGTTATCATCTATTTGGAATCGCACAGGATCAACTCTACCCTTTCGATGTCCGTGAACAACAACTTCCTCGCCATGATGCCAGTAATAGTTAACTTCAGGGTTTAGATCTGAAACAGAACAAGGAACACAGAAAAACAGTGATTCACCTCTTGCATTTAAACGCTTCACCTTCCAATTCTTCTATAGCTGCAGTCAGACACAAAACCCAAAATCCATGTAGAACAATGGAGATGAATCACTAGTGACGGTCTGAACAAGTCAGATATATGAGCAACACTCGTGCCGGCTCACAGACTGGCCCCACCGCCCGAGGGCTCCCACGTCCCTTTCCCTGCCAGCCCCGTTCCGTACCGAGGGAGGAAGCAGCAAGCAGTGGGTTGCGACAGGACAGGAAAGCGGCGAGGGTGGAAACGAGCTGAGTGAGGAAGGGGCCGGGCGTGTGATCCTGGTCGCGGTAAAGGAACGGCCGCTTCTTGTTCTGGTAGAAGCTCTCCTGCAGGAGAGCGTCGCAGGTGAGAGATCGCAGCTCGCCCACATCCAGATAAGGCGCGGCTCCCGCCGCGGGCTCCGGGGTTTTCGCAGCCTCCGGCGCCTCCGCACTCCCCGGCGCCTCCGCTCCCGGCTCCGGGGCTCTGCCGGCCTCGGGGGTGGTTCCCGCCGCCGCTACCGGGGGTTTCGCGGC
>VZTA01007727.1:9215-20547 GCA_013398855.1 Mohoua ochrocephala
GGGGGGCCAGGCAGGGTGCATGGGCGCTGGTTGGGGTGCAGGGGGGCTCGTTGGGGTTCAGAGGGTGCAGGCAGGGTGAGGCAGGCCTGGTTGGGATGCAGGAGGGACAGGCAAGGTTCAAGAGGGCTGGTTGGGGTGCAGACAGGTTGGCTGGGGGGGCAGAGTGAATGCTTGGGGTTCAGGGGACCTAGGCAGAGTACAGGGGGTCTTGGCAGAGGTGCAGCGGGAATTGTTTGGGGTTCAGGGGTGCCAGGCAGGGTGCAGAGAGACGGTCTAGAATGCAGGGGGGCTTGTTGGGCTGCAGGGGGGCTGGCCAGGGCAGGGAGGGCATCCATAGGGGTACAGGAGAGCCAGGCATTGTTGGGGTGCTTGTTGGGGGGCACATGGTCTGCTTGGGGTTCAGGAGGTCCAGGCAGGGAGCAGAGGCTCAGGCAGTGTGCAGGGGCTCTGGCTGTGGTTCAGGGCGGCCGAGCAGGTTGCAGGGAGCCAGACTGGGATCCAGCCAGGCTGGGATCCAGCTGCTCCCCAACGCTGCGGTACGGGGCAGGTTCGACCTGGCGACGCTGCCGGTGGATTTCGTGGAGTGCCTGATGCGGTTCCTGCCGACGGAGGCGGAGGCGAAGGCGCTGCGGCAGTACGAGCGCGAGCGGAAGCCGCTGGAGGAGCTGGCGGACGAGGACCGGTTCATGCTGCAGTTCAGCAAGGTGGAGCGGCTGCCGCAGCGCATGGCCATCATGGCCTTCCTCGGCAACTTCGCCGAGAACATCCAGATGCTGACGCCGGTAAGGAGCCAGGGAGGGGGATCCCGGGCTCGCCGAGGGGGTCCCTGCACCCCGAGCCCCGGATGAGGCCCCCTGTCCTGTCCCCCTGCAGCAGCTCAACGCCATCATCGCAGCCTCGGCCTCCGTCAAGTCGTCGCAGAAGCTGAAGCACATGTTGGAGGTGGGGATGTGAGGACGGGCCGGGTGGGGGTCCCGCGCTCCAGCCTCGCTGTAGCCGGGTGAGGGGGATCCCATGGGGGTCTCGCTCCCTCCTGACCCTCCAACCCCGCTGCTTTGCCCCTGCAGATCATCTTGGCGCTGGGCAACTACATGAACAGCAGCAAACGCGGTGCAGTCTACGGCTTCAAATTGCAGAGCCTGGACCTGGTGGGCAGCCCCTCCCCGGCTCCCTGGGACCCCGAGGCTGCCATCCCACAGCACTGACCCGCCCCCCCAAATCTTCCTGCAGCTCCTGGACACCAAGTCGACAGACAGGAAGATGACGCTGCTGCACTTCATCGCGCTGACGGTGCGGGAGAAGTACCCAGAGCTGGCGACCTTCTGGCAGGAGCTGCACTTCGTGGAGAAGGCTGCGGCAGGTGCTCCTCCACCCGTGCCCACGGCCCCGCCTCGCTGCCCCAACCCCACGCAGCCCCTGACCCGCCCCGTGTCCCCGCAGTGTCCCTGGAGAACGTGCTGCTGGATGTGAAGGAGCTGGGCCGGGGGATGGAGCTGCTGCGCAGGGAGTGTGGGCAGCACGAGAGCCCGGTGCTGCGCGGCTTCCTGGGCGGCAGCGAGGGGCAGCTCGAGCGGCTGCAGCGCGATGCGCGCACGGCCGAGGTGAGGGCGGCCCACGGCCGGCCTGGCAGCGACCACGGGCACACCTGCTCGGCCACACCTTGCTCTGCACACTCCTCGTGCACATCCGGTCATCCACACCTTGTCTTGCGTGGTCCCTGTGCACATCTGGTGCTCCACACCTTGCTCTGCATGTTCCTCACGCACATCTGGTTCCACTCCGTGCTCTGCATGTTCCTCTTGCACTCCTGTTTTCCTTTGCATGCTCCATGTCATTCCTCGTCATCCACACCTTGCTCTGCACGCTCCTCGTGCACATCTGGTCATCCACACCTTGCTCTGCACGTTCCTCATGCACATCTGGTCATCCACACCTTGTCTTGTGTGGTCCCTGTGCACATCTGGTCATCCACACCTTGCTCTGCATGTTCCTCACGCACATCTGGTTCCACTCCTTGCTCTGCATGTTCCTCATGCACATCTGGTCATCCACACCTTGTCGTGCACGCTCCCTGTGCACATCTGGTTCCACACCTTGCTTTGCACATTCCTCATTCACATCTGGTTCCACTCCTTGCTCTGCATGCTCCTCTTGCACTCCTGTTTTCCTTTGCACGCTCCATGTCATTCCTCATCATCCACACCTTGCTCTGCACGCTCCTCGTGCACATCTGGCCATCCACACCTTGCTCTGCACGCTCCTCGTGCACATCTGGCCATCCACACCTTGCTCTGCACGCTCCTCGTGCACATCTGGTCATCCACACCTTGCTCTGCACGCTCCTCGTGCACATCTGGTCATCCACACCTTGCTCTGCACATTCCTCATGCACATCTGGTTCCACACCTTGCTCTGCACACTTCTCATGCACGTCTGCCCATCCTCTCCTTGCTCTGCATGCTCCTCTTGCTCTCCTGTTTTCCTTTGCACGCTCCATGTCATTCCTCATCCACACCTTGCTCTGCACATTCCTCGTGCACATCCGGCCATCCACACCTTGTCTTGTGGGGTCCCTGTGCACATCTGTTCATCCACACCTTGCTCTGCACGTTCCTCACGCACATCTGGTTCCACACCTTGCTCTGCACACTCCCTGTGCGTTCCTTGTCACCCACCCCTTGCTCTGCACACTCCCTGTGCACTCCTGCCCTGCTTTGCTCACACCTGATGCCCGCCACGCCTTGCACTCCCCCCGTGCCGGGCACTGCCCGTCCCTGACCACCGCTCCCGTGCCAGGACGCCTACAACACCGTGGTGCGGTATTTTGGCGAGAGCCCCAAGACGACCCCCCCGTCCGTGTTCTTCCCAGTCTTTGTCCGGTTCATCCACTCTTACAAGGTGAGGTGGGGCCGGGAGGGGATACACGGTGGGTGGGTCACACCACGGTGGGGGAGAGCTGACACCCCGCTCCGTGTGCCCTGGCAGGACGCGGAGCAGGAGAACGAGACACGGAAGAAGCAGGAGGAGGTGATGCGGGAGAAGCTGCTGGCACAGGAGGCTAAAAAGCAGGAGAAGGTTAGTGGAGGCGGGCATGGAGTAGGGGGCACGGAGGGGACCCCTGTGTCCCTAACCCGGCCCCCCGTGCCTCCCTCGCAGCGGAACAAGTGGCAGCAGCAGGAGCTGATCGCGGAGCTGCGGCGGCGCCAGGCCAAGGACCACCGGCCCATGTACGAGGGCAAGGACGGCACCATCGAGGACATCATCACCGGTACGGCCCCCTCGGCCCCTGGCCCCCTGCCCCGGCCCCGCCGGCCACGGGGGCTGACATGTCCCTGTCCCCCCCGTTCCCTGCCCGTACCCCCGCAGCGCTGAAGAGCGTCCCCTTCACTGCCCGCACGGCCAAGCGGGGCTCCCGCTTCTTCTGCGACCCGTCCCACCACGACGAGTCCAGCTGTTAAGACCCCAGGTACCACTTGCATGCCTGGATCCCCTTGGATCCCACCCGGATCCCCCTGGGTTCCCCCTGACCCCGCATGCCCCCTTCTGCACGCCCCCTCCCTGCATGTTGTCACCCCAGGGTGTCTGGTGTGCCCCGGTCCCTTGGATCAGGGCAGGATCTTAATGCGAGGCTGGATCCCGGCACAGGATCCCGGCACAAGATCCTGGTGTAGGGCTGGATCCCAGCACAGGATCCCGGCACAAGATCCTCATGCAAGGCTGGATCCCAGCACAGGATCCTGGTGTAGGGCTGGATCCCAGCACAGGATCTCGGCACAAGATCCTCATGCAAGGCTGGATCCCAGCACAGGATCCTGGTGTAGGGCTGGATCCCAGCACAGGATCCCAACACAAAGCTGGATCCTGGCACAGGATCCTGGTGCAAGGCTGAGTCTCAGCACTGGATCCTGGTTCAAGGCTGGCTCTCAGCAGTGGATCCTGGTGTAAGGCTGGATCCCAGCACAGGATCCCAGCACAAGGCTGGATCTGGGTGCAAGGCTGGGTCCTGGCACTGGATCCCAGTGAAATGTTGCTACCTCGCATGGAATCCTGGCACAGGATTCCAGTCCAGGATCCCGGTGCAAGGCTGGGCCCTGGCACAGGATCCCAGCACTGGATCCCGGAGCAAGGCTGGATTCCAGCACGGATCCCACTGCAACATTGGATCCCAGAGTGGGGTCTTAGTGCATCACTGGATCCCAGGGCAGGATCCCGGTGCACTACTGGGTCCCAAGATGGGATCCCAGCACAACACCGGATCCTAGGCTGGCATCCCAGTGCATTACTGGGTCCGAGTACAAGGTCCCAGTACACTACTGGCTTCCAGGGTAGGGTCCCAGTGCACTACTGGAGCCCAGGGTAGGGTCCCAGTGCACTACCGGAGCCCAGAGTGGGGTTCCCAGTGCACTACTGGAGCCCAGAGTGGGGTTCCCAGTGCATTACTGGGTGCCAGCCCAGTGCCTGGAGGTGCTGCCTGTGCTCTGGGGGGGTCACCTGGGCACCCCTGAGGCCAGGCCAGGTGTCCCTGGCTCTGTCCCTAACTGTCCCTTCCATCCCACAGCCCGAAGGTGGATCCGCCTGTAGCTGAGCGAGGCTGAGGAGCCCGACCGGGGGGCAGGGGAGGACTGAGGCTGCCTCAGTTTCCCCTCCTCACCCCCCTCTGCCCTCCAGGTGCCCAGAGAGGCTCCACCCCGCCCTGACACCGTGTGAGGACGGGGCCAAAATGTCCTCGTGCCACCATCCTCACGGGTGACATCCCTGTGCCTGGGGAGACCCTGCGCCCAGGCCGCCCCCTGCCCACCCGAGGCAGAGGCCAAATCCATCTGTGGCGGGGCCCCAGCATCAGGAGCTGACCCGTGGGGTGCCCCCTCCCCATCGGGGTCCCCTTGTCCCCGGGAGGCTCACTGCCTCAGAGCCCCCACCCCCACTACAGGGACCATGGGGACCCCCAACCCCGCGCTCGACACTTTGACCACTGATGTGAACACTAAAAGTGCCAAAAAAAAAAGGGACCAAAGCCAGGCTGGGGGGGGCTGGGAGAGGGGCACGATGGTGCCCCCCACCCCAGGACCCCCCTGGCCTTCCCCCCGCAGTGACTTTTTGTACATGTGAAATATATGGAGTCTTTTACACGGCCACTGCCTGATTTGGGGGAGCGTGGTGGGGGCACAGGGGCAGCCCAGGAGTCTGGGGAGCCTCCCCAGGCCACGGGTCCTGTGCCCCGGGAGGGGGCAGGGAGGGGGCACACAGGGACCAGACATTCACAGGGCTTTGCAGTGCTGTTATTGAAGCCGTGGGATTAACGAGAGGGGGGATCTGCTTTTGGGGGGAAATTGGGAGCCCCCCCACATCACCAGCCCCACTGCGGTATGGGGTGACCCCAGTTCACCCCACTTTTGGTGGCTGTGGGGGACTGGGAACAGAGTCAAAGCTGGGAGGGGCTGCAGGGGGAGCGGGATGAGGTCCCAGAGGGAGCAGAGGGGCAGGATGGGGTCAGGAGGGCAGAAAGGGCTTGCGGGGGTGGGATGGGGCCGGGAGGGGCAGGATGAGACCCCAGACCCCCAGCAGTGGCACAAGGGCTTGGCCTCCCTCACTGAGCCCCACCAGCCCAGGGATTAGCCCTGAAACAGGGAATAAAAGTTTCCCCTAATCCTCTCGGGGGGATTACCAGCACTGCCGCGCCCAGGGTGGGATCTGGCCCGGCCTCAGCCCCCCCAGCGCCGCCGCTGACCTGGGACCTTTTAATCCACCCACACGAGCCCCCTGCTCCGTCCTGGGGGACCCTCGGAGATGCTGTGGGCAAAGATGCTGCTGTCTGTCCATGTCTGTCCATCCATCTGTCCGTCTGTCTGTCTGCCGGGTTTAGGCAGGCCCCTACCTGCCCTCAGTGACAGCCACCCACGAGTCCCCAGCCTCGGGGCACGATCCCGCTGCACGTCCCGCTCCGTTCCCGGGGGTCACTGCAGATGCTGCAGGCAAGGACGCTGCTGCCCGGCCACGTCCATCCACGGCGATCCCTGTCCATCCATCCATCCGTCCGTCTGTCCATCTGTCCATCCACTGGGCTCTGCCTGCCCAGTCCCTACGTGCACTCGGTGACATCCACCCACACAAGCCCCCAGCACCGTCCCACTCCCTCGGAGATGCTACAGGCGAGGACGCTGCTGTCCATCCGTATCCGGCCGTGCCCGGCCATCCACCCGTCCATCTGTCCATCCACGAGGCTCCAGCCGGTCCCTACGTGCCCTCGGTGCCACCGTCGGGCTCGGACAGGCGTCGCTCGCCCTGGGCCGTGGGCGCTGCCAGGCTCTCGGCCTGCAGGAGGAGGTTGCAGCCGAGGAAGAGGATGGCGAAGGTGACGGCGAGGCAGAGCACCAGGACCACGGCAATCTGGGCAGCCTCGCTCACCCCCGTGTCCTCGCGGGTGGCGTTCATGTCCCCCTCCTCCTCCTCCTCCTCTTCTTCCTCCTCCCGGGAGCCGAGTGTGGCGGTGACAGACGGGGAGGGTTTAAGTGATGTCAAGGACCGTCTTATCCCTCCTCCCATGGCCCCCCTCACGCTCTCTGGCGCTGGGTGCCCCCCCCCCGGGAAGGGGCAGCAGCTTTGCCCCGCCTTGGAGCCCCCCTGGAGGGGTGCAGGGTCCTGCAAGGAAGGGGGAGCCACCCCAGCCCCCTCCCTAGGTGCCTTGGGGGGCAGCTGGGGCTGCCCAACTGCCCGTTCTGCCTCTCTCCACTGTAGCCACTCAGCCCCACGGCACTGGGGTGCAATGGGGACCCCCAGCTCAGCCCCACAGCACTGCAGTCCCCCAGCTCAGCCCCATGGTGTGAGCGTGCAATGGCATCCCCCAGCTGAGCTCCACAGCACGGGGGTGCAATGGGGACCCCCAGCTCAGCCCCTGGGTTTTGGATGTGATGGGGGACCCCCAGCTCAGCCTCAGCATCCACTTCCCCCCTCCCACAGCCCCCAGCCCCCACAGCCAGGACGTGACCAGGCTCCATGTGAAAGCAGAAACACTTTATTTTTGGGGCATCTCTGGCCCCCCCAGGGACAGGGGTGACACCTGGGGACAGGTGGTGACAAGGGACACGGCCAGCACTGGCTGTGTGGCACCAAGTGTGCTGCAGAGGGGTGGGGTTCAGGCGTCACCCTGAGCCCCAGCACCCTCTGCCAGGCCCCAGCACCACTCCGAGCTGGTGCCACAATGCCCTGAGGACTCACCCCGGTCATCAGCCAGGCCAGAGCCGCCGAGCCAGTTCTCCAGGAGGGACAAAACCCCACGGCACAAACCAAGGAGCAGCAACCCCCAAATTACAGGCTAGGCCAAGCCCAGCTCCTCCCAGAGGCTTTTTGGAGGTGAAGGAGAGGATCCAAGCAGAATCACCGTCCCAAAGAAGTGGCGCTGCCCACAGTGACCCTGCCTAGGTGACACCAGCCCTACAGCGCCAGCGTGTCCTTGATGAGCCGGCGCATGGTGGTGGTGACCGAGGTGCCCAGGGAGTCCGTGATCTGGTAGGAGATCTTGTACAGGTAGGGCTGCACGTCCTTCAGGCTGGTGTCGAAGACGTTGTCCACCTCGGACTGGGTGGGCATCTTGGGCAGGTACTCGTGGCGGTTCATCACCTCCACGATGTTGATGATCTTCTCGCAGAGCTTCTCGCCCACCTTCTCGCGGCAGATCTGCCGCTCCTGCTCGTTTGCCAGGTTCACCACGTTCACCTTGATGGTCCAGAGCTCCCAGGGGATGCACTCATCCGAGAAGGGCCACCGTGACTTCTTCTTCTGGTAGAACTCCAGGGAGATCTGCCCCATCCCGTCGGAGCCGGAGCCACGCAGCGCGTCCTGCGTGACAGCGCGGGGTTCACGGGGGAGCAGGGACTGACCGACCCCTCCTCGGGCACATCCCGTTGGCTTTTACAGACTCACAGAGTGTCTTGAGTTGGAAGAGACCCCCCAAGGATCATCCAGTCCAACTCCTGGCCCTGCACAGGACACCCCAACAATCCCACCCTGTGCCTGAGAGCGTTGTCCAGACACTCCTGGAGCTCTGGCAGCCTTGGGGCCAAGACCAAATCCTGGAGAGCCTGTTCAGTGCCCGACCATCCTCTGGGGGAAGAACCCTTTCCCACCACCCAGCTTTCCCTGACACAGCTCCATCCGTTCCCTCGGCTCCTGTCACTGTTCCAGGGAGCAGAGACTGGAGCTGCCCTAGGGATGAGTCTCCTCTCAGTCCTCTCTCCTCCAGCTGAACAGATCTCATGCCCTCAGCTGCTCCTTGTGTGGCTTCCCCTGAACACCCTTTATGCTCCCATCTTCATCCCCGCCGGCCCCCCCTTACCTTGAACTCTCCCACGGCCTTGCGGAGGGCCCGGTCGAGCTCCTCGGAGGACACACGGACGTAGGCGAAGTCGATGAAGTCGCAGTCCACGTCCTGGGTGCCCACGGTGCCGATGGAGTAGGTGCCCTCCTTCTTGTAGTGGAACTTGCCGGTGCTGCGGTGCAGCAGGACGGTGTGGAGCACGGCCAGCATGGCCTCCTCCACCTGCCGCCCCTCCACCGACACCTCCAGCACCTCGGCGCGGCAGTTCATGGCAGGGGCGGCGCCGGAGGGGGCACAGCAGCGGGTGCTGAGGGGACAGGAGGGTGGGCGGGGGGTGTTGGTTGCACCCCTGCTTGGGTGACAGCCCCTCTGCCACCCCCCTGTGTGCCGGTGTCCCAGTGAGTGTCCCCCGGCAGGGACCCGGTGTGGCCCTCCCGGTAACCCACAGGGACCCAGACGTCCTGATTTGAGTCCCTCACATGGCACCACAAGGATCCTTGGTACGGGCCCCCCACAGCCCCACAGGGACCCAGACGTCCTGATTTGAGTCCCTCACATGGCACCACAAGGATCCTTGGTACGGGCCCCCCACAGCCCCACAGGGACCCAGACGTCCTGATTTGAGTCCCTCACATGGCACCACAAGGATCCTTGGTACGGGCCCCCCACAGCCCCACAGGGACCCAGATGTCTTGGTCTGAGCACCTCACATCCCACAGACACGGACCCTCCCTCACCCCTCGTAGAAGCTCGGGGAGTCCAGGCCTGGGTGCCCCACAGGGATCCCGGTGTCCCGGTATGGGCGGGCCTCCTCCACAAGGACCCAAATATCCCGGTCTGGCCTCCTCACACCCCAGGGCGGTGTCCCGGTGTGTGCCCGCCCACCCCACGGGGGCCCCGCGGTCCCAGTACGGGCCCCTCAGTATCCCACAGGGACCCAGATGTCCTGGCTCGAGCCTCCATCACCCCAGAGAGACCCAGATGTCCTGATCTCGTCCCCTCACGCCCCGGGGAGGTGTCCCAGCTTGGCCCCCCTGCCACCCCAGGGACACCAGGAGTCCTGGTACGGGCTCCCCAACACCCCAGAGGGACCCAGATGTCCTGGCCAGGTCCCCTCAGGGACCCAATACCCCAGAGGGACCCGGGTGTCCCGGTCCGGGCCCACCCCCACCTCAGAGGGGCCCGGGTGTCCCGGTCCGGCCACCCCCAATACACCGCACAGGTTCAGGCGTGCCGGCCCGAGCCCACCTCAGTCTCCCACGGAGCGCCTCAGGTTCCCTCCAGGCTCGAGACCCCGGATCCCCCTCGGCCCCCGGGCCCCCTCACCCCGGTCCCGGTCCCGGCCCCAGCCCCGGTCCCCACTCACCGCCCGGGCCCGACCATCTGACGGCGCGGAGGAGGGAAGTGGATCGTCCCATCTGCGCAGGGGGTCACAACACACCGCCGGCCACCGTAGTGGCCCTTTCCGTCCTAACCGCCGTGTTTCGTCACTCTGAACTTGATTCCGTTACCGTTGTTCCCCTTCGGTGCCGTTCCCGGCCGCGGGGCGTCCCCGGGGGTGGAATCGCCGTTCCGAGTCCGCGGATTCCCCTCTCCCCGGTTTGGTTCGTTCCCAAGGGGCCATAGAGCTGCAGTGCCGCAGCCCAGAGCGGCCCAAGGGCTCCATTGCGCCCCCTGTGCTGGAGGCTCCGCGGCGGTCCTGTGTCCCCCGCTGACCCCTGCGGGGACAAGGCGACAACGGGGCCACGTGCGCTGGGACGGGGGCCACGGGGGTACGGACGGGGGCCATGGGGACCTCAGGGGCACGGGGGACACCTGTATGGGGACAGAAGGGACACAAGGATATGGGACAGCAGGGCCATGGGGAAATAGGGAAAGGGGGGACACGGGGACAGATGGACGCAAGGGACAGAGTGACACAGCGATATGGGGACACGGGACACGGGGGATACTGGATAAAGGGACATGGAGACTAGGGGGACAAAGGGACAGTGGGAGGGCTGGATATGGGGATGTGGATGGACGCGGGAGACACAGGGATATGGGGACACAGGGTGTGGCGGAAGCAGGGACGTGGGGACTTGGGGGATGGATGGATGGATGGATGGATATGGGGACACAGGGAATGGGGACACGGGGCACAGGGAATACTGGAAACAGAGACCTGGGAACATGATGGATATAGGGACAGGGCAATAGATGGATGGATGGACATAAGGGACACAGGGACAGTGGGATGGATGGACATGGGGGACAGAGGGAATGGGGACATGGGGACATGGGGATTTGGGCACTGATCGGCCACGCTGCTCTGGGGACACATGGCCTGGTGTAAACAGCAGCAGGAACGTGGCCGTGGCGTGTCATCGGGCGGGGAGCCGGGCACACACCGAGACCCCCGTGTCTGTGCCGTGCAGCCCCGGGACCCCCGGCGTGGCCGTAGCTGTCCACGGAGCTACTTTTACCTGGCCCTGCTGGGACCATCCCCGCCCCTCCTGCAGCAGCCCCCGCCAAGGCAGCGGGGACAGAGACGGGGACAAGGCGGGCAGAAGCCAGCCCTGAGCTGTGGGGAGGGGACAGAGACCCGCGGCACGACCATTCCTGCGCCGCAGCCGGAGCAGAGCCGCGCCGTGCCGAGTCGCGCCGTGCCGGGTGCCCACCCCGTGCCCACCCCGTGCCCACGGTGTGGAGCTCCGCTGTTCCCCACCCCGACTCCCGTTCGCGGCCCCGCCGTGCGTCAGCGCTGTCCCCATGGCGGGGGCGGCGGCGGGGGGGACAGAGGGACCCTTGTTGTGTGTGACTGCGGGGCGCCCCCGGCCCCGCGCCTCAATGTGGCCCTTGTTCCGCACCGGCCCCGGGTGTCCCCGTTAACGTCTGCTCCGGGGCCAGGCTGTCCCCAGCAGGAGGAAGGGGACGAGCCGGGGGACACATCAGCCGCCCGTGTCACCCCCCTCCCTGCCTTGGAACCCCCGGCTCTGTCCCCAGTTCCTGGGATCGGGACCCTAAACGCCATCGCCC
>VZTA01007728.1:0-29421 GCA_013398855.1 Mohoua ochrocephala
TAAAACTTTTGATGTTGTCTCTCTCGGTCTCCTGGACAAAATGTGCAGCAAACAGCTGTCCCCCATGTGATGGGTGAGCAACTGGCTCACAGGGTGGGCCAAAGGGTTATCTCAAAAAATTAGAGGAGATGTTTGGCTTTCCCTTTACCGGGGAATCCTGATACAGTGGACATCACTGGAGATACAGTGGAGATTACTAGACGATAGTGAGGCAAAAGCTGGTTGTAACGCATGGAAAAACAATAATGAAACTTTATGAAAACAGCTTTCTGCTGGATGCCAAGGTTGCTGTCTAGGTACTAATCACTTGTTTGAGGTTATTGCGGCTTCTGTCAAGGTACTTGTGGAGATCTGGAGAAATCCCAGCAGTTGTAGTAGTAGCCTGTTCTGGGTCAGAATGAATTAGGCTTAGTGGCTTCACTTCAAGAAGTACTCTTGGTTAGAGACAGTTGCCAAGTTCTTTTCTGTGCAAGATTTATTTCTGTTGAAGTGGATATATCAAAGAAGACCTCTGTGTGAGCACTACTGACCAGATGAAAATTTATCATGAAGATGTTGTTTCAGAGCTGTTAAAGTCAGCCAAAAAGCCACCCATATTCACCTTTTTAATCTTAAATGATTCCAAAGCATCAACTTAGGGTTCTTAAGAAAATAGCTCTTGTTGTTTTGAAAAGATCTCCGTCCAGAATGTAGTTAAATACCACCTGGATAAAAAAAAGAGGTTTAAATAGAGATTAAGCGTAAAAAGAACAATATATATGTTTAGTGAGAGTGTTGAACCATTTTACTGGAAAGCAACCTTTGCAGGTCAGAGTGTTTGTCACTTGAAAGGGTGGTGATAAGGACACACAGCCTTTCTGTGCTTGCTCTCACTGCTAAAGGTGGAGGGGTCAGACATCTGTAGCATCTAACTTGCTATGTCAGATGGTCAACTTCAGATGCTGTGTAAGTGATGCCACTTCTTTTTGTTAGCAATTCAGATATGGCCCATCAATCCTAGGCTAAGAACATGTGATGTTGGGCAAGAACGTGAGCTTAGCTTGAGCTGCACAATAACTTAGCAGCTCTGGTGATCTGTGCCTAGAAAGCAGAGTAAAGCGTTTTTAGAAGATAATGAGTCCCACTGTCCTCAGACTCGTGGCAATGCCTGGGTTTGTTGGGGAGATGCATAGAGGACCATACATAGAACAAGTATTCAAATGAGGTGAAACAGACCCACACCTCATAATGAAACACGCTGCTCTCTTTGACAAAGAGCAGGCATGTACATCTTTATGATGCTGGGGTAATGACTTATAATTTAGTGACAACCTTTGATCTCCACAAAGCTCTCATTTGTAGATTAGTAAAAAAAAAAAATTGAGCAGCAGCTTAGCTCTGCTAAAGATAATTAGACCGGTCCCTCTTAGTCCTTCATACATTCCATGTAAATGCATAGAAAAATGTCTAGATGCATTAATAAAAGAAGTATGAATTGGATTTCAGCCTGACATGATTCCGAGTGCTGTGTTTTGATGCCTTTGGAAGGAACCAACAAACTTTGAGCCCTCAGTCCTTGGGAACGCTGCTTTTCTTGTGCACCATCTGCACAGCTGTGTGTTCCCACAGTGCAACTGCTGGAATAAATGACTGTGCTCTGTAACAGCCTCTTGAATAGTGTCCAATGCTGTTTGTGTGCAAAGAAGCATGATGTCTTGTACGTAAACTTTAGGTCTAATGGTACTCAGAACTGAAGCCAATTACAAACCTGTCACATTTCTTCCAGCTCTAGTTATGCCCTCTGAAGTAGGTAGTACAGAGAATTACATGTTTTAAATAATTTTTAACTTCTGAGAAACCGAGACTCAATGAGACTCAAAGTATTACGAGATTAATTAATAAACCTATTTGTACCTCTTTGTTGGATGTGCTGGAAAGTAAGGTATGGAGCTACGGACCTGTTTTCTAGCCTGTGTGACTGTCACTCCACTTTATATTCTCTGGTATGTTTCTCATATTCGGGCAAACTTTTAGATGCAGGACTGAAATTGCCATGAACTACTTGCTGTAAGTCTTCTGATGGCAAGAGGAAATTCCATCACATTGGATTTGCTCTGTAAAGCCCAACACACTTATGAAGACAAATGCTTCTCAGAGAGTGGTTTAAGAGGAATATGAAATCAAGATACTTGTTCACATAAATAAGTGAGACCCTGATCCTAAAAATAATTATTTCAGATGTAGTTGACAAAAAGTGCTTTTGTAAGTATTTAGAGAAGATTTAACAAAGCAGGCAACAGATCTGGCTAGTTCAGTAGTTTGACTTGAGTACTGGCTTTTGAGAGTAAGCATAAATAGTGCCTACAAAACTGCAATGTTTTCTTTCTTCTGGTTGACAAAACCCAAAATGGTGCTGCTGACTAGCTTTTCTAGAAATCCAGTTTTTCTGTTGGAAATACCGTGCTTTTATTTTGTGGTTTCAATATGCATGTGGGTATGATAGATTCGACTGACTTGACTTGACTCACCCAGGTGAGCATTGGTTACTGCTCCTTCTCCAGACAGTCAGGTCCTGGGGAAATTGCTCTTTAATCAAAGAGCTGTTCTGCGTAATAAGAGCAGGAGCGATTGCTGCACCCAAATTCACTGAGCACGGGAATTAGACAGAGCCATTCTTGCACTACTTTGAAAGCCATGCTCTCCTCTTGTTTACACAGGTGCAGAGAAGACACATTTTCCCATCTTCTTGAGATGTTAGGGTCTATCTGACTGCTTTTAGCTCACCATGCAATTTTTGTGTATTGTGGTACAGCCACAGGCAATGGTCTTTTGTTTAGAAAAGCAGATAGAAAACAAACACTGATTTTCTGCCCTGAAGCACTTTGCTTTGAATAATTTGATATAAAATTAAGGAACTGGTAGGATTTCCTAGCATTAAAATGATCAATATTGAGAAATCCTCATATACTTTTCTGCTAAAAGACAAACTGTATATTGATAAGCCTCTTCCATCTCTGCTTGAAAGTAGACCAGACCATGGTTGCATGGAATAATTTTTATAACATTTTAAAACAGAGCTTTAAAATCACCCGAGTGCATAACAGCTTGGCTTGGAGACCCTTCCTTGTGACTATTTCTTAGGAGAAATATGCTGCTAATGTATATAGCTTACTGTAAGTGTAGCAAAAAAGAGGTAAAGCTGAGGAATTTTTTTGGTAGTTGAACTTGATACAAAACCCAAAGCATCATGAAGATCTGTGCTTTCAGTGACTAAATGTGGTGGTGGTAGCCAATGAGGGATGTTGGGCCGCTGGTCCTTTTGTCACCTGTCAGCTTTGCAGTTCTGCAGAGTGGTGCTGCTTGAGCGACAGCCTAGCACGTGTGAGTTTCCTCTTCTATGTGGCTGCAAAAGCAGAGATAGGGAAAGCCCCTCTGCTGCTCTTCTGTCAGAAGTGCAGCTGCAGTTGAGGGGAGAGGTTGGGATTGTTGGAATGATGTCTCGGTGACTCAGGGCGGGGTGAAGATGGGACAGGGCAGAGCTGGCTTAACAGCAGCTTTGCTCCATATCTTTTTGCTGCTGAGGATTTCTTGGCCCATGGAGGCCATCTGGTACCTGTGTCTGAATACTCATCTAGTGCTGTCTTCTGGGAGAAGTTAGTGTCCTCCACAACTGGAGCACAAAACACTTCAGGATGGTGTGGTCTCTGCTGGAGTTGGAAGAACATGGTGTGTCTTTGGCCTTTCCTTGACTAGAGGTCAGGAAGCTGAAGTGGAAGATGATTTTGAAAAAAAGTAGAGAGCCCTAGGCAGTACTCTAACATGAGGATGGCTTTTTAATGGTAATTGCGTTAGTTTGTTAATGTCATGAAAAGCAGAAACACATCAAAAGTACATAAGTTGGGTATAAATCATCAAATTATAGTTAAACAGTTATAATTACTCTAGGGACCAGGGTAGAAAAATCTGGAAAAAGTCTGTTTCCAGTGTCACACAAAGGAGATGTACACACATTGCAAACTCAGCCACAGCGTTTTGGGTGTTTTTAGCTAGCTCCATTTTTTGGGAGGGAAGGAATGGTTGTGTCTGAACCGGGGAGACATTGGTACAGCAAACCTGTATCTTGCTCCCGTATGCACTACTGCCTTCAATGAGCAGCGCTTGTTCTTTCTTGGAGTACATATCTCTTTAAGCAATTAATAAATCTGTCATTCGGTGTGCAGACAGCCCTTCTGGCTAGCAAACACTTGAAATGAGACTCTGCAGTTGCAGTAGATGAAATGCTTCCAATACACCTTGAAAAGAGCTATTAGTGTTAGATCTTACCCAAGCTACAAAATAAAAGCTGAAAGGAAAGTCGTGTATGTTAATGTGCGCCATGCTTTTATCTGTGGACAATATTTCTACTGTCTCTGTCAGCTGCGGACAGTCATTTAAATCTTCTGCCCCTACAGCAACCTTGTTCCCAAACTGTGGCAGACTTAGAAACAAAGATTGGCTTTACAAACAAGATCCAATTAGTGACTAAAGAGGAAACATTCTTCTAGGGGTGGATAAGTGTCTGGATTCAGTGAAGAACTAGAAACACTTCCATGATAATTAGCATTATTCCTCAAGACAGTCTGTAATGGGAAATTGTTTCCACAGTCTTCTGGGTCTCTTTCCATCTATTTCCCAGATAGATTAATTGGAGGGCTGGACAGGGTTGAGTAGAGAAGCCTTGTTGTAGTCCTGTAGCCCTGCCTTGTCCACAGGGTTAGTGAAACTGCTGCTTACAGCTGTGGAAATGCTCAGCTGGAAAAAGCAGATAAAGTAACTTGCACCTCGATGTGTGTTTGCATATCTGCCATGAATTGCCCATTAGTGAATCGATCCATGCAAGCATGTGATAGTGTAACTCGGGTGTTTGGGACTGTACAATTGTATTTGCCTGATCACTTCTCCAAGGTGCTGCTTTTCATTTAAGTCAAAAGTGAGATTTATAGCTGCTTTTGCTGTACTGAGCAGTGGCTGAACTTGTGTGGACCCCGTGGTCCACTAGAACAACAGAAACCTTTGAATCATGTGTACTTCCCTAGCTAGGCTCTCCCCACGTTCTGCAAAGTGACTCACAGGCCAGGCCTGCCATAGTTGCCAGAAAATGATGTCATCTGGATACTGTAGTATCCCACGTACAAACCAAAGGCTATTTAGAAATTAGGCTGACAAGAACAAAAAGGAAATAGCTGCCTATCAGATGCATATCTCAATTTTAAAATCTGTATAATTGCGTGTGTGCTTATTAAATACAGGGGTAGTGCAAAAGATATAAAGAAAAGCTTCAGTGTTTCTTGAGCTGTGTTTTCCGATGACCGCAGAGTGGGTAATCCTGTTCTCCTACTGTCTGTCTTGTGCCAGCAATAGTTCACGCAGACAAGCTGTGTCCGACCAGGGAATTGATTTGGTCAAACACTAACATATGTATCTTGTGTTGTTGCATTAGTTCTCAGCAGGATCAGTTCCCTGGTTCCACTCTTTGCACTATCCCTGGGGCACTGGTGTGGCCAAAAATTGAGGAGAAAATGCAGACAAGAATGTAGTAGACAATGGGAAGCAGGACAAGCACGTTAACTTGTCCAGTGGCTGTCTATCTGTACTATAAAGCAAACTTGAAATTATATCCTTAGCCTCACTTAAGTAGTTTGACAGAATTTCAGATGTAAACGTCTAATGTATTGGCATGAGATGCTTCTTTGTGTCCCCTTCCCCGCCCTGCCACATGGTCCAAAAAACCAACATTTCTTCTTTGTGGTCATTGTGCTGTACTGGGACCTGGAGAAGGGTTGCCCTGGAGAGCAACTTGCCATCCTCAGGAGTCCTTTGTCACAGCAACTTGGGGCATTCTGACCCTGGCACACAGCGATGGAGCTCCGGGCCAGTGGCCTGCACAGGCACATGAAACATGCATTAAGTAAGACTAAGGGTCAAAGTCTTTTCCTTCGTAAAATGGCAAAGGCAAAAGAGGCCAAAGATATGATTTTGTGGGAAAATTAACAGTCTTCGAACACTACCTTTTTGTTCTGTTCCTCTCCTCTTTCTGGCAGATGTATCAATTTGAGTTCTGCGGGTTTGGGAATGTGTGTGGAATTTAACTTGCTACTAACCATGATGTTTTCAGATGTCTGACCCTGGCCTGGAATATAGTACACAGTGTATTCCCAAGACAAATGAACTGACCAGCATGTTTCTTATTACTTCATTTCTATCTCTGTGTTAAAACCAAACAGTGACTAAAACCTGGCATGTAAACTGGCCCACCTGTATTAAAGCACAGCACTAAGCAAGATAAGTCTAGATGTTCAGCCTATGCACTTCATTTCCCCATGTGATATAGTACTGGTTCTGCCCCTTAGAGCAGTGTGCTTTGCTACTTCTGCTGCTCCTGATCGCTGCAGCCAGAATACCAACAGATGTTCCTGGTAAGACCATTGAATACAGTATTTAACTCAAATTTTTCATCATTTAAAACTCATTCAGAAAGAGATCTTTGCCCTTCAGTTGTCCCTAACCTATATCATATCTTGGACCTGTAACTTAAAAGAAGTTAGAAGGGCTCATTATTTGGCTGCCTTCTACTTGTGGAGTGGGATTTCACATTTAGGCATTGAGGTGACAGGTACTATCAAAAGAGATTATGCTCCCACCAGCCTGTAGCTGAAGAGCATTGAACATCGGATATTGTTCATCCTGGGTCAAATAATTGTTCTTCATATGTCATAAATGCCAAAGAGATGTTCAAGGTGGCTGGTTTATAGATGTAAAAACCCCAAACAAGGCGTAAGTCAAATGTTAGGCATTAGGAGAGCTAAGCACAGACTTGATAATATGTATGCAAAATACAAGGGGTTGCAATGCATTCCTCTTGTTGTTTAAATATTTCAAGCCCCCGCCTGGACTTAGATCCACACACATCACTTCAATATTTCTAGATGCTTTTGGTGCTTTGTTAGAAGCACTCTGCTTTCCCTTGACGTGCACGTTCTCCTCTCGGAAAACTCCGGCCATGCAAACTCACGTGCGTTGAACAGAGCTGACGCGATCCCAGTGCTTAGACTGGAGTATCGTGGTGACAAGATTTGTGGATTCAAAACTGAGTAACTGGAGGACTGCTGGGCAGCCTGGTGCATGTTCCTGTAAGCATACATACTACAAATAGGAGTTACTATGATGATATAAATTTACTTTTAATCATGTTGAAGTAGAATAGACTGAATCAAAATTTTTGTAAAAAAACCCCCAAAAGACAATCAATCACCTTTTCCAGCTTTTTCAGAAGATGCAAGACGAAGGCACTGGCAATTGCTGAAAACTAGAATTAATTTTTTTTGTGCAGGTATTTTGTCATAGAAAATTAAGTCCCTTTGACAGAGGACCAAGGAGAGACTGAAAGACTTCCTTAAAATGAAGAGCTACAGTAGTGTACAGGTTTCTTACACAGAGTGCTGCCATTTCATCTATATAACAAATTTATCCAATACAAAGGCAGCTTTTGAGTTCTGGCCACTGTCGAGTGGTGGTAATTGGCAATATAAAGACAGTGTTTCTAGTTTTGCTCACCATCATTTTCTAGTTAAACTCCTAAAAGTAAAGGCAGATTTGTGGTTACTGCTGTACAGCAAATACTCTAATGTATGGTGCTGTCTCTTGAGTAAGCAAATATCTTAATTTAAATTTTAAAAAAAAGAGTCCATGTAAAGTTTGTGTTTGACTTAGAGTCCCAAATGATCTAAAAATTTGCATGTAGGAAAATGTAATTAACCTTAACACCCAGCATGAGAGAGATTGGGAGTTTACCATTTGCATGTAAGCACAGCCAGTAGTAGAACACATATATAGTGAAATTAGTTTAAAAATGCAATCGTGAAAAAACCATGAAAACTTTCTGAAAAATCTAAGTTTAGTCTCCCTCTTAATCTGGAATTTTCTTTACTCTCTTGCTTCACACAGTTGGTGTTTCTCTGTTCAGTTGTTGCAAATATTTCACCCCAAGATGTGGTATGCTGCAGTGGCAGGAGGGGTTTTTTTCCAAAGCAAACCAGAATGGAGCAGAGGCAGTGTTTATGTAAAGTAAGCTGTGTGAAAGGAGTGTGCTATAATTCAAGAATAACATATATATTTATAAATGTAGAATTAAGTTGCTCAGGATTTTATTAACAAGCTGTTTGTATCTTAGGACTACATCTGCCACCAGAGTGACATTGAAAAGACAGCTTATCTTTCACTTAACATGTTTGTAAATCTTCTGATTTCTGAAGAATAAACGCTTACACTCCTTCCCTGGCCAGCCATAGTGAAGACAAAGCACTTTTGTGCTGATACATAGAAGAGAATAATTTCCAGCTCTTTGTCTGGGAGAAGGGGTTATCTTTGAATTAGGACTTTATGCCATCTGCATGCTGGGCACATTCCACTGTTTTTCATTACACTAAGAGAAGTAAAGATTATGTACTTGCCATGATCAGTCGATAGATAGAAGAATTAGTCTGGTGTTTCTTTCAATGTTCACCGTCTGTTACTGTCCATGAATATAATTTATTTTTCTTGAATGGCAACATAAGTTGCAAGACGATTAGTGGAAAAGCAGTTGCTGTTAAACATTTTGATTTCCAGCAGCCATCAAATGAGCTGAGCAAACCTGCTTCTCAGGTAGGAGCTGTGCATCTCATTTGGCTGCATGTATGCTTTTTTTTTAACTTTCATATGCCTCCCCAGCCCACATCTTAGTGTCAGCTTGATGTGCTTGCAGACAGTGCCCTATAGCAACAGGGACAGAGGTTGGTCAGATGTTGGCTGGGGTGGGCAACACTGGGGTTTGCTCCCCTCTTGAATGTCTTTCTGCATTTCCCTTTTCTAGACTACCATGCCCTGGGTACTTCTATGTTGGCATCAAAATCCCTCGAATATCTTTATGTGTGTATCTATAAAGGGTCTTCCCACTTAGATACTGGATTTACAGGTCACATTACGGAATCCAGTAGCACTGTGTTCAGTTTCTTCAATATAAATGATTATTCATCTGCTCCATGAGAAGCCTACCTCTGCCAGACCCCATAACAGCTGAAATGTGGTTTTGATTGTTTTCTTTTTTTAAATGAAGCATTCGGTGTGCTATTGCACAGTCTCAATAGGGCTTACCCTATGTGCGGTGTTGTGGTGGCAGCATTGCAAGGAAGGACACCTGCAGGTATCTCCTGAACACAGTTCTTGAATTTTAAGGGACTGGATATTTGACACTTGGATAAGCCTACAGCCTCCTGATAAGCAAGTATGTTGAAATTAGCAGAATGCTAAAGTTGCAAAGATTTGGCCTGTTTGAGAACTCGATGTTATAGAAGATGGGGTCACTTTGTCATTGGACAAGGTATTACTCGGCAACCAGACGGAGTTCTGTTTTTCCACCCTGGAGAAAATCCCTCATTGTAGTGTGGTGATGGAAAACATACCACCAGTCTGGGGAACTTGGAAATGGCTGGCTGCACAAAATGCCTCCTGCTCGTACTAGAAGCTGGTACTAGAAGCAGATGAAGTTCTAATGGCTGACTGTATTACGAGGGAACAAAAAGGGCAAGAGGACTGTGCTTGTTCCTTTTTTTCCCATCTGAAGTAGATGAAAGTTGTTGAGAGGGTCTTTGGCTATTTTTGCAGCCAAGTGAGAAAAAATAACTTGCACCCCTGCATAGGAAACATCTGCTTTGGTGAACATAGAACTTCTGCTGGGCTTTTCATTTCATTGCAAGAACCCTTGAACTCTTGAAATCAGTCAAAGAGTGTAACTCTCATATTCAAAATTAAGAGCTGTTAAGTTTCTTTGAATATACATATTAGTTCTCCTGAGGAAGAAGAGTAGGAAGACATTTTGACTATATTGCATTTCATATCAAAAGCTGAAGTAAAATATGCTATTTAGGGGTTTGGCTGGATTTCAAAGGAAATGTGCAGAAGTTCTGCAAGACATACTTTTTAAATCTCATGAGAAGGGAAATGTCTAAGGATGAAGGTACTCTGTGTCAGAACTTTGTATTCCTTCGGTTTCAACTTGCATCTGTTGGAATATGTGCACGATTTATACTAACACTTTCTTTTGGGGTCTTTGTTCTTTTTGTAAGTATTTCTTGAACAATTTCAGATTCACTATTTCAGCCAAATCTGCTGTGATCCCAGGCAATTACCTGCCCCGGCTGAGCGTCTTTTCCAGTGCTCATGTTCAGATTTCTGATAATTGAGTTGATGGGAGAGTACGGATCTCCTGTATTCCTTAGAGTTTGGCAAGTTGTATTTTTGCTGCATCTTGTTCTTGACCTGGGCTAAGGTACACAACCCTCCACACCCCTTTAAAACCTCAGTCAGCATTGTCTACCAGACTTTTCCTTCCCTGCTGTAGATCTTGCTATCCTGGTAGTCATCCTGTGAGTCTGATGTCTTGGAGTGGCTACCTAAAAACAGAGGCTAGACAAGACTGAGAGAATAAAAGCGGGTATTTATTGAAGGGCCTTCAATAAAGGTACACTATGGGTACAGAGCCCTAGGGCTACAACCATAATGGACCCTGGGTCATGGGTTTTTCACACTTTTATAAGTTTAGTCTATTTGCCTATCAGGGTTAATTCTCCAGTTACAATTTCAGGTAATGATGTCATTACCCCAAGTTTGTTTCACCTTTCCAGAGGCTTGGTTTACATATTTTGGGGCCTGGGACAACAAGGTGTCCTTGAGTCCAGGCCTAGAGAGGATTTGTTATGTCTAACAGTAGCTAACAGGCTATGTGAAGTTTTAGAGCTACACACTAAACCAGCACAGGGTCTGAAAATATAAAGGCTAAATCCTAAGGCATCAGGTCTCCCTTATCTAGTGTCTACTGTGGTTGGCTCTTCCTGTCCATTTCTCTTGTTGACAGGAACTGTTTGGCACGGTGACGGTTGCGCTTCTCTTCCTCTCCCCCATGGCAGTTGTTTTCCCAGCACTGGTGTGTGACCGGTGTCTCCACGTGCTGCACTGCTGCCTTGCTCGCTGCCACTGTGCAGGCTGGCCGGTTCCTGCTGCGGGAGAGAGTGCCATGAAAGCCAGGAGCATCGCCCGTGACAGTCAGGCTCTGCGGGCTGCGACTGCTAGTAGCTCAGAACACCTGAGCCCTGCTAAAACCATGCAAAAACATGCTCTGTGAATTATAGGGAAAAGCGGGGATCCAGTTTTTGTGGTGGCTTCTGGGTGTAACTGCAGCAGGATCTTCCTGGAGTGCATGAACGGCACTGTGCAGGTGCTGTAC
The DNA here is from genome assembly GCA_013398855.1 of Mohoua ochrocephala. Lineage (NCBI taxonomy): Eukaryota > Metazoa > Chordata > Aves > Passeriformes > Acanthizidae > Mohoua > Mohoua ochrocephala. The sequence continues at coordinate 11,279 of VZTA01007728.1, forward strand.
TTGATTGGGATAAAGAGTAGAGGAATGGGCAGAGGACGAAGGGCCGCAAATTCGCAGGTGAAAATAGCAACCTAAGTCGCTTAGGTCTCGGTGGAGGGCTGAGAGTTAACAAGTTGTGATGGTTTGCTGATTAACTTGATCAAAGTAACTAGGTCATTAATAGGCTTGGCAACAAGGTAAATTGACTTAAAATATCTTTTGGTTCAAGTTCACAGGTATGGGGCGGGGGCGGGGGGGGTGGTTCTGTGTTAAATTGTTTGCTGGCTGCAGATTAGAGACCCTGAGATAACTGCTGTTTATGAAGAGAATTAGGAAAGTGCTCCTGTAAAGCATTGTGGTGTTTTTATTCTTTCTTGTCGTCTTTTTGTGACAACAGTAAAGTGAGCTGTACCAGCCTAAACAATAGATTCCTAATGAAAGAGGGCTGATAGGATGCCTGGGTGTCTACCCTGTGTTTCACTTTGATTTCGAAATAAAAATGACCGTCACTACTTCCATTTTCTAATACAGAAGTTTTTACGTTAATTTCTGTGCCTGAAAGCTCTTGGAGGTGGTACAGGAGTATTTCCAAATAGGGCACTGTGTTGGTTGCAGAAGTCTCTACTGAGCTTCTCTGCAGCAGCAGTTTTTATTTTTCAGAAACTATTTCTCTAGAAATCGATGAGCAAACCATTGTCTAGAGTTTGTGCAGCTAACAATTTGCTACAGGGTTAGAGCATACCGAAACCTCTCTGGAAACAGAGTTGTAGTACATAAGCTCCATGAATGGTTTGAAATAGTCCCTAAAACTTGCCAGTTTTTCCTTCAGACTTTATTTCCTCTTTGTGCGTGAACAAGAAAACAAAGAAGAACTTTGTTTTACATTTTACCACTCTGCATAAAACTCTGTGGTTTCTCGTAAGTAGTCTCAAACATCCAGAATAGAGCTTAAGAAGACTTTTCTTGCATATGGCATCTTGTGTTTAAACAATGTGACCAGTAATGGTGACAGCACTCTGTCTGGGGCTGTGTAGCTGCTGTGTGCTCCACTTGGCTTGGACTACCGCTGGCAAGGAATCGCCTGCCTCTTTGCTTTTCTGCTGCTGGTTGACACGATGATGCTGAGTATCCGGAGGCATTCATGGCTTGCCTGAGTGGCAGCTGCAGTCAGAATGGTGTTACAGGACATGAGAGTTTGGGTCAGCTGTGGACGTGTGGTTCCTGTGTTACTGGGTCAGCCAGCCAGACAATGAGGGCTGCCTGGGAGGGGGAGCGAGCCAATAGGGTAGATGCTGATGGATGGTTTGCCCATTCAAAACACTGAAATACTTTTTTTTTTTGCTTTTTGACTGGTTAGAAAAAAATATTTTTATATTCTGGTACTTGGAGTCATGGTGGTGGCAGGGGAGGGTGCCCGCAATTGGTTCTAGATGCTGTAAGACAGACTTGATACACCACTGACATGTTTGTGGCCTTTGAACCAAATGGTGTTCCAGTAGCCTGCTTTTGCCAATCCCTAATACCTTGTCTGGTAACTGGAAGGCTCTTAGCTGATTAAGTATTTCTTATACCTCTCTTACTGTCTTGAGTAACCTGAATACTGGGGCGTAGATGGTAGATTCTTATCACTTGGTGAGTACTCTGATAGGGGTGTATCACTATTTGCTCTTGGAGAAGAGATTGTCTTGTGTACACAGATGCTGGGGATGGTGATCTCAAAACCTTAAACTGAAGTACCGTCACCAGACACCGGGTATTTGTTGCATGACATGATTAATTGCACAGTTAAATTTTTACCATGCTGATTACAATCAGCTTTTTTTCTTCCTAGCCTAACCTAGTCTTTGAACTACAGTTTAGCTTTCACACTACCTTAATACATTAATATAATTCCTTAGCACATTCCTTGTTCCAAGGGAATATTTTAGAGTTTTGCAGCTAAACCCTCTTGTTCTACCACTTAATTTCTCCAGTCCATTTTCTTAAAGAATGGTTTTATTGCTGTATCTTGAATGCTATCTAGAAAGATGTGTTTGAGATGCCAATGGCTATTTTATGTAGCTTTTAGTTATATGTTCTCAAGAAAAAATTCCAATTTACACTGGAAAAATTACAGACAGTTCTTCACCAAGAGCCCATGTCTACATATCATATAAAAATTCTGGTTAGGACCCTTGGTGTACAGCAGTGCTAACTGTCTGCCTCAGCTCTGTGAACAAAACACTATGTAGTTTTGAAACCGGCAAAAAGATGTGGTCCTGGAGGATCCAAAGCTTTGTTCAGCAGTTGTTAGCTTATGTTCTGATGATAAAAGTGAGGCTGCAGAGCACTCAATATTTTTGCTGTTTTCTCTTATAGAGAGGCTGCTTATCTTCACCAGCGTAAAGCAATACCATTAATTTCTTTGGTTTGCAGTTCTTTGTGGATTATTAAATTATTAGCTGTTATACTGCTGCCTGCATTTTCCTCATCTATACCAGACTTGATTTGTGTGCATGTACTTCTCAGAATTTTATAGATTGTTATTGACTAGGTGGGGGAATACTGTCTCTCCAGCCATGGAAAGTGGAGGAGAGCATTTCTTGCATAATCACGGGAAGAAGTAAACAGGAGAAGGTAACTGTAGGTGCTGTGCATGGCACGCCTCACCTAAATGCCTTGGTTTTAACTTTGTTCCTCAATCTTGTGTTTCTTTTTGACATGGGACCAAGTTTAAACTCCTTGTTGCAGTTTTGTAGAGTTTACATAACACTAAACACTTTGAACAACAGGTCAGCCTTTCACAAGCTGGCTCTTTCAGTCTTTTCACTTCTTTAACATCTTGTTCTTTCATCCGTGTCTTTTAATTCTGACTTGGCTGCTGTCCCACACCTTTCTTTAAAAGTTGCAACTGCCTCTCTAGTAGATGTACTTCTCGGGTTATTTTAGTGGTTTCTGTACCTGCAGACTTGCTGCTAGTTGCTTTCACAAAACTAACCTTTGTCAGATATTAGATAGAAAAATATAAATGTCCATGTCTGATCCAGGGGACTCGAACTGGTCAAGGAGTCAGAACAGCACTCTGCATCCTGCCATGCTCAAGGTCAGTTTCCTCCCCTGCCACAGGTCTTCCGTGTGGCCTCGATGCGATCTTCAGTCTGCGCCTCCTTTGGGGGTTTCTGCTGATCCAGCTGCATTAGTTGCCAATGTGCAGGTCTGCAGGCAGAGCTGTGTCCTTCTGTTGCCGAATCACAGCCTTGGCTTTAAACACTCGCACACTGTAAAAGCTTCTGTGTGGAACCTACGCTGGAGGTACTTCCCTGGGTCACTTTTCTTCCTTAGAAAAGTGTGATGATTATAGGCATGGTGGTAATGCTTATGCCCGTCTTCTCACCTGCAAAGAAAGTAATAGCACATCCCTCTGGACACCTGAGGGCTGATACTTGCATGGAAGGCACTTTGCAGTGGTCAGGGGCAAACACATATAATACTGGATCTTGATGTAAAAATTGCTGTATTACTTTGATGGTTTTCTTAGACATCCTTCCACGTGTGGCTAGTTTAACAGCTGCTGGAAACAGCACATCTGACGATGCGGTGGATTTTGGGAGAGGGTTAACAAAAGATGCATGCTCCCTAACAGACAGGTGTGGTTTAGTTTCAGTAGAAGCTTCATCAAAATGATTATTGGACAGATCACTTCATAGAGACTGCAGCTCTAGTTTCTATGGATTTGGATAGGAATTACTGCCATGACAGGGTGCAGACTTTGGGTAAAGACTGTGATTTAAGATTAGTGGGACTACTGTGTGAGGAAAGTGTGAGGATTATCCCAAGGACTCGTTATTGGTTGTTTTACTGCCACATTTCTGAGGCTTGCCCAGGGCTTGTATCTTCTGCTACTCTTGTGCTGAAGCGGATTGCTTGGAAGACTATGAGATTATTCCAGGCCAGAACCTTTTAAATTGGTAAGTCTAAAATACCATATGCTGTTTTAAGAGGGTGCCCTAAACTGTATTACTGTACTGTAGCTACAGAAGACATAACAGAGCAAAGCAAACTGCTGTAGCATGTAGCAAGACAGTGCAATGTGCAAGTCTAAACTACAGTCTGCACAGTGTTTTCCTAAAGCAAACGAGGTGTGTTTGGGGGGAATAACTTGTTTTGCAACATTTCCACACGTACAAATGCAGTACTGTATAAATGCTTTTATTGTTGTGTCTGCTTCTGTTTATCAATTCAGTGTCTGTACAGATTGGTGGAAAACTAAGTTTAGATTAACTCATATACCACATTCATCTTCTTTTCAGAAAAAAACCATTGTTTTATTTGTAGGGAGTCCCTTTATGTTTATATGTGGGACTTGTTACAGAGCTTGTGTCTGCACTACCTAAAATTTCATTAGTGATTTGAGTCTTGTCATCTGTCTGAAATTATATTTTCCAGGGGCCGCTGAGCCGCCACTGCCCGACTAACACAGGAAATACTTGTGTTTCTGCTGTTGTGTCTCTGCTGCCTGTTGGAAGAGAAGGCTATTAAAACTGGTCTAGACACTGCAGCTGGGTGATGCATGTCAATCTGAGTTGTGTTAACTTAGTTGCACAGGTTTTGCATGATTTTTGGAGAGGACTGTTCTGTTCCATCCCTTTTCATTCAAATGAAAATCCAGTTCTTCGCATAAAAAAGGGACACTTCAAGACCGTGCATTCAGCAGATACTTTTCCTCTCTTAAGACCTTTGATCACAGGCTTAATAATTCCACATAATTTGCTCAGGTAACCTGTTGAGTACTGCCGTTTCTGCTTGGAAGAATTATGTGAGGTCTCTTAAGGCAACAAACTTGCTGTGGTTGTTCAGTCTCCACCACCATGGTGAGCTCCATTCCTGGCACTGCTCTTTCTACTGCCTCTTCAGCTTTCTTCTCCAGACCCTGGCACCTTGGAGCCAGGCCAAGAGCAGGGGGAAAAGATGAGGCATCTCTGTGGCCATCAGCCTGGGCTTTGTTAGCCCCCACTCAAGCACCATTATCTCGAATAGCAGTTCTGGAGTTTGTGGTGGATACCCGGTGCTAAGTCTTAATGTCTCTGCAAGCAGACAAGGCAGCAAAACAAAGCCTTGCTGATTGCTAAGGTTGAGGACTGTCCTGAAACACATGCAACTGTTGTCAGTCGTGGTGTTACTGGAGAGTCTCTATGTTTTTTCCCCACCAAAAGACTGCTGAGTAAACGGGACTTGGCTGCTGCTGGGTACCCCGCAGCCTTCGATGGCCGTGGGGCCGTGTCGGGGCTCCAGAGCCAGCTTCCTGAGCAGCACCTTGCCTTGTGGACTTTAATCACCGATTAACCCGCATAAAGGGTGGCTGGAATAAAACAGATTAAACCAGCACATAGTATCTGTGCTGCCATCTTGTGCACCAGAATTTTATAACACCTTCAAGATTATTTTGTAAATATGGCAGTGTTGTCATGGCAGCAGAAATCTGGTGTGGAAAAATGTTGCTGACATGATTTATGGCTGGTTTAGTGTGCTGTGCAGGTCAGGCAAGGCGTCATTGCTCCTAGCTTCTGCTTATCTGAATTGAATATGAAATGCATCAAGAAGGGCTTTGATCAGGGAAATGAATGTCGCAACAAACTTCACGCTGGCATGCACAGCTCAACTAAATGCAGTAATGTGCAGTGAGATCTGTATTGTTTTAGCATTTATACACAAAGGATCCACACATGAATGTTTCGTAGTTTTCAGTGTAGCTCTTGCTGAAAGTCAGTATCCTCCCTGGTGAAATCATGATGGTAGAAAGTTGAGATGCTGTTAAATCTAACGCTAGCTGGAGACTCAAAGATATGCAGCTTTGAATTTGAACCAACTTACGGAAGTGTAAAAAAGTTGACAACTGCAAATGAATCCAAAATTTCTTGCTAAAGGATTTGACACTTTCTTTTTGTGCTGAAGTTCTGAGATCTTGTGTAGCCAAGTGATTCATGGTGTCCTCCATGTTGTTACCTTCATGTTACTTCTTGTATGTAACGTGAGAGAACTGGTGGCTGGAATGACCTACACCATACCTTCCTTCACCCTACTGCTGTGGTGACCTACAATCACAAAATTTGATTTCTTTCAGACAAGGTAAGTTCTTAGGAGGAGTAAAACTTCAGACGCAGTAGAGACTGTCTCTGGAGTACGAATCTGAAGCCTCAGATTTAGGAGATGATGTTTCCAGGGTGTCTGGCTCCAGCAGTAAGTTGGCATCAGAGGACTATAGCTCTGACTTGAGCTAAGGCTCCCATCTGTAAGGAATGTTTGCGGCTGAATGCACCAGAACATGAGGGGGGAAAAAAGAATGTGAAGAAAGCAGGTTTTTTTCAGCTAACCACTCTATTTCCACAGCCTCGAAGTGCACAAGGTTGTGCACTTTTTCATACAACTCATAGTTTTTGCCATGATGGTATTCAAACTGTATATCTCTATTTTCATGGAATGGCTGGAAGCTTTGCATACTTGTCCTCTGGAAATAGCCCATGGCCCTTTGTGAAATAACCTTTTCCTAAGTTTTCTGGTTTAGGAGATGTATCATACTCAAGCTTGCAGTGTAATGAGAACAAATTCCAAAGTTAACATACAGGTTTTCCTTATAAACAAATCAACACTACCACCACCCCACTACTCAGCCAAGGAACACACCTAGGTTGCTTTGGCTGCTGTCACCGTCCTTTCTAAAGCAATATTTAAGGGAATGTTGGCAGCTAAATGAAAATTATATTTTTTTAAGCAAATGAAGATTTAAGAGCTGAGATTTCGTAACAAATCAGTAGATTCAGAAACTAGAGACGTAATGGTGTGGAATTTTAAATGATGAGCTCGGATGCTTCAGACAGTTGTATATTTCTGAATATCTCCAAGTAAAAGTTTTGACTTGAACCACTTCCATGACTTCACAGACATTTAAAGCTAGAATCTAACATTTTGCTTTGGGTCTGATTGTGGTTACTATTATTTTCTAGCAACAAGATTTTTTTCCTTTGGAATAAGTTGGCCACATTGTAACTCTCTAGGGCAGCAGTCTGTTTCACTTGTGCTGAAGTAGACTGAAAGGCTGTAGTTGTGAGCCAGGGAGGTAATAAATGAGAGGTAACTTATGTTTATCTTGTCTTCACTACACCTTTTCCATAGCAGCATGCAGTGTTCTGAGCTGTGGCTCTGGAGTTCCATCTTTTCTTCTTTGAAGGTCTGCTTCCCACAAGGTACAAACCTGGTGCCCTTGGATCCACATCTTGGGGTATAAGTCTGAAAGGGCAGGGCAGCAAAAGTATAAATTTCACTGCAAGATTGTGTGCCAAACGTGATGGGCTTTGGCTGGGTTGTACAAGGTATCCTCTCTTCTCTGCTGAACACTGACTCCAGCATTTCCAGTCTCTTGACCTGTGCGTGTACTTTGCTGACCGCACAGACTGTCAGTGACAACTTCGTAACTGGTTAAGTTGGTAGTGCAGCAATGTGGCTTCCAGTCCCCTTGACCTTGCCTTGAATGAGATTCAGCAGGGGGGTTTTGTTTTAAAATGCAGTCTGAGCTGCTGCTGTTCCCACAGAATGACAGAATGGTTAAGCTTGGGAGGGACACAGTGGGTCACCTGGTCCAACTTCCCTGCTCATGCAGGGTTATGCCAGAGCACACTGCACAGGATTGAGTCTAGCCAGTTCTTGAATATCTCCAGTGAGGGAGACTCCACAGCCTCTCTGGGCAATCCATTCCAGTACATAGTCAAATGTGGAAACCGGATCTCCTGGTGAGCAGCGTGCTGTTTGCTGCTCTTGCGTCTGGCATAGAAGTCGTCATTGTTATCTTGCCAGAAATTCACTGCTCTGCCATGGATTGTCAAGAGTTAAAATAGCAGTGAGCAAAGCAAAAGGGAATTGTACCTCAATACTCACTCACTCCTGGCTGACTCTCTAGTACTATGTATGGGAACCAAAGTTTTGGAGATTTATTTTCATGGATCAGATCTAGGTTTGCTTTTTGTCTCAGGTAAATCCATTGTTTCTGTGTTGGCAAGTGCCAACAGTATTATGAAAATCAAAGTGGGCTGTACTTATGCATTCCCAAGTATCTATCTTCAGGAAAATACCTGTTTGTGCATATTTTATCCAAACAGTTAGACTATAACTGGCATGGGGTAGCTCTGTTGGACTGTCTGAATGATTGTTAATTTTAGATGGTGCTACCCAGAACTTCAGTGATGCTGTATGCTTTACTCTGCTTCCTGAGGCTGACTTTTGTCCCTCCACCATCGAGAGGGGTTTGGGTTTAGCTTAAATGAGTGACCAAATAAACCATCATGTTCACCACTGCGTCAGTTTTTCACGGCTTACCTCAGTCACTAAGTTGGGGTTGTTAAAAGCACAGTTATATTCTGCAACAGACTTAGATGTGATGCTGATGCTGCAGTTCTGTGCGCTCAGGAAAACAGTAGGTGAGCCAAAGGCAGTGCTGCTTCTTTAGCCCTGAAGAAAAATAAATTGCTCCAAAGGTATCTATAAATCCTTACTGCCGTGTGGATATTCTCTGTTTCACTTAAAGAAACAAAAGTAGAAGGATTTCTGGTTTTCTCAGTCCAGTCTGCTCCTGCTGACTGTACCATGTCATATAATAACCTTCATAAACTCACCAAACTATGTCTTAAAAAGCAGAACCTCACAAGGTCGGAAGTAATGGTTCTTTCTGTTTAAAACCATAATTGCTTTTTGACCGAATCAGTGTAAAGGGAACAAAACTTCTGTAATTGCAAGAAGCATTGGGGAGAAAAGTGCTGTAGATAATGTTGGTTGACAGGAAGCTCAACATGACCCAGCCGTGGGCACTCCCAGCCCAGAGAGCCAAACGTGTCCTGGGCTGCATCCAGAGCAGCGCGGCCAGCAGGGCCTGGGAGGGGATTCTGCCCCTCTGCTCTGCTCTGGTGAGACCCCGCCTGCAGTGCTGCATCCAGCTCTGGGGTCCCAGCACAGGAAGGATGTGACTTAGTCCAGCGGGTCCCAGAGGAGGGTTGCAAAATTGATCAGGGGGCTGGAGAACCTCTTCTGTGGGGACAGGCTGAGAGAGTTGGGGTTGTTCAGCCTGGAGAAGAGAAGGCTCTGCAGAGTACTTACAGCACCTCCCAGCTGTTTGCATAACTGAGTTACAGGGTTGTTTGTATACTAGCAGGATTTAATTAAAATCCTGAGGTTTTTCCTTCCTCTGATTAAACATGTGCAAAACACAGTAAATCCTTTCACAGCAGATCTTGTTGTAGCTAAGTTCTGCAACTTCCAGACATTGGTAAAACATATCTTATATGTAATACAGCTGTAGCTGTGTTCTCAGTCTTGGACACTAGTTAGCAAATGCTGTAAGTGATAGTTGCCCTATTGCAGACCCCTAATTTTTTCTAGAGTAGATGTAACTTAGATTTTTGGCTATAAATGGAAAGAAATTTTACATCTTTCAGGTCTGCTCCACTTAGTTTTCTCGAGTTTTTCCCCCTCTTTTTTCTACTGAGTTACTAACATTCTCCTTCTCAAAAGATATTTGTTCCCTTGTATGTTTGTCTGGACTTGTGGTTTGACAGTTGTATTCTACATTACTTTTTTCTTCTTTCTGCTTTCTTTGTGTCCTCATACATGGTTCCTCCTCAGGGCACTGCATTTACCCGTTAGACACTGTAGCCTCCCTAAGAAGCAGAACAGGAGGGTTCCCGATTAATTTTAAAGGCTTATCACCATGCTGGGAAAAAACCCACAGCAGTTTTACTGTTGTTGAATTACAAGAAGTTTGAAAAGCTGAGGAGTAGCTTTCACTTTGGATCAGCATCTCATTTAGAGCTCAGGGAATGACTCAGTTTTATATATAAGTGGTAAATTTTTGTACTGGAAGGAAGAAAAATTGTGGGCGGGCACATGTGTGTATCTTCAAAAACAGTTCCAATGCAGTACCTTTTTGGTGCCCTGGACTTAAGACGTTAGAAAAATCTTTTCACAAGAAAACTGAGAATTTTAAGTGCAATGAATACAAAGTGCTGCTCTGGGCACACAGTTTGTATCTCTAGAGATGGTCCACTGAACAGCAGAGTCAGCTGTGGCTCATGGCGAATACCTGCTGTGGCTCAGCAAGCTCCTGCTGCGTATCTGTACAATTCTTTTTCTAGAAGACACATTCTAGGAAATAAATTCTATAGGAAAAGCTAACTGGCTCAGGTAAAAACCATATTTGCCTGGAAGTACACTTTCTTTGTATATTCTTCCTTGTCTTCTTTGGAGAAGACAAGTGTGATGCCTTAATGTATAAATCTATTTAGTCTATAAAATGTCATTAGTAAGGGTGACTTTTGGGACCCTTGGCATGGACCCATAATACACAAACATGCAGTGCAGGATAAAGCTGGGAAACTCATCAGGAATCCGATTCTCCTCACCGAAGCAGCTTTTATACTGCAAAATGCAGTTCTCCTAATGACACTTGCTTAGCGCAGTTTTGTGTGATACTGTGTTGGATTTATGGGTGTTGGTTTCCTAAAGAGCTATTTGGGTAGTCTGTGCTTCAGTGAAACCACTTTCATATGTCCTGTAACAAATCCAAAAGTGGAATGGAGGAGAACATTTGTCTAGAGTTGTAATGTGAAACAAAATGATGTAGTGAGCTTTCTTCTTCTCCATGGTGGAATAAAAACGGGCTCATTTTCAACTTGGATCCAAGATTTCTGGTTTCTGAAGTCACCCCTATGGAGCTGATGTTAAATTTGTAATGCTGTCTTGCCTAAAATGATGCTGCCTTAGTGACAGTAAGCAAAGTGAACTCATGTCTTCAACTTTATCCTTGCCTTTCAGCTTTTTTGTTTGTATTGGTATTAGTGTCCTAGAAGCATGAGAGATTGACTAAGCAAATTAAAATAAAATACTGGGAAGAACTAAGCAGATTTAAAGCTCTTGTAATGTGATTTAGCTGCTGGAAATAAGAATAATATCACAGGGCCAAAACACTTAGACCACCAATGTAAGGAACTTCTGGTCCAGTGATTAGGACACTAATCTTTTTCAGAAGTGTTTTGGGAGCAATTTCTCTTGGCTACTCAGTATAAACATACTGGATGATATGGTTTCATATCTGTTATTTGCCTTCTGAACTGGTTATGTATTCAATTAATACTGTTTCTGTCTAGTACCGTGTCTGTCACATCTTAAATCCCAAACGCATAGCTAGTTTAGCACCTTGGAGGATTTAGCCACTGTCACTAACAAGAAGCCGTGTTTCAGCCTACTTACTGCCAGGCAGACCTCAAATGCATGAAGCCCCTTGGGCTTTTCAACAAAACCCTCACTCCTCCCTCCGGCACCAGTACTGCCTTTCGTGGGTGAGAGTGCAGAGCTGCCACGCAGGAGGAGGATAATCTGCAGGAGTGCTCTGTACTGGGGTGGGCATTGCTGCGAGGTTATGTTGCAGAGCACGTTGGCTGAAGGAATCTGCCTCACCCAGAACATTGCTGTCCTTGACGCTCATGAGGTTCAGCACTGGTATAGAAACCACTGAGGGTTTTTTTTAAACGTAAACATCAATAATACACAACGTTCCATGTTTTCTTCTTGTTTTCAGTTTAAATTACTGTTTCTTCATAAGCCTAGTACTGTTCAAAAGATTTGAGCTAGACCCCTTGGGGTGTGAATACTTCAAAGCATGCTGTTAGCTCATTGATGGGTCACAATCACAGATAACGACTCTCTGGTCATTTTGATATGCCATGGGAATGAATTTGCGAACTTTCTCCTTAGCCCTTGTCCTTCTCTCTTACAATTACATTGTGGTAGTGACATTTAAAGTATGATAGTTGTAGGCAAAAGCTGTCACTCATATTAAAATCCAAATAACAATGTTTCTCAAATGTCTCTGTAGATGGATGGAGGTCTGCTTGGATGAAGAGCTGCCCCCAACTACGGAACTGGAAGAAGGCTTAAGAAATGGTGTTTACCTCGCCAAGCTTGCGAAATTCTTTGCACCTAATGTGGTGTCAGACAAAAAGATCTATGATGTGGAGCAGTCACGCTACAAGGTAATAACTTTCTCAGTTCTCTCACCGAGATGACAAAACCCAGTAATGTTTGTCTTCCAGCTCTTAAAGATTCCCAAGCATGGCTAGTTAGCTTTCTGTATCTCTCTTTTAAGGCTGCAGAGACTAGATGGAAGACACACAGCTGTAAGAAGCCTGTATGATAAGTTAGAAATATTTTACCCTTAGAAAAGTTGTTTTGGTGTCGCTTCAAGTTTTTAAAGCTGCACAAATTACATTTCTGGCTCCAAGGAGAACATGAGCTTTGCAATTTATAAAGTTCTTTCTCATTAGGAATAGAAGTCAAAAGCAATTTGGTAACTATTTCAAGCTTTCTTCATCTTGCATGTAAGCATATTTGACATTCACTCCATTAGATCTCTGTGTTTATTTTATCAACTTCAACAATGAGAAGGAAAAAACAAGCTACCCGTAAGTGAGCTTAGCTTGTTCCCTGTGCAGGCTTTTGCTAGCTCCAAGGACCTTGATAATACAGAAATATATACTCATGCACATTAGTCCCACTATGGAAAGCATTATCTCAACATGTAGAGGGGGCAAAAAAAAAATTATGGTTAAGAATTCCGGTTGCATTTAAATGTCTCTCTTGAAAATCTCCAAAACTTGAGAAATTCCTTTTTCCCTTTACTCTAAAAAATAACATTGAGAATAACATAAAAATACTTTCCCACTTTATTCTTATGCTGCTTTCATAGGCTTTAGAGAGGGTCAGGTATTCAGGTAGAGCTGAAGGGTTCCAAGGCCTCCTTATCAGGTCTTCATGGTAGTGCTGAGCAGTGTTATTATTTCTGTATTTTGGTTCCTGGTATTTGACATCCAGCCTCTACTGCCAAAGAATACCGAAGGACTGTACAAATTTCTACTTCAATCACAGTCCACCCTGATGGGTACAAATCTGGCTTAGGTAACATGAAAGAATGAGCTGAACTCAGTGTGGAGCTACTGACGTGTTACGATGCTTCATTAGCAAAATTGAAGCTTTGACACTTCAGTCCCCGGGTTCAAATAAGCAAACATTCCTTGAATGCAACTTCAGGATATGAAACTGGGAAACAACAGGAGGATCAATAAGTAGAGAATTTGCTTTATGTGACTTTTATAATCTCCTCCTATGTTTCCAACAGAGATCAGGCCTTCATTTTCGGCACACTGACAACACTGTGCAGTGGTTAAGAGCAATGGAGTCCATTGGTCTGCCTAAGGTAAGCCTTGAAATTTCACCAAAGAAAGTGGCTGAAATCATTGGCTCACTGAGACCCCCTCTCATCTGCTTGAGCATAAACAGTTCCTTACAGTAAGTCTACAGGGAAGGGGTAATTCAAAAAACAAATTGAGGAGAAGGTAATGTGGAAAGCAGTGGGAGTGTCAGTCCTGTGTTGCTGCTGCCAGTGTGTGTGGGCTGAGGTGGGGACTCCAGCAGTGTTTGAGCTGCATCTTATTGCTAGTGCAGTCTCTGGGGGGGCCTGAAAGGAATATGGTTTAAAACAGAAAACTTAAATATTTGCTTCCTTTAGGTTACCTCTTCACATCATGCCTCTTGCTGCCTCTTCCTCTTACTGTACGTCCCAGTTTCTCTGCCTCTACCCTGTTTCCAGACTGTTCTTGCACCCTTCAGTGCATCTGCGTGGCTGTGCTGCTGCTCTTCTTCCACCAGCTGCTTTCTTGGGTCACCTCTTATATTTACCTTCCTCCTTGTGGGTCTTCGCTTGTCATCTCCCCCCTCTGCTGCTGTTTCTGGGCACCAGTGAGTCTATTTTGGATGAAAATCCTTTAAGAAAGGTCTGTGTGCAAACACCTATGCTGCTTGTTTGTACATTTTGGCAGCCACAGGCAGCCCGAGGCAAGCAGTTCCCCACCCCAGGGCGCCCCAGTGCTGCCTGAGGCACTGTGGTCGGGCACAGGGGGGACGCTCAGGCAGCTGCTTGAAGGGCTACATGGACTAATGGTCACCTACTGTAGGCAAATTCACTGCAGGCAAACTCTCTGCAGGTGCCCATAACCAGTAAAGGGCACTCACGACTGCCGTCAGAAATGCCAGAGAGACGGGAAGGGGTCCTGCCTTTTCCAGGTCAGGCTTTTTTTTTTTTTTCCAGTTGAGTCTTTGAGCCTTCTGTTCAGCTGGCTGATTTCCACCCTGCCATCCCTCCTCTGAAAGATTATGTTTCTGTTGCAGAGGATGGTCATGGCCAAGAGCTTTCCCAATTCTCCCTCACAAAGCTGTTTTGAGCAAATGATGAAGAGGGCACTGTGCTCCTGACTTACTCAGTCTGGTCCTATTAACCATAGGACAGTGCAGCCCCGAGTGACCAGCCTGGGCTGGAAGCATGCTGCCAACTCTCACGGTTAACTAAGTCTTTTTATTATATTTTTGTGGAGAAACAGTGTTTAGTGACTGGGACCAAGGCCAGGAACAAATTAGTGGTAGAACCAGAACTGGAACTTATGATGTGACTTCTTGGCAATATTAATTGCTTAATATTCCTCTCTCTCAATATCTTTCTTTGTAAATGATGTATTCACAAAGTTAGGGGTGCTGGCAATTAGAATTATGCACTTTCAAACCATACTTGATAGGTTTGGTTTGTAATGAGGCTTTGCAAATTGTAACTGCATTCCAGGTTTTGGGCGTCTGTAGAGGACAAGCACTACTGGCTGAGCTTATGCCAAAGGACATTTTCTAAAAATCTTGTTGAAATGCTGTCTGCTTATCTGCCTTTTCCCCCCTCTTATTAAGTAGCTTTTATGCTTTATTAAGCTCTTCTTTATGAAAACCACTGATAAAGTTAAAATAACATCAGAAGAGATGTGACTCATAGCTGTGTAGAAGTAACAGCTGAAATTCTGTAAGTTTAAGGTATGGTTCTGCAGAGTAAACGTTTCTGCTCAGTAATAAGTCGTCTTATTTAACTGTGTGCTTTTTGCTTTTTAGATCTTTTATCCAGAGACTACAGATGTCTACGATAGGAAAAACATCCCTCGGATGATATACTGCATTCACGCTCTAAGGTAACTGCTGTCAGGAATAAAAGTTACAGTAACTGCCAAAGTTAGGAGTGCAGGTCTTGAAATGGCTTCAGGGCAACCCGTATATCAAAATCTGTCAGAATTCACAAGTTCATTAATTTTAGGTTGGAGACAAAAGTTGAACTTTGTCAGGACATTGGCCAAGTAATTTTCAAAATAGGAGCTAAGGACTACTGAATTCAGCACACACATCCCTGTCTCGATAGTACACCCCTCACAAAGGGAGCATACGATTTCAAAATGCATACTTCAACAGAAATCAAACAAATTAACAGAAACTTAGCAAAACATTAGTACAACCATGGAGCTGACGTGCTGATCAGAGTGAATAAAATGATGAACGGACACCTTTCTGTCCCAAAACTGAAGCGATTAATTACTGTATTGTATGGTAATTTATGTAAAAATGAAACATTTTCAAAGATTTCAAAATTCTGAGCAACCTGACTTTTAATGTAAAGTAAGGGAGGCTTTGACTACACCATTGAAAGTAGAGATTAAATTTTTTTCATGTTCTGCCTTAAGGATTTTCTTGATGTTTAGCACAAAAACATCTGCCCTGGGCTGTCCCTAGTGTGAGGGACAGTGGTGTTGGCAGACAGCTCCACCCTCCTGTGGCTCTTCTAGTTCATTTCCTGCACATAGAGACCTTTCCCTTTCAATATTTTTTGGCACTAATCTTTCAGAGGACATAATTAACTTACACCCCAAACTCTCTTCTCTGTTTCTAATGGTGTTCAAAGGCACATCAGCTGCTCCAGGGCTATCAGACAGAAACTGTTCAATACATGCTTTATTGAAACTTTTTTAGGGCTAATCCTTGAAGTTATGTGCCCACTCTTGCACTCTGGGATGTGCTCACTCCCCGTAAACAGGACTTGACACTAAAGTTCACCATATTTGCTTTACATGCCAGGTGTTCACAGTTGACAGCCCAGTATATTTTTGCCATCCTTGACAAGAGTTGCCCCTTGAAATTATTACACTTGGTGTAATTTTACCTGGGAAGTGACACCAGGACTCCTTGAGGGTGGTTCTTGCCTGTAACTTGGTAGTGCAGTCTGTTCTGACAGCGAGTGTCTTGTGTAAGCTTGGAGTGATTTCCTGAAGAGGATGCATGGGGCTGTAACCCTAAACAGGTCAGGCTGACTCAGCGGGCTGTGTGCCCCCTCCAGCTGCGTTATGGGCCAGCTCAAACGTTTTGCAGGAGGTGGAAGAACACATTTAATTTTTCTAATATTTGCTCCCTCATGTATGTAGGACATATTAACTGTAGATTTGAATGCTACATATACAACAACCCCATCAAATTCCATTGCCTTATCATTGCAATGGCAATAACTCTTATCTTGAACTGAGGTTTACAATGGATTGAGCTATGGTAGAAATTTTCCTTTCTCCATGCTGACATGCCTCAGGATTTATGCCATTACCAGAATTAGTCTGTGTTGTCTCAGCTTTCACTTCCAAGTTTGTCCTGTTTAAATTACTTTTTCTTGATGCATACCAATACAAAGCTCTAACTTTGTACCTCTGTACTTAGCATGAGGTTTTTTTAGTGTTATTATTTTAGAAATGAATTTTGTATCGTGTGTGTCATGCCACACTGAAGGGGAATAGGCCTGGAATGCTTTTATTTATGATGCTTTCCCATGAGATCGTAGGCCCCTGCGCCTGCATCCTGTGCAGGACGTAAGAATAGAAGAAACAATGACTGAGCTTTATTTATTTCCATACCTTTTCCTAAAGTGCATGCCGTAAGTCCTTCACTGGAGTTTTTCAAATCAAACTCCAATCTCAGTATTAAATGGCACGCAGGGTACATTGAAAGCTGCCTGAGAAAGAATAGAATTAAGGGCAGGGCACTTTGCTTGGCCAGCAGTGTTCCCAGGTGGGTTGGCACCAGAGGAACGCTGGGCTGTATCTGAAACACGTATTTGACATTTGAAGTAGTAACATTTTGCAGGGAAAGTCATTGGCTCTCTATTATTTTGCTGATCTTTTGCTGCTAGAAGGCCTGAGGGTAGATGGTTACTCTAAGTATGATGGTTTATATATAGTTTTAGGATATGTCCTGATTCAAGTCTGAAATTAAGGCCATTGCACTTAAAGCATGTGGAACGACTTGTGCTGTCAAATACAACACTGCTCTCTGGCCAAGAAGGAGCGGCTTAGCAAACTATTTCTTATTATATTCCTGTTGAATGTAATTTACCCCTTGCTTTTCTCTCACTGAAACATCAATACTTAAAGTATTGACTGGGACCAAGGCCAGGAACAAATTAGTGTAGAACCAGAATTGGAACTTCTGGTTCCAACTTGAAAAATACAAAGGCATAGGTTTCATTTCTTGCACCATTTTTCTTGTGAAAGCAGATTTGGATTTGTTCCTGCACTATGTGAGGTTAAGAACAGCTTCATTTAAATTAAGATGCTAACAGTGATTCTTCTTCATAAACAGCAATGCTTGGAGATATTTTTTCCCCTGAGCAATTTAGTTTTCAAATTGTCTTTGCAAGAATATCACTGCTACATCCTAGACAAACTAGCCCTCTAGAAGCTGGACAGCTTCAAAACATTGTTTTCCTAGGAAGCAGTAGAATAACAAGCATGCCTTGAAAGAAAAAAACATGCTATTTTCAGATCTGTTTTTCACAGCATGTTATGCATGAGCTAAGCATAAAACAAGTCCTGGGAACATCTGCCTGATATGAGATGCAGTTCTGTGTGGGTGATGCTTTGTATTGAAAGGAGTTTCACCTAGGAACTGCTCTTTCTCCTTTGCTTTTCCCTTGCTCCTGATGCCTCCACATTCAGTTTTCTTAACCGCTAGGCCCCCTGCTTTTGACTTCGTGTGTTTTCTGAGGTTCAAGTTACACAATAAAAGCATTAAGCAAGCTGTTTCAAGTGAAATTATATGTTAACTCAGAGTAGAATTGTCTTTGTGTTCCCTGCAAGACTAGAATAACATTTTCAGCACCATCTGGTGGTTAATAAGTTTATCCAAACAAAGGAGCGTAGGAAATATCACACATGGTTCAACATCCTTCTGGAAGTGCTGAACAGCAAAAA
>VZTA01007728.1:32432-52630 GCA_013398855.1 Mohoua ochrocephala
TTCAGAGCCCAACTTGAAACACACTTGATGGTGATTTGCATTGTCCGTGTTGAATATTTTGAAGCCTGCTTAATATGTGCCTGCTTCATCAAACCTAGCTCTTAAAATGCAGCCTTTTGAAGGGGCAGGAGTTTTTTAGCAGATTTTTAGACATTTAGTGACTACCAAGCACTTTTTCAGGGAGCTTCCTCCGACGAAGATGAAAGGGCTGAAACATCCTTCACTGAAAGCCTTATTATAGTGTGTAGGGCTTCCTTTAACTTCTGAAGTGTTTTCAGTCTTAGAAAAGCAGGGTTTCCTGATGCTGGTTCTGTCCCTCTGAGCAAGGATTGTGCTGTAGATAACGTGCTCTGCCCCACAACAGGAAACATCTGCTATGGGAACCCTCACACACTAGGGAGGTTGGATAATGGAGATCCTGCCAGAGGAAGGGGTCTACCGTCCTTCTTCCTAAGTGGAGTATGCAAAAGGAGATATGAAAGTGAAACAACTGCTGATGACTCCTACTCTGCTGCCAGCAATAGTATAAATCAGCATGGAAAAAATAAGCTTAAGTGCTTTCACAGAGAGCTTATTCTGCAAGGAAACCTCTCTCTTCTTCCATGCTTCCAGCCTGCTCTTTCAAGTCAAATCAGGCTTCTCACTGTTTCTCCTGGTAGGTGGGTTCACATCTACCAATATCTGTTCGATTCTCTCCTATTTTAAACCTACCTTTTGACTGCTCTTTGGTAGCTCCACTTAGGTTAGTGAAGCCTCTTACACAACTGTGGGAGATATAACATCCTTCCTATGTGTTCTTTGAGGATGTTTGGATCATACATGTGTCTAAGGGCAGTTTTCTTAGTCCTTTGGAGTGGATATGGATGTACACAGAACCACAGAATGTCGCAAGCAGGAAGGGACCCATATGGACAATTGAGACCAAGTTCCTAATCCTCACAGGATTACCTAAAACTAAACCATAGAGCTAAGAGCATTGTCCAGATGCTCCTTGAGCTCTGTCAGGTTTGACGCTGTGACCATTTCTGTGGGGAGCCTGTTCCAGTGACTTATCACCCTCTCAATGAAAAACCTTTTCCTAATGTTCAGTGTGAACTTTGTCTTTTCACAAAGTTTAATGACAAATGAACCAGTGTGTTTCTCTGTTTGTATCTCCTCCACCATGCTAGGTGCTTGTACTACCCCGCTGCTACTGTGCTGAGCTGAGCTAGAGTGAAACAATTTTAGAACAACTTTCTGGCATGAACTAGGTGATAAGCAATGGATTATCCACCAACAGCTATGCAAGTTCCAGTAGCTGCCATCTCTGAGGGTGTATAGCTTCACTTCATCCTTCGTTTGCCCCGCTGAGTTTTCAGAGATATGTTCTTTTGTCCGACTTCCCTAAATTGGTACACTCCTTTGTTTTTCTAAAACCACAAATCTGAAGCATCTTTTTTTGCTTTCTTTTATAAACTGAGTGAAACCGAAGTCTTTCAGACTCAGGTATTTAGACCTTCAGTTAAACTTAATCTAAATAACCACTTTTTACTGCATGCTTTTCTCCACTTTAGCAGAACCATGCAGAAAGTAAGTATTGATAGAGTAAGGAAAGATGGTCATTGTGTTTTGCCTTCACACATCTCCTTGGCGGCGTGAAAGTAAATCCTAAGCAAGCTGCTGTGATGATAAATGGGGAGCTGCGATGTTCCTCCTTTGGGATATGATTGAGATACATATTTATCAGGAATTATATTTTATATAGTAAAGTCTGTAAAATATTTAAGATTAATGTGCCACCAGACAGCCATTGGAGTCTCTCTGTGGCAAGAAGGTACAGATAAAGTGCAGCTCTAGTGCAAGTCCTTCCCTTGCACTAGAGTGATCTTAGGGCCAAATGTGTGCAGGGAGTAACTGGGAGGGGTGTATTAGCCACTACTCCACACCTAATTCAGCTGTGAGTGGTTTTGAATTTGTACACTCATGCAAATTTACTATGTGAAAAAACATGAGCTTTTCTGACTCTTAAATTCTCGGAGTCAAGCATTTGTTTAGTAGCTGAAGTTTTCTTGTTTTCTCAAAGGAAAGGCTTAACACTTAAGCTGATCAATGGCTGTAGTGAGTCCTGTGACACTTTTTTCCCTTTTTTCTGTGTAGTAACATTTTGAGAACCCTCAAAACCCTGCTGGGTGTTTTTTGCCTCCATTTGAAGTCTGCTGTCTTGTGGCTTTACAGGTGACAGGAGGGAGGGACCATTGCATCAGTGTCTCTCATGTGCCTAAAGGTTCATGGAGATCTTGATGTGCAAAGAACCATCTCAGAGAGGCTTAAACGTGATGTGCAGGGCTGCATCCTGCCTGGGGGGGTTTTAAATGTGTTTTTCCCGAGGACAAGTTTATTGGAGCTTCAATTTCCTTATTCTTGTGTAGCATCTCTCAGATATACTCAGTTTAGACAGTACTTTCATATGGGCACAAACACACAGCTTGAAGGTAAAAACGACCAAAAATACTTTCAATTCCTACATGTAATTACCTTCTAAATAAAATAGGACTTGAGTGATAAAATGTAACTCATGTTTTATTTTCCGTCAGTGCAATATTAACCACGTCATGGTTTAACTCCAGCCAGCAGCCAAACCCCACACAGCCCCTCACTCATTCCCCCACCAACAAGACCCAAGAAAGAATCGGATGAGTAAAAGCTGCAGAACGCGTGGGTTGATGAAAAGACAGTTTAATAGAGAAAGCAAAGGCTGTGCACACAAGCAAAGCAAAACAAGGCATTAATTTGCTGCTTCCCATGAGCAGGCAGGTGTTCAGCCATCTCCAGGAGAGCAGGGCCTCATCACACATAATGGTTACTTGGGAAGACACACTCCATCACTCCAAATGTTCCTCCTTCCCCCACTTTATACACTGAGCATGGTCCCACAGGGTCTGGAAGATCCCTTTGGTCAGCTGGGGTCACCTGTCCTGGCTGTGTCTCCTCCCAACCTCCTAAGCACCCCCAGTCCCCTCCCCAGTGTGGCAGTACCGAAAGCAGAAAAGGCCTTGGCTCTGTGCAAGCCCTGCTCAGCAACAGCAAAAACATCTCTGTATTATCAACCCCATGTTCAGCACGAATCCAAAACACAGCCCCATGCCAGACACCATGAAGAAAATTAACTCTACCCCAGCTGAAACCAGCACACCCCAGTTTGGGTGAAGGGTGAACACAGAGCAGACAGCGGTTTGCCACCTTTGAGTAAAGACAAAGTTCTGCAGTCTAGAGAAAACATGGAGTGGAATGTTCAAATCTGTAAGTTACTGAACATAAATTAAACACTCCTTTCAAATAAATCAGAAGAAACAGTGACAGCTTTGACTTCTTTGCTTCCTGATATTTAGGACTATGCTTTCAATTTTAGTGCATGCAGCTGTAATAGCAATCAACGAAGCTGTCGAGAAGGGAATAGCTGAGCAAACCATCGCAACTCTGAGGAACCCAAATGCAATGCTGCTCAATGTGGACGAGGAACTGGCGCAGGACTATCAGAACGAACTCTTTGATGCTAAGAGGAAGAAGGAATCAAATGCAAGACTCAAGGTAGTGGTGTTTCTATTTGTAGTCCTAGTACACGTGTTCCTTCATGTTTCTTCTTATGCTGTAGTATTATTGTTTTAAAAGTTAACTTAATTTTTAAAATTAGTACAATTCGGAAGAAACTCCCACTTTTAAGATAACTAAGAGAAATAATGGTAATGCAATGAGCTAAAAGCCAATTGTATAAGAATATGATTACTATGAGTGTGATGCAGCTAAAAATACCAGAAGACTAAATACTAAAAAAGACTAGTTTTCCTCCATTAATTGCTTTAGAAAAAACAAATTTACTGCTTAAAAAGTCGTAAACAGAATAATACCCTTTTTTCAGTACGAAGTATAACCTCTGCCACAGATATTTAATGTGAAATCATTTGCTGTATTATTTCACATGAGAGCTAATGGTCTCTATAGTTAAAAATGCTATACTATATTTACGTGATTATTTTACAGGAAGCAGAAGATTGCTCAGCCAATTATGACAAAGTGCTAATTTCTTCAGTTCACTTAGTCAACAAATTGCTTTGCAAACACATTCAGTAAATGCTTCAGCTGATGCAGTTTTAATGACTTTGGCTAATAGCTTTTCTCTCTGCAAATTGTTTTGTGTGAACTAGCACCAATTTTGTTTTCTTAGAATGGCGCAATTTCTGATGAAGAGAGAGATGTCTACGAGGAGTTGCTGACACAAGCTGAGATTCAAGGCAATATCAATAAAATAAACAGTAAGCTATTCTGGATCCTCGTGGAAGTATGCACACAACACGTGATCTCCCAGATTCCAGCTGAACACAACTTGAGTCCACCTGAACAAACAAAATATTTCTATGGAAACTTGTAAAATATGCACAAGTAGCTAATATCTGTCTACAACTGTTTTTTTCATGCTATTCCTTCTCTACTAATCTTTGGCAGGGGGGGCTAATGTCTGTGGTTTTTGCTGTAAGGATTCTCAGTTCAGAATCAAATCATTTATTGCCTGCTCTGTTTCCTTATGTTCTTTTTGTGTGCAGAATACTGTAAATTTTGACCCCCTCTTCTAAATAGACCCAAAATTCATTCATAAGCTTCCACTTAGCTGTGGTCGAACTGCTTCCACACAGGCTCACACAGAGCCAGAGACTCCCTTTGTAGGATTGGACATGAAAGAGGTAATTCTCCGTTAGATAAAGATTGCCACCCTAGCTGGCTTTTACAGAAAGTGAGATGCTGACAGCAATGGACGTTTTTTTCCCCATGAAAGCCGTATTTGCTGTTTATAGGCATTGTTTTCATTTCAGTTCACATAGCTTTAGTCCAAGTGAATGAGGCTATTGACCGGCAAGATGAAGGGGCACTGATGGCAGGTTTGAACCGTCCTGCTCTGAGCCTACTTGAAGTTCTGCCGCAAAATTCCTCATGGTACCTAATGCAATTGTGTGATTCTAAAGAACAGAAAATGCAGGTAATTGAACGGAACAGGTACTACGTGTCAGTTTGCACATTTTTAGCTGGCTTTAATCCAGAGAGAAATTATCTTTACTCTGCCTTTCAGCATCGTTTATGAAAAGTTTTATAAAGATTTGAGAATAATTGATGTTCTAATCAATACCAAAGAGCTGCATTTGCTCTAAAGAGCATGATATCCTTGTGAGTATTTACTAACTAAGATATAAGAAGAAAATTTAAGATATAACATGCAGCCCCTAATATTTTGTTTCCAAAATGAGTTATAACTTGAGTACAAATAAAGGTAATATTGAACATTAACATCTTTAACATCAAATTAAAGTGCCAATTGGGTTTTAAGGAGAAAATCTATTATTTTAAGTAAGATAAAAATCGCAGGAAAAGATTAATGCTGTGTTTACTGAGCCTTGTATTTGATGTACAGGTGATAGTACAATCAAATCCCAGTGTACCATCACCGGACTTTATCCCTTATCTCCCACCAAACAAAAACATACTTAAATCTTGTTTTTCTGATCTGTTAGATAGCAGGCATTCCAAATATGCTCGACAAAAGTGAAATACAGAAAGAAGTTAGTGTTGCCAATGCGGAAGCTGAGGCTCACAAGCTTAGTGAGTAACTGTTTTAATACTCTTTACCATCACCATTTAATTATGTTAAGCTACTTGAGTCCACCATTTCTTGCACATAAACAAGGTTTCTCAAACTGAAACCACAGGTATTGCATTTTATTCTTGTAATCTTTCTTCTCAGTGTCACAATTGCCAAGTCACCAATCTGTGCTGCATTGGATGTACTCTTATTTGAGATAACTGATTTGAGCCACTGGCAAACACAGTGGCTCAAACTGAAAACAATGCATGGCTTGATGGCTTGAAAAAATATTTATCAGTGCAGTATTAATAGTCACTTGGGAGCAATGACCATACTTGTAGAATTAAAATGGAAGAATATTTTGCAATCACATTGCAGAAAAAAATATTCCCACTTTTAGGCACACGTATCTAAATCTAACCTATTCTTAGTCCATTAAGAATGCCACACAGCACAAGTTATAGTTTGTGAAAAAATATAAGTGAAAGGGGATCTAAATTTGCAGTGCATGTGTTGCTGCTTTTGACTGGAAACTTCTTTGCTAGGAAGTTAACCTTTGGTTAATCTGCTGTCATTTCATGCTGCATCTGGGCATGGCTGTTTTGTCTCTGGTACTGTTTCCAACTGTTTCCAATGCTTTGAAATCCAGGCTGATTGCTTTTGTAATGTGCCTTAAAGGCTATATTGTGAGGTCAGCTTAAGTCAGAAGATAAATTTGACTTTATACCTTAAATGTTAGCCTGCTTCAGATTAGTTAGCCATGGTAAGGAGTACTTTCTCTTGATAAAGGAAAGGAAGAAGAAAATGTGATGTGTGAAAAGCATTAACAGCAATCTGGAGAGTAACAGTTCTTATGTTTGGCTTGAGAAGGAAAAAATAGTGGCTTTTGTTACAGGACTGTGAGCAGTGTAAAGTATGTTTTTGCAATTTGCATGCTGGGTTTCAAAACTAGAAGTCAGTAGCTTGGTTATTGGCTGCAGAACTAGTCTAGTCCATTTGTGGACCTTGACTCTTCCTCTTTGCACTTTTCTTTAAAAAAGCATGCATGCATGCTGTAGCTGTGAGAGTCTTTCCTGGTTTCTAACTTTAGGAAAAGCCAATAGAGTGAGTCTCCAGGGAAAATGTGGCCCTGTATGACCATGTTTCAGAGAAAATGAAATGAGAGATGAGGGGATTTTTTTTTTTTTAGGTGGGCATGGCTAAAAGGTTTTCCGAGACTTTGTGTTGTATAAGCTCTGAGTTTTGCTGTACACATGAACTGTGGATGGTGTCTTCTGTACGAGTAGTCTTGTCTCAGATTTGGGGAGTCAGTGGTGACAAAAAATGTTCCCCGGGTAACAGTGCACAGAAGAGCCATATGATGAGGTAGAGGAGTAGGGCCTGTTGATGGAAAAGGCATTTGCATAATTGCTATTCTTCACTTGGCCACGTGTGCTCTAATCTTCAAGGTTGCTTCCTTTTCTGCAAGATCAGAGTGGTACCTTGTACAGTGTGTTCCTGGGTGTGTCCTGGCCCAGGTTTCTTCAGAGGTGGCTCCTCCAGGTGTGCAATTATGGTGGCAGTGACTAAGCTGAGGGATGTTGTAATGCTTCTGCAGCTGCCCAAGTGGGAAGTGTTTTTCAGCATTTTTCTGCTGGGCTTCAAACCTCTGACAAAGTCAGTTCAGCAAAAAGCAAAACAGGCAAGTTGTTCAGGTACTGAAAAGGGTTACACTCGTACCCTCATATCCCTCTATTGTTGTCTGTTTAAATTAAAATCTGAGCTGTAGCAAGGGGATTCATTTCTGATGGCAGTGCCTGTAATGACTGATCTTCCACACCGGCAGACAAACAAACTGGTGTTGGCATGCAGAGGAAGTTCTAGAAACCGTAGCATGTGGTTTTCCATCCGTTCAGATACTGATTTTCTGGCAGAAAATCCCACCCCTCCAACATATTTAGCTGATTTCTACCAGGCCTCCTGAAACAGACACTAATAATATTGTTGGTACTTCAGGTACTGGCCTGTTTTAGTGAACTCAGTGAGATCCTGCCAAAGGACTTGGGTGAGAGAGGAAATGTGGTGTAGAAGGAAGGGAGCATTTGGGGTGAAGCAAGACCGAGGTGCTGGAGCTGACATACACAGCAGTACCTGCTGCAAGCACACCCAGGAGGAGTTAGATCTTTCTCTTTGCTAGGGTGGGGTCAGCTCCTTGTTTGGTGTTAAAGGTACAATAAGCAGTCTCTCATTTCTAAATGCCCAGGAATTTTAAAGTCCCCCAGTCAATTATTTGCTTCATACCTTTGAACAGACATTGTTTTTGCAACATTCAGCAGTCCTGTCTTGAAAAATTTCACAAAAATGTTTTTTCTCTTATGACAGCAAATTATATTCTTTGTAGTAACCTAGTTGTCATCTACATGGCATGAAGAGCAAACAGCCTATGAAAATTAATAAGCTTTTTTCCCTGCTGTTCTTTAGAACTTATAGCGGTTGACAATATCAATACAGCAATTCGTAACTGTGATCCTAGGAAAACACTGGTTGCACTGATGAAACCCGAGGCACAGCTGCCTGTTGTTCACTCATTTGCTGCTGCTGTCTATCAGACTGAGCTGTTCAACCTCCAACAACAGAATGCTGTGGTAAGAGTGAAAAGCTTACAACCTGCTTGTTGATGTTGTGTAGTCAGACCATGAAAGAGCACAAACATAGCATGTTGTTGTGTAAAATCAGACGTAATTCTCTTGCCATGGTGTTATGGATTGCATGAATAATTTTGGTTGAAAAGGCAATATTGAATTGCAGAATTTGTTTCTTGCCACACTTCAATCCGGCTGAGCTCTTGTTGCAACAAATCAACTGACTTTTTTTAATTGTTGCATGCTCGTAATGAGGACTAACTCTGGTTTATACATTGTGTAGAAAAGTAATCCCCTGTTATGAGTAAGACCAGAAGAGATGGGATTGTGGGGCAAAAGAAGGAAAGGCAGACTGGATGGGACATAGAAACCCAGTGAGCTGCTCCACCACCACTGTTGTGTCAGTCTGGCATGCCTGTGACTAGGGAACTTGCCAGGCTTCTTACAGCAAGTCCATCTCCTCGATGGTTTCTAGAGTGTGTAACTCAAATTCGTTACACTGCTTGTTTAGCTCCCTGACTGCAGTACATTATTGTCCTACAGAACTACCTGGCACATGATGAACTGTCTATTGCAGTAGAAATGTTGTCAGCTGTTGTGTTGCTAAACCAGACCTTGGAAAATAAGGACATCCTAATGATAAAGAATCATCTCAGAGACCCATGCATTGGCTTCAATAATCTGGAAGAGGAAAACTTGCAACGGTAAAGGTTCATTTTGTCTTGTCTGGATGAGACTTGGCAACTTCTGAAAAAAATAAGTAGGCATTTTACTGGGTGGGCTGTCCTGTATTGTGGCTGTGAAATTGAAAGAGCTGCAAGATAAACATGTGTGTTTTAAATTAATGAGGGACAGTGTGACAATTGCTGAACTAGTTGTATCTAAATATAAGCAGTAACACAGCCTTGAAGGCTGTAGACCTGCGAGGTGCAGGGAAAATATTCTCAGAAAGCAAACATGAAGATCTGACAAGAATTTTTGCAGACACTAGAACATGAAACAATTGTAGCTGGAAACAGTTAATCACTAACCACTCTGCAATTCTGAGAGATGATCTTTGGAATGAGATAGCATTTAATGCCTCAAGGTCCAGGAGATCCCTTAAGCCATGGCCAAGCCCTTTCTTGCTTGCTAGAAAGGTGAATACCATGCTGTGGCATACACGTGTGTTCATCATTACATTCTAGCCTTCACTTGGCTGCCAGCTGCTTGCCTTGTCACCTGCCTGACTTATCACAGGCACGTGCTGCTACTGCAGCTGCTCTCTTGTCTATCAATAAAAAATCAGGCAACACTACCATTTGTGAGAGACCTGCGCCCCCAGCGTGCAAGGGAGAGCATGGGGATGTGGACCAGTTCCTGTCTTGGCACAGGTGGTGGAAGCCTCCACGTGCTTCTGGAAGGCATTAGTAGGCAGAAGGGACCGCAGGAGCTGAAGATCTTCACTAGGTTGTCGGAGGACGTGAATCTGAGAGCGGCCCTTGCTGGGTGTCTCAAAGCTGGAAGGAAGGCAGTCACATTAGGAATAAGAAGCCAGTGTTTTGGTTAGAGAAGAATGACATAAGATGGAGCAAAACTAATCTGCTACTTTGCTGCTGCTAATGTGAGGTGGTGCTTGTGAGCAAGAGAAGTAACATTATAAATACACAGAAACGGCCCCAAAGTGTCCCAAGGGCAGCATTTCTGGTGATGTTACTGACCCAATCTTTAGATTAAGCTGCCAGTAAACACAGATGAAACAGTACAAATTAGTTGGACTCAACAACTAAATAAAATTTTATTATGCCATTATGTTAACCTGTGCTGCCAGCCATAGGTTGAATATCTCAGGAAGCTTTGACTTGCATAATACCAGAAGAAATAGAGTAGAGCTAGAAAAACTTCATTGAGGGAGATGCTGTTCAATGGCTTTCTGTCAGAAGAGATGAACATGTTGGGAATATGTGTTCTGGAAGAGAGAATTTAGGGGAAATATGTCATGGGTCTCCAAAACTGTGCATGTTGTGGAGAAGGCTAATAGAATCAGTTCCTAGCTAATAACTCTAGTTGTTTGGGGATTCTTGAGAATTTAATAAAGAAAAAATTGGACCCCATCAAATATAAAGTTTAATTTTTTTTAAAGCTATCATCTCACAAAACACGCAGTGGGGTTCATTCCTCAATAATACATAAGATTTTAAATTAGAGTAGGTAAATTAACAGAGTGTAGCCTTATTTGCAACTATTAAAGTGATACACAGTCTCCAGCTCTGGAAGCCCTTAAATGCAGGCTACTAGATGCTGGAAAGACAAATCAGATTAGAAAATGAATGAATCTCTCCTATTTTTTTTTTTTCTGGCAGTCATTCATTCCTCAGGCTTCTGATGGAAATAGAAGACACGTATTTGATCTGACATATTGTGGCAGTTCTGTGCTTGATTCAGGAATATGAAAATTATTTCACTTATGTACACATAAATTTGCACTACTGTGAAGGCTTCCAGCTCATCTGATCCGTGAGCTTTCTAGGAAGAGTAGGCACAGGCTACAGAGCCTGTGCTTGGAGGATCTTGAGTTGTGGGAAGAGGGGCATAATTTTTTTTTTCAGTCCCTTGCCCATGGCTCATCATCTTCCACATGGAGGTAGCAGAAGATGCTACTACCTGTTACTACTGACTGAAATTCTGGTCTTTGAATTAGTGTCAAGAAGGCAACAATAGTTTCCTAAAACAAGAAGCTGACGATAATTTTTCCCACATTTATCTGTTGCACCATACAGCAAGCTGTATGTATGTAATGCCATCATCCCATGTAGCCAAGAAAAGTTCTCTGAATTAGTGTACAGGGCCATTTCTTCAGATCCTGAAATGCATGTGTAGAACAGGCAGCTTGCATGTCTGCATAATTTCTGGCAAGAGCTGAGTTTGTCTGAAATTCAGTCATTGGAAAAAATACTAGTCACTGAATGATGGATGATACATCTGACTAATTCTTGATGGCACTTTGTCTTGTATATGAAATACACTTATGTATTTTATATCTTCTTATAGTTATGCTGATACACTATTGTCTATTAAGTCAGAGGCTTCATCTCAAGGCCAAGATTATTTAAGCTGGAATGATATCCAGAACTGCATTGACATGGTTAATATGCAAATTCAAGAAGAAAATGAAAGTAAGTAATTCTTCCTCCACGTTGCCCGCAGAGGTCATGGTCGGGTCGTTGGTATGTAAATCTATGAACTGAGTGGCCTCGTTCAGACACTCTTGAAAAGAGCAGAGCATTTAAAAATTTTGAAAGCCTGATGATCTTTAAATGTCCTTGAAATATTCCTGTTTGTTTCAGATGGCTGAAGGATATCATAGGGTGCCTGCCTTCTGCAGTGTTAAAAATGCCATGGTTCTGCCTGCTTGGCAGTATCTTCCAGCCCTGGACGGTCTCACTTTGGGCATTTTGCAGTTGTAAGCAAAAAGCATACTGGAACATAGGGGAGGAAATTACAAGCAGTGGTCCATGGAAAAGTGTGTTTTATTGTGTAAATGATTCCAAGTGCTTGTTTTTCACAAGGGAGTTAGTAAGAAGTTAGGCAATGCAAATATCTGTCTTGCTCTCCTTTTGGGTAACTTGATTTCCTGTCCGAGAGTAACTTCTTATGCCCACCATGTTCTCATGTGAATGGATTCAGAGTTTATTTTTGAAGCTGAATGTAATTGTATTGCCATAAGAGGGTGGTGTTATATTAAATGTGATAGTTGGTCATTTGGTCTTCAAAAAAGCCAAAGCACCAAATTCTTCCACTGCATAAAGAAATTTGAGGCTATCGGCTTATGCCAGATTTGCTGGAGGAAGGAAATGAGAGGCAGCTTTCGGACTGCCTGCCATTTCGGAAGCAGTCTCAGTGCAGTCTGAGAGCCTTTGTAAGACACAGGCTGCTCGTGCCCTTCCTGTACTGCCATCAGTGTCATGCGTGCTGCTGTTTCATGCTGGTAAGGGAAGTTTTATATTGCAGAATTTCTAAAACTGGCTGGATTATTGCTTCCTAAATCTAGTCCAGTGGTTGCCATGGATCTGCACAGCTTGCTTGCCATGTGTCCTCTGGCAAGGTGGGGTGCTGAGCAGTTTATTTGACTGGCAGAGTCACTTTTTTGTCTGAACCTCTGCACTTAGTAGGAGTTGGAAGAGACCTTGCAGTAGCAGTGAAAGTCTTCAGGACCAAAATAGCTGCACTTGGTGTCAGAGACATTGACCTCTGCCTGGGAATGTTTAGAGAGGGCAGATGGGCAGATGGGCAGAGAGAAGAGGAAGAAGGGAGGCCTCTGTTTCCATAAGCAAGTCCCATATCTGCATGGTTCCTCTTGGGACCACCTTGGAAAAATGGCTCATTCCCCAAGCCTTATGATGACCTGGATCTGTGACCTCACCGGGTGCATTGTGGTGGGTCTGGAGACACTCGTTGAGAGTCGATCCACTGGGAGCAGGGATGTCATCCCTCACAGGTGATGGTGAAACCCTTGACCGATGCCTTTCTGGGGTCGCTTTAGGGGCCACAAGCAGTGCATTTCAGTACTGTTTAGGGGCAGGAGAAAATTGATTTGAAACTTCTGGGCCCAGTCTGAAGAAAAGGGGTTAAGGTTTTATTAAATACACTGGGCCTTGTTACTTCCTGACTGAAGTACTGAGTGCCACTGGTCAGCGTTGTCAGATTGGTTACTTACAGTGAAATTACAAGGAACAAAGTTAATTGCTGAGTAAGGCTATAGCTGGGAGTGCAGTAGCTACGTATTTGTCCAAATCAGAGTTTCAAGTAATGTGGTCAGAAATCACTTGAGAACAAAACTTTCAGCACTGTGAGCCAATATGTTGGTGAACACATTTATATGTGATACCCAACTTTTTCTTAAGCTTCATGTAGGTGCTTCTGCCAAGAAGATAGGAAAATCTGTTTTCCTTTTTTTGTCAAGGATAATTTTGATTTTTAGGAAGAGTTTTATCCAGCTAGATCAATAACTGTGGTAGGAAGGAAAGCTGTATAGCATAATAGCTTCAAATGAATATAAGAACAAAAATAATTTAAAATCAGCTGCTGTTGCTGCCTCTGCTTCTTGTTACGTGATTTTTCTGTTCTTCGTGTTATTGCTTTATTTGTACCTGACATCGGAAAAGTTGCAACTTTCTTTGGTAAGTGCATCTTTAATAAGTTTTCTGTTTCATAGGAATCATTGCAATTGGCCACATTAATGAAGCAGTTGACCAAGGAAATCCTGAGAAAACTCTAGAAGCCCTACTGTTGCCCACAGCCAAGCTTCAAGATGTGAGACCAGTAAATGCAAGGCATTATCAGGATGTTCTGCACCATGCCAAAGCACAGAAATGCAAGGTTAGAATTTTTACTGTTGTTCTTTGTGAGAAGTGAAATGCCAATCCTTTTCACTTGCTTCTGTGTCCCTGTCCTGCTCCCCCAATGTTTGCATTAGCTTTGCCAGTGGGGTTGTAAACAAGCCAGTGACAACAAAGTGGCACTAAGTAATTTTGCACTATAACTTATTCTGACTGGCAAAATGGATTAATTCTCAGTGTATTAAAATTAAGACATATTCTGCATATGTCTTGCTACTGACTTGCTGTAATCTCACTTATTTTAATTCTGCTAGGTTGCTGCAGCTATTACAGAATATGGGCAGCAGCAATCCTCACATAGTTATAAATTTGTGTAAGGATACAGTTACAGGACTGTGTCAGGCAGACAGCTACAATATGGATGGAAACTGAGGTTTTTGCCAGAAGAAAGTCACAATTGTGGTATTACTTAACAAATCTCTGGGAAGTATTTTGAGGAGCCTCCTTTGCTTAAGTTGTTTTATTGTAGTGGAGTTTTGTACATATTTCTTTTACAGCTTTATCAGGCAATAACAAGCTGATGGCCTTCTACATGCCTTCAGTTTAAACCTATCTCAGCAGGATGTTGCTATCTGCTTCCCCAAAAGCAGTGGCCTGGTTAGCATTACAGCATTACAGCTCAGGGAAGCATAAACAAAGATCAGCCTAGCAGCTTGCAGGATGTGACTGAGCACAAGGTTAGCTAAAGCTGCTAGCACAGCACTTAAAATGTCCAGTGTATGGAAAACACAATTTAAATTAACACAGCATGTCCTTAATGTAACATGGTGAGCTGGGGAAAGTCTGCAAATCCTGGCTTGTAAAGTATCTTCCAGCACTTGTGTCTCACCTCACCTGTGGTACCTGCTGTGAAACCATGTGTTTCTGTAATCTGCTGCCAGGACTTTTGAAAAGTGTTTGCACAAGTCAATTTCTCGCCAGGGTTCCCAGGTAAGGGCTGGTTTCACTGAGCCCTCAGTGCTGAAAAGCCTTCTCCCTCGCCACGTGTGCTGGGGAGGGTTTCGTGCATTCTGACTTCACCTGTCCTGGATGGGCCGGGGTCAGTATTTGTGCACAGTGCAGGTGGTGGCTGCACAGTGCTGGCCCAGGACATGCTGTGTGTAAGCACAGTGAGTCAGGTCTCTGCCTTGGGGACATCCTACAGCCCACAGGTGCCTGCACACAGCAGCTCTACCCTGGATCACTCCTGCCAGCTGTCGCAGTGCTCCCCAGATGCAAACCTGGTGCCTACTCCTGTCCTGGTGAGAATGTGCTCATAAGAAACAAAGGAGTGTTTCCAAATTTTGGAACAAAGATTGTACAATCTCTTTGAAATCTTCCCACTCTGAAATGTTTGATGTTCCTAGAGACTTCTGCTGGCCTTTGTCTTCTGAGCTGTTTTGGTTTTGCAGTCTTTTGACAACTGCCTAGAGTACCTCCTCTGTGAACAGGAGTGTTGCTCCTCTTTCAGAAGAGAACAAGACACGGTGCTCCCAAAAGAAATACTCAGATGCATACTTACCCTTTACAGTGATCAATCATAGCTATCACCATTCTTTAGATAAAGATATGATTTAGATTGACATTTCCTTTAAAAAAAAAATCCAAACACAGTTGAAAAGGTAGTGCAATTTTTGAAGTCTGTCTATTTTCCTCTTTTTCTGATCCCTGTTTATAAAGCAGATCTGTCTTAATTTGTATTTAGCATGTTTTAAGAGTGTGGTAAAAGGAAGTATTTGATTTACAAGGATCAGATAGGTCTCCCTGTAAACTTCCTGCCCCAGCATCTGGAAAAACATATGTGTCAAACATTCTCACTTACTCTAAGCAGCTTGCTGTCACGTCCCCATAGCTGTGGTGATTTGGGGGAGTAGAGTCTGCACCCAAATCTGCCAGAACCCATTACAGGTCCTTATCTCAGATCTGACCTATTTGTTCCTTGCTTGAAACTGAAAACTCAAACCTGGAACTTATTTTGTCCTGTAAATCTTAAACCGCAGCTTTTAACAGTTCTGAAAGCCTTTTCAAACCAAATGTATTCAGGTCCTGGTGAAGAGAAACCTTGTGTTAAGAGAGCATATTGTGGATAACTGAAAAGTTAAACAGATGGACCAAATTCCTATGTTTGGTTGTAGGGGTGATGGGTACAAAGGTTTTAGTTAGGTTCACCTTGTTTATGTTTTCAATAGTTGTATAATATTTGAATTATTTTAGAGTTAACTTCAAAATTTGTTCTTGTGCATGCTGAAGGAATGGCAGGATTAAAACTAACTTAAATTAAGAGCCAGAAGAAATAGAAGAAGGGGATCCTCACCAGACTGCAAATTCCCCCGAGGCATTTTCCAGCGCAACTTATTTTATTTAAGTAAAGTTTTTTTACAATAGCATTATCAAAACAACATAAAACATTTTTATCCTCACTTACATGTCGCAGTTACAAATTTAAATGACAACCACTGAGCTCATTTTCTAGAAACTTGGTATATATGTAGGCTTTGAGTTTCTGTAAAGGTAAAAGTTGACCCATTGTTTTACTAACGATCCGTGATAACTAGTTGCAGGATTTGTAACACTGTAGGTATTTCCTGTGCGGATGTGGAAATAGAGAATACTACAAAAGAGCTTCCCTGTTTTGCTTACCAAGCAAGAGTAAGACATGCCTGGATTCACACTGATAAGGGTTAGCTCCCAGCAATCCCTGTGGGCTGGGGGAGCGCAGGCGCTGACGGAGTGGAAGAACAAGTCTCCAGTGCAAAGCTGGTTAAGCAGCTTCGTAGCAGAGGTAGCCTTGGAAGAGTCAGGTTCTGTGTCCACGGCTGTAGATTTACTGCTCTGTGAACCTGTGGGGACTCTGTATTTCCAGCATCCAGGGCAGTGTTTGCTCTTCACTGCTCCCAGGCATGTAGAAAGTGCTTCTACTTGTTCCCATTTTCGCTAGGCCAAAAACCTGGTTTTGTATCACTGTTCCTGCAGTGATTGTCGGCTGACAGCTAATTTGAAGTATCATGAATTGCCCTAAGAGTGCTGTTTGAATGCTGACTCCTCTTCTGGTATTTAGAAGCTGTGGTGACCGATACTCTGGCAGTTTCTCCATGGCCAGAAAGTGGTCTCAGAAAGAGATCTCTGGAGGTGCAGAGCTACTTACCTGAATCTAGGTACACAGGTGTTGCAATACGTGTAATAAAATTATAGAGCTGGAGAAGTGTATTTTTGGAGATATTCCTTGTGTGGGAGGAATTAAATTTAACTGAGATCGTGTTTTCTAACATGTTTTACTTGAAGTGTAAATGTTACACCTGAGATTTGTTGCTGTCTGGGTTAATACTATACAAAATCATAATTCCAGTAATAGAAATAAATTCATTTTTCCCCGGATATTTTAACCATTGTTAGATAAATATTGGATTGACTTCTAATTTTTGACATCAGAAAATAAAGGAAAGGATCAAGACAACTGTTTAGGCTGCTAAGACATAAAGCAATTAGATAAAAAGAATACAACCCATCCACGTTGTAATAGTAATAGTTGACGTGATGGATAATAAGGATAACGTTGCTTGGCACAAAGCATATAGCAAAGATGGTAAGAATCAAAAGGCTGACTTTAACATACCAGAACCATTCATGAGTCTTGAGTGTTCGTATAATCGAGACATAGCAGAACACGATAGTTGCAAGCGGTATCAGAAACCCGAGTACCGCTAAGGACACGTAGTAGTAGAACTGGAAGGAAGATACGGCTTCGCAGGCTCTGTGCACGTCGTGGCAGGTGTAGATGTCCAGCTGCTTCACGTAGTAGCTTTGCTGCATGATGCCAAGTGGCAGCATGTACAAGAAGACGACGGCCCACACGGCAGCGCAGGCGGCGATGGCGTAGGCGCGCTTCGGGAGGCCCTTGTAGGTGAAGGGGTGGACGATGGCCATGTAGCGGCTGACGCTGATGCACGTGAGCAGCAGGATGGAGCAGTACATGTTGCCGTAGAACACTGCCGTGGCTGTCCGACACATGGTTTCCCCAAATATCCAGTTGTTCCCGTTGATGTGGTAGGCTATTTTGAAGGGCAGCATGATGCAGAAGAGCAGGTCTGAAACAGCCAAGTTTGTGTAGAGGATGGCAGTGCACACAGAGCGGATCCTGAAGAGTAGCATCCACAAAATGATGGCATTAGATGGCACGCCCAATAAAACAGCACTGAGGTAGACAGCAGGTATTAGCTTGGTGCTCAGAGAGCTGGTCAGGTACACCAGCGTGGTGTTGTTCACTTCTGTTAGAGTGGAGTCATTTGACTTTTTTGAAGTGCATTTGTTTTCTCTGATACGGATGGTTGTTGTCTCCCCTTCTATAGCATAAGGGGGGATGTAATCATAGTCTCTTGCTGAAATTCCACGAAAAGTTTTGATAAGAGACACTGTTTTAATTGCGGAGCCATTCAGTGAAAAATCTGAAGCTTAGAAATAAAACAAAGTTAAAATTGTTAAAAAGGACAAACTGCTGTTATTAACAAAATAACTCACCTTCAGGAACACAGAAGGATAGCCATCTCCATGTGAAAAGCAATACAAGTTTAAAAGATTTGGTGACATTCTTCTCTGCTTTGGGTGTTCATATCAAATGTACGGACAACCATCATCATTTATCATTTCACACCCACTTGAAAATTCATCATTAATGTAGCATTAGCTGATCTTTCTGCATTTTGTGTGTTTTCAGTAATCTTTGGTGAAAAGTATCAGACACTTCTGTAATGCTTACGACCAGTGGAGGGTTTTCCCCAGTAGTAGGGATGTTGGTCGTTCATCATAGAAGCAGTCTTGGTTTAGGCTTGATCAGAATTTCCAAAGCAAACACCATTACTGTCCTTGTCACTTCATGTATGAAATGCGTGACTGCAAAAGATGCAAAAAGCACCATCTAGTCTAACACAGACTGAAGCTTTCAAATTAGAAAACTGAAACTACCCTTCTTTTTTTGGTCTCACGTGTGAAACTGTTATTCTTCAGCTTCTGACTAAAGCAAACCAGATCTTTTCAGCTTCTCATACCTGAGCAAGGCCAGTGTGTTGAAAACTGAAAGCAAATGCTTGGGCAGGTATTAGGTGTAATTTACTGGGAAGTGAATAAAGCTTTTCAAGCAGCAGGAAAATTTTCAGTGAGTAAATATTGCCAGCATGTGGGCAAAAACAATAATAACAACACTTTTATTAATGTCTGTTCCTCAATCTTTAGTAGAGAAATTTGTAGAGACGTTGACATTTCCACATGAAGCACAAATGTGTTCAAACTGCTTTTTGAAGCCATGTGTTGTAAAATACATTTTTCACAGTAAACAACTGTGTATTTGTGTCACTTAAAAATTTTCTTAGGTGCATTTAATGCAAAATTACTTATTGTAAAGCCTAGAGCATGCACCATGAAACTGGAATTCAGAAGCAAACTGAAATATGGACGAAAATCTTTAAACTTGTTTTACCTTTCCATATTTGAATAAAAGATGGAAAACAGTTTTATTAATGCTTACTGGCAGACTTACAGTAGGATGTTTTGAAATAATAATTAGTATCATTAGTAGATTGCATCATTTTTAACAGTTTTTTTGATGGTTACTCCAGAAAACTAGTTTTAACCACTCATTAAAAGTCATATTTGTGCCTGCATGGGCAGGCGTGTGTATGTGTATATATATATGTGTATGTATATGCATATGTGTGTGTGTGTGTGTATATATATATATAAAAAAATTATTTATGTCTACCAGCTTTCAAAATGAGCTTGGTTCAAAAATAGTTTTAGTTCTAGAAAGGAAAAAACCCAGGTTTATTATTTGATCACTTCCTTTAGTTGTTTCTATCACAATAGTCATCTGAGCATTTCCTTCTACTAACACCATCTGTGAAGTTGTAAAACAAGACACTACAGGTTTTAAATTATCATATCATTACAAAAATACTAGATAAAAGATGTGTCTCCAGTAAGTGAAGGAAGTTCCCTTAAATAAAATTCTTTATAGAAAATGACTGGGAGAGGTAAGGTGTCACTGAAATGAAAAAATAAAAAATCTGCTTAAAAGGAGACATCCTAGAGCGGTTTTCTGTAATGACGTATGTACAACTTTGAGTTCGCTGCTGGTAAAGCAACATCATTACCAAAAAGCCCATATTATTTACTAAAATATGGAATAGATACAGAAAGGAGGACTCACCTGTAGTGCAAAGACTGGAGGTAAGAGAGAGCAGTCCAGTGAAAAACAGTATCTTCATTGTAGTGTGTGAAATCCAGACAGCCGAACGATGGTGGCTGCGCTAGTTCATCTCGAGAGGCGTTTTGTGGGGGCTTTTTCCCCTCTGTAAGGGACTAAAGAATGATTGAGCTGTCCTCCAGAAGCATCCTGTAAGCATGAGGTTTACGGTAAGGAGCTAATTTGTTCTTTGTCTGCTACAGCAAGAGGGTGTGACGTATCCAAATATGCACACATGACTCAGTTTCAGCCTCAGCCCAACACAGAGATAAAATTGCTTTACAGCAGCAATTTAACTCCTAATTTACCACAAGCCGGAAGCTGATGTGCGGGGTTCTGCTGAAGTTAGTACATAGAGATACTTGGAGTGAAAAGGT
>VZTA01007748.1:0-13809 GCA_013398855.1 Mohoua ochrocephala
AAAGAAACACAACTCGTGGGCTGGGAAGTTGGAGCAGCGGAACACGAGCGCTTTGGGAAAAAAACAAAAGGGGATAAAAGGCAGGTGAAGGGAGCGCCTCGGGCCACGATGCCGACTGTTCCTCCCAGCGCTCGTGCAAGGCTCTGCTGTTTTGTTCCTCCTTCCGTGCTGATCGCTTCTCGTCCGTAGCGTACGTCTGTAGCCAGCGGCACTGCTGAGGAACTGAGCCTCCCAGACAGTTGTACCTCATACTAAAGTGACATTTTCCTCCAGAAAAGAAACTCCAAAGGACAAAGTTTCCTAAATTTATAAAAAGGGACGCACTTGGGTTTGCTCTGAACAGAAAGCAAATCTGCCTGGTGAGATAACTGCTCGGCCACAAAACCAGAAACCATTAAGGTGCTCATAAAAATAAAAAACCAACACAGAGAAATGAAAAGTACCAAGTTTTACCTCTGAACCCTGAAACACTTCCAGATCCAAGTGTCCGTACAAAAGACAGGTGGGCATGAAAAATGCACAAATACAGCTTTTAGCCAGGGATTTTTGGTTTGTTTTTTAGAGTTGTTCTTACACACAGAATCTGGAAATCGACACAGTTCAGTGTGTACCCCATCACACGTCACTGAGAAACATACAGAACAGGGTCATTTTGGCCTGTTGATTTGCAGTTTCGCTGCGGCGAGAGGTGGCGATTTGTTTCTGGGAAAAAAGTCAGTCTTTAAGGGTTAGATATGGACCTGCAAAAAGCACAGGAATAACTGTGAAATTCCAGCTTGTCATGTCGTTTGCGCAGCACATTAGTACACAGAGCTGCAAGTCTCCATCTAAGCTGACCTCAAGAAAGACATTTCTGTTTGTTTGTTTTGAATTCAGGAGTATCTATACTCCTCAGCAGTAGCAGCCAGGGATTTTAAAACATGTCTTAGATTATCATACAATTCAGATTTCTGTGTCATTTCTGCCTTCAAAAGGAAGCGAAAGCTGCGGTAGCACCCAGCCGTGTTTCCTTACGCAGCTGCTGGGCAGCATTCTCCCGAAAAATAACTGGGAGCCCAACAGCTGTCCTGAGCCTGCTGATCACAGGCCAAAAGGTAGAACACCTACTGAGATCCTGTTTCCTGCAGCCAGTAGTACTGTAACTAAAATCAGGTCTCCAAATATGCCACGTAACATCTCATCATAAATCTTCTCCTTCAGATATGGAATCCATAGCCCCAAAATGCTAAATTGCACCAAACCGGCTTCAAGCTAAGCAGCACCAAACGGATTTCAAGTGTGGCCTCAACTTTTAGTGGGAACAGCCTGGACACATGCTGTCCTACTAAAAGAAGTATCTCTGTTTGGCATGGGTAGCATACAACAGAGAACGTCCTCCTCGCTGAGCCCAGCCCGTGCTGAGCACGCTGTGCCGCTCCTTCAGGTGCTCCCTGGAGGATAACCAGCTTCGGCACAACTCTGCTTCAGCCGGTGGGAATTTAACCGTGAGCAGAGCAAAAACCAAAGTCCTGTGCTTCTCAGGAAACCCAAATCCCCTTGGGAGCACTGAACTGCCATAATGCCCTGCACGAGGCGGGTGAGGCAGGGTGCTGCCTGCGGGCCGCCTGTGCTCCATCCAGCACACGGTCACGGAAGGCAGGCAGAAGTTTGCTCGGGGAAGGGGAGAGGCAGGGGAGGCCAAGAGGGCCAGCAGGAGATACAAATGCTGAGCTGCCTCCAAGCCGCCAAGCCTGCGAGCGAGCCCGGCCGCGGTCGGGCTACACCTGCCAAGCTGCACGGCCCTCAGGAGCTCGGCTGCCCTGTGGAATGTCATTACAGCTGAGTTATGAGCAGGGCACACAACAGCAGGTACGAGCTCTCATTCCTGACCGGGAGGGCGTCTGCCCGGCCCGCGAGCTCTGCGCCACGCCACGCTCCCAGCACGCGTGGGTTTGACAGCAGTCAAACCAGCTAACCAGGGCGTGGGTAAGGCCTGGAAATCTGGAGGGGGGAGGGGGGCACATCTGTTCTTAATGACCCAACAGGTTGTTAGCTCTAGGAGCTCACCCTCAGCAAGGGAACATTATATACCCACAGGCACAGACCAGTCTGTTCTTGCCTGAGGGTCAGAGTATCCTCCTGCAAACACAGTCTGAGTAGTAGCAGATCCCGTGCTCCTCAGCTTTAAAGCCTGCCTTTGCAGCTGGAGGTAGGCAAGTCATCTCCTCCTTCAAGGAGAGGACCCTGCCCTCCTCAGCTTGCTTTGTCTGGGCGCCATCCCCTTCGGTACAATTCCTCTACCCATCACTTTCAAAGGGCGACTCCCTTGGTTCCTTAAGCCACTGAAATGCCAGGTATATGTTGGAACCAATTGCTCTGGCTTCACTGTGGCAGGAATAAAGACTCTGGAATGAAACACTGCAGTGAGTCTGAGAGCCCTGCCTTTACTGATGTTTCCTGCAGGTGTTACTCGTGCATACCCCTCATTTCAGGCCAGCCTCAAATCCCACGTCCTGCTCTCAAGTTTGAGCAGCCTCCAGGGGCTAACACCTTACTAAGAATGACACCTGGACATTTGGAGCAGAGTTCATCTATCTAGGTCACAGGACTAGGCGCACATCAGCCTCTCCTGCTACTCACGTGCAACCGGCTCGTACAAACCAGAGGATATTTTGAAAGCCAGTGGGCCTAGATCCAGTGCTTTTGGATCCCCTTGGTCCGTCATACAAGCGATTCACTCGACTCTTTCACTCGACGGGCACCCCAACCCCTCCCACCACTGCCCAGGGCTCTCTGTCCTTGGGGCAAGCCTTGCCTCCCATGGGACACGGCTTTCCTGGAGTGTGTTGTGCTGACGGCCCGTGGTGGGGCTCTGGGCTCCTTTCGGGCACAACAAGTGCTGACTACGAAACAATTTTCCAAATCTGGCTTGTATTTTGTTTGTTAAACAGGCTAATGACAAGTTCACACATCGTCAGCACTATTCAGGAAATGTTTTATGGCAGTTTGGATTCTGGATGAAAAACTAATAGCAAGGTAGGTTTTTTTAATTATCTTTGCAAGCTTATCTTTTTACTAGATGTTCTACCCACTGCCCGTTGCTGCAGGGGGCGAAGGTACCCCAGGTAGGTGCTAGATCCAAACGCATACTGGCACTGGCATACTGCCCTTTACTGACGTGCGGAAAAAATGCCCAGCTCATGGTAACAGACAGTGAAAAAGAATCAATAAAAGCAGTACCTTTGGAATTGGGAATTGGCATTCTCCTGAGCAGTAATAGGCGTCAAAGGACTTAGGGGAAATAATCCACTCGCTCCAGCCGATGTCTGCAAAATCCACCTTGAGATAGCGCCGGGCGCAATACCTGGGCTCGTTCCACTGCTTCCTCCTCGCCTTCTTCAGTGTTTGCTCATCAAACTGCAGAGTCTGGGTCTTCTGGAGATGATTCTTCCTCTGCTTTTTCTTACTCCTGGCCCTGTCTGCTAACTGTGGCTGGAAGGTCTTGTAGGGTTTTCTGTCTTCCCACCTCTCGTCCTCACCGTACTGGTACTTGGCTCCCGGCAGCTCGTTGTTCTGCAGCGGCAACAGGGTGTTTGCCGAGCGTTTTCTCCGGCGATTCCCGACGCTGCTCCTCACGTGGCTTTCTGGCTTGGAGAAGACCTTCGCCAGAGGATGACGGTGTCCTCGCAAGGTAGAGACAACACTCTCTGGCTCTGAGATAGCAGAATCATTGGCGTAGATCAGGATGTAGGGTTCATAGGAAGAAGATGCCCTTTCCCAGGGGTGATGGCCGGTCAGATCCATTTTAACACTGATCAGCAGTTCGTTGTTTTGCTTTGCTTCATGCAGGAGCCGAGTGATATCCTTCCACTGCCAGGAAAGGATGTCCTGGTAAGCAGAAGAGACATTTATGAGGAAATGTCCCAGGCTCCGAGTTGGGTTCCCATCTGAAGGAAAGGTCCAAACTGAAAGACGTATCTGAATTTCAGGTTTCCTGTGCCTGTGATGAGAACAGCCACTGGACTGGGAACAGTTCCACTTCACATGCAGCAGATCACCAATATAATAATACACCGAAGCTGACAAGACGTTTTCAGACTCTGTGAGTGATGTCAAGTTAAAAACGTACATCTCCTGGCCCTCGGGGCTCCCTAGGAAAAGAAATACTTAG
Organism: Mohoua ochrocephala; assembly: GCA_013398855.1. Taxonomy (NCBI): domain Eukaryota; kingdom Metazoa; phylum Chordata; class Aves; order Passeriformes; family Acanthizidae; genus Mohoua; species Mohoua ochrocephala. The sequence continues at coordinate 4,151 of VZTA01007748.1, forward strand.
ATAAGAATATGGGCATCTAAAAATGTCATCCAGAGGACACACAGGCTGCCCTGACGGCCTTTTGGCTAAGTCAGATACTAATCATGCCTGAAGTTTCCCTCTAGAATAATCAGTTACATTAGGTACAATTCCATCTAGGGCACTTCATCAATTTTCATGCCAGAGTTAAAAGGTATTTACTAATACAGCTGAAGGCAGGCAGACAGTACCAGAGCATCCTCGGTAGCCCAAAGAAAGCCAATCCAAAAACCAGATTCGAGGGGTAGCGGGGTGACACACTTCCCTCCTTGTGTTTGTGCAGGGATAAACAAACCAAGAACAACCCTTCTTACGCCTGGGATGTGCCTGTGCCAAGCAGGAGCGATGCGGGGGACAGCACGCTTTCCACAGCTGCGAAATTCAGGAAGGGGACCTAACTGCAGGTACCGTGCCCAAACCCAGGGATGCTGGTCTGGGAAACACACAGGGGACTCTAACCCCCAGAAGGTGCAACAGGAAGGCTCGAGAGGAAGGTTTAATTTTTCTTTTAAAATTCCCTGGTTGGGCTGCAGTTACATCCATCCTTCATAGCAAGAGAAATACAGATCCAAATGTTAAGCTGTAAGACCAGGCTGTATGGAAAACTCAAATACAGTATAGCTAAGGTACGGTCTGCAGCCCCCCAAAAGGGCTGGAAACATCTTGACACATTAGGGAAACGAGGGCATGCAGAATTAAGTGCTTTTTGGACACCACGGCATGTCAAAACCCTTTCCAAAGGGTTATTCCAAGCAATGACAAGCACAGAGATGGCCATGGACTAGGGATGACCAGCCACACCTCTCCCACCCTCCAAACAATGTGGGAAGTCCCTTGCCCAAGCAAGTTGTATTGGTTTAACACAGGTTTTTGGTGGTGGTGGTCAGGGGAAGCCACAGAGGCGGCTTCTGTGAGAAGCTGCTAGAAGCTTCCGCCATGTCCGACAGAGCCGATCGCTGATGGCTCCGAAGATGGACACGCTGCTGGCCCAGTTAGAGAGGCTGGTAACGCCTCTGTGATGACATATTTAAGAAGAGAATCAAACCCGCACAGGCATGGTTTTTCCCAGGGGTGGTGAGACGCTGCGGCCGGGACCATCCCGGCGCCGGGTGTGGCCACGCGGCCGCCGCAGCCGTGCGGCCACTGCAGCAGCGCGGGCGTCACCATCTCGGCACGGCCCACGGCGAGTTTTGCCTGTCTGGCTGCCTCTAGCCAGCCACACCACGGGCAGAAGGGCGGGGGCGGCGGCGGCTTCTCCTTTTCGGCGCCCCGCATGAGGAGAGGCGGTGAATGGTGCTGGCGCTGTGGCGGCCGGGCCGCGTGGCTGGCAGCGGAAACGTGGCAAGCACTTCCCCGACGCAGAACTTAGACAAAATCAGCTTCTCAGCACTGCAAAATCCTGCAGAAATCTTGGAACTGGAGGAATTTGTTGGCAATGGTACTTAGGAGCAGCATTTTTTTCCTCCTAGTCGGAGAAAGAGGAGGAAGCGAGGACACGTGGAGAAAGAGAACATGGCGGCACCAAGGTCGGTGGAAAGAAAGAAGAGGAGGAGGTGTTCCAAACGTCAGAGTCGAGGTTTCTCTGCAAGCCGTGGTGAAGACTATAATAAAACAAACTTTCCCCCTGTAACCCATGAAGTCCATGGGGGGATGCAGAGATTCACTCACAGCCCGTGGCAAAAGGTGCTCACGCCGGAGCGGGTGGGTGCTAAAAAAAGCTGCAATCCAGTGGGAGACCCAAAGAGAAAGAGAGGGCCCCTGCTTCCAGAAATAGAAAAAAAGAGGGCCCTTGCTTCCAAACTAGAGCAGCTTATCCTTGAAAGACTACACCCCATGGACTAGTGACCCACGCCATGGCAGTTTTGGGAAGACTGCTTTGCCCGTGGGAGAGACTCACGTTACAGCAGGTCGGGCGAGAGTGCTACCCATGAAATTAGAACCACGCTGGAGAAGTTCACGGAGAACTGTCTCCCGTGGGAAGGACCCCACGGCACAGCAGAAGAGAGACTCCTCTCCCTAAGCGAACTCAAAAAAGATCCTGAGTGACAAACTGACCAAACACTCCCACACCCTGTCTCCCTGCGCTGTCGGTGGGAAGGAGGGAGGGGCTGGGGGGGGAAAAAGGTGTTTTAAAGGCTTATTTTACTCCTCATTATCTTCCTCCGACTCTGTTAATAATAAATTTACTTTATACCTTTAAATTTGAGCCTGTTTTTGCCCTTAGAGTGTTTTCTCCCAGTCCTTCTCTCAACTCACGAGCCCTTCATTTTTTTCCGCTCCTCTGCGCAGCTCCAGCAGAAAAGAGTGAGCGAACAGTTTTCGTGGCTACCTAGCGTTTTAACCAGCGTCAAACCACAACACAAGTGAAAACATCATTTCCAGTACTGATCTTTCACAGACTTTGATAATTGCATGTTCTGTGTGACATTCTGTGCCTCCAGCCTGCAATATCCCGATGGCGAGTGCCATTCAGGGAAGTCTGGCAAAAGCCCATACTCTGCTGTGCTGCCCCATCCCTACCCCACCAATCCAAGCAGCTTCCTCCTCTTCTGAACATTTTTGTATCATAATATTCCAACCACTACATTAACAAAGCAGGAACTGGTCCTACTAGAAAGAGAGAGCCCTTCTCCCTGGCTTATCAGATGCACCACTTCATGGAACTATGGAAAAAAACTACTTTTTTTTTTTTTTTTTCAGTGGAACAGGGCCAAAACAGTGAAAAGGCCAAACCATTTAAGGAAGACACCTCTGTTTACACGTTCAGCCCAATCTGACACAAGAGCACGTAGGTAAGTTTCCAAGCACTGAAAACTCATGTACCAAACCTATCCAAATTCTAGCTATTACAGATGCCTAGGGAACTAGATTTACTTGGAATTCCATCCCGCTTTTTATTCCTCAAGCCAAAACCAGCTCTTGATTACACTCGTACTAAGCATCCATGAGGACCTGATCTCTGCTTGGTTTATAACCACTAAGGTAATAAGGTTAATAGGTATTTGGCAGAGCATGGAGTAGATCAGTCTTAGGAGCCAGAATTCACGGTGTCTCATGAGCGCCTGCTTAAGGAGTTATTATTTAAATCATTGCTGCATGTTGAATGACAAGTTTTGATCTTAATTTTTATTACAAATGCCACTTAAAAAATCCTGCCCGTTCTGCATTGGCATACTGTATTGTAAGACAAAAGAAGCTACTTTTGTTTATAAAGAACTTCTAGACAGCATGGGGCAGACACAGGAGGAGTCTCTGGTTTTGGTTAAAAGCTAAACTCGGGCAGCCGCTTCTGGCCCGTGACTCTGTGCCAAAATGAAGCACTTGCAGCAGATGGCGCCATTTCCCCACACGACCAACTCCGAGCTTCAGCGGCTCTGAGTTCTCAGCTCTTTCCGCCGCAAAAGCATCTCGGAAACAGTTGTTAGTGGCTAGCACGGACATCTGTGGATTCACCAGATTCCGCCTCAGGAAACCCAACTGCATGACCTGGGGTTCCATCAAAATTCGCCAGTACTGGGTCCAGTACGTTCCTTGTGCGACGCCGATACCTGACTCCCAGGTGTGAGCACTGCACTGAAATAAGCGTTCCCCGGGCTAGAAATTACCCTTCAAAATAACAGACATGCCAAAGAAGATGCAGCTTTAAAATATCTACAAACGCACCTTGTGCCCAGGAAAATTTCATCTCATTGAAATGAAACCTTGTCTTTTGGCTCATAGGACACACTCTGCTGGAAATCATTCCAGAGGATAAGTTTTAGGAAGAAAAAAGGAAAGAAAAAGTATGAGGAACCGAGCTACACGCTGCTGCCTTCCAGACACCGCGAGGCCAGATTTTAACAGCAACCTCTGCTCCTCCCCACCAGATGTTAATGCAGAACTGATGAGGAGTTTTTAAGACCAAGCTCTGCGTGACAGAGCTCTCTTGAACTGCAGTAGGTAAGACACAGCACCACTGCACCATTAGCACTGCTCGCTTCTACAGCATCGAGCACTGAAGCGGCAGCCACCAGCCGGGCAGAAAGACACTCGACGAGGAGGACACGGCACCGTTCGCATTCACGTCGAGTATCATTTGGAAGGTACGCAGAGTTACGTGGACGGGCAGCGGGTTTTATCGGCCTCCTCGGCCCACAGGCAAGCCCGTGGCCACCTGTGCACTCGCCCCTTCCCCGAATAAAACCCACAGCCCAGCTGCACCGCGGCAAAGCTGGCGCTGGGATAGCCCCGCTTCCTGGTCTCGTGCACAAATGACAACAGGGGTCTCCGGGACAGGATGAGAAGAAGGGTACACTCTCTTCAGACCTAAAAGCAGAAATGCCTTATTCTACACATGGACTGGCACTCCCTCTTCGGGGTACCAGAGACGCCAGACTATTTACTAACAGCTCAAACCCAGCTCCTGGCCCTGCAGCTGAAATACGTGTACCTGCTGGATCTTAGGGGCATGGCCCCTGCTTGCTCGCCTCCCTGCACCAACCCACGGCTGCAAGGACGGCCTGTGACTGGCATTAGAAAAGTATTTTTAAGGAAGTGCAGCAGGTCTGTGAAGACGGACATCGCCGGCAGGAATAGATTCCTGTCACAAGGGGGATTTCAGGCATCAATAAGCTGGAACGAGTCTGCTAACATGTGGTGTGTTTACCGTTATAGAGGATGCCCTGACATTTTTATGGACTGCCAAATCTATCCCACGGGTGAAAAAGGATGCAATAACAAGGACTACTTAGTTATACAGCCACCATTAGCCATCATTTAAAGGAGATATTAAAGAGGTGCCCTTGTGCCAGGGCCCAGTTAAGAACGTATCGGCGTTTCCGGTGTAAAACATCGCTCTCGTCGGTTCACAGCCCAGCTACAAAAGTTCACTCTGAGCTGGAAACGGGAACAAGTTCCTCAACAGAAACAGATTTGGAAACAGATTTTCTCTTTTCTCCCACCTTCCCTTTCACTTGGCTGCTGCTTCCTAGGTACCAATTTGTGTACCGTGCAAAAGGAAAAGATAGGATGCGGTTCTCCGTTTTGAAAGAGCATAGGACCTGGTGCCAAACTGGTTTTACTAATTCTTTTAGCAAAGCAGGTAAGGTCACAGCAGCTAGCAACTTGATATAAAACAGCAGCAAGTTCACCACTGATTAAAGCTATCACCCGCTCAAATAAAGAACTGTAGAAACAGCAATGCTGCATACTCAGGACCTAACTTAATGTGAGGGTCTCATGATATGAAACCCACAAATCTGCACATTGCATGTCAGAAGTGTGCTGCACAGTGGCCACTTGACCTCTTTTCTATATTTTTTAAGCAGGAAGAGCACAGCAGGCGTGAAAACTAAACGCAACATCTAGCGCGAAGCTGGCACGAGCCAAGCAAGCTAAGGGGGTACATCCACAGTGGACACAAACCTGGGCAGGGAAAGAGCCCATCTCACTCTTCCTCACAGCCACGATTCATTGCTCTTCGGCTGGTGGCAGCAGGCTGGTTGTGTGAAAAGCAAATTGTGCACGGCCTGTCCTTTGACGCCAGAGCTCTTCATGCTGAAGCAATGTGTTCTAGAAACAGGGGCCAGCAGGCAGCTGTGAACACAGGTCACTCACGTGCACGGCACCGCTGGGAGACACGCGATGACGGAAGCCAAGAAATTCAGATTCTGAGTCTGGTCCTGAGAGGCCGAACCTACAGAATCCTACCCATTTGCCTCAGAGGCTTGCAGATTTGGGCCCACCTGCCCAAATCATAGCTTAATGTTTTTCAAGTTCCTAAAAACTACCAGGATGCTGCTGTTTGCATTGTATTTACAGGGGTGCAGCAAAACAACCCCAAACCAAAGAAACACACAGAAGGGGAAAAAAAAAAGTCTCCTGACTGAATAATTTTAAAGCTCTTGTTGCAAAGAACCCCTGATACTGCCGGTGCTCAGAGGGGCCAGCATTCGGCCTGGACCGGTTTCTGCAGGCTGACGGCAGCCGGTGAGGCGCTGCTTTCCCTGCGCGCGCTCCGTTCCCCTGTTTGCGTGGGCACTTCGCGCCACAACAAAGGAAAGAAAGGCCTTTTGAAAGGGAGGAGAACATAGTTCTAAAACCACAAGAATTGGCCTAGGGGCAGGTGTAATACCTGAAATTACTTGAACTTCAGTCAATAAAAAAGAGTTTAAAGTAATTTCTCGCTGTATAGCTTTACTATAACACCATTAGGAGGACCTTCCAATTAAAGTCAAGACTCATTTGCAAGCCATGCTCCTTAAGTGATGCTAGGATTAAAAACGCTTTCAGAAGCACACCTAATCTGCATTTGAGGCTTTTATCTTTCCGCTCTCTTCTGTTTCTTCGTGCTGTATCTGACCTCCAGATCCTGAGCCTGGGCAGCGACCAGCACACCTCCAAAGGCAGTGCTGAAGGTAAGCAGATTTCTGCCAGCCGGAGGCCGGGTCTCTTTCGGGAGGAAAGAACAGTCGTGTACGGACACTGCGGCACGGACAGGACCGCAGCTTCAGAGTTCCCTTGCCAGAACTGCCCGAGTGTTCCATTCTGGCTCACACCTCACCTGACCTCCTTCCTATGTGTCTTTTAGAGCCACAACGGATGGAAAGCCACTCACTCCTGGGGCATCCACAGGTAAAGAACTGGAAAAGGCCTGTCCAAAGCAACACGAGGACTACCGGCGTCATCCCAGAAATATCCTGCAACAGTGAGAAGAGCTGCCACAGAAATCACGGGCTGAACATCCCTTGACTCAAATACATAGGAACAAATTAGAGCAGTTAAGTCCATGAGAGAGAGCGGTGCTGAAATGTAACTAAACGCTCTGTGAAAGATGTACATCCTTACTGCGCTCCTCACGGATTTCGGGCCTGGGGTTTCTTTTCAGCTTTGTCACAGACATCAAAGGTTCCTTTTTCTGAGTGATTCAAACTGAACAATTACGCTCGCAGGTAATTTAGCAAGATTAACGGGAAATAAATTTGCCCGAATAGATGATCGCATGAGCATTCATCAAAACCGATGGCCAAAACGCCCAGCCCAAACAAGCAACCACCCAGCCTAGCTGTGAAGTCTGGTGCATGAGAGATTTCAGGGCAGCGTGGGAGGGAGGCTTCAAAGAGGTGCCACATGGGGCTGAAGCTCTGGTCCCATCCCCTCGGAGAACTGAGCCGCAGAAAGAGAAACTTGCTTTTAACAGGTATGAGGATGCTGGCTTTGGTTAATCAGTCCTAGCTGGGTTTTGTTGGCTGTCGGTTACGAGGCCGCAGCTGCCACATGCGACACCGCTGTTCTTTGACTAGAAACTGGGATGAGTTTCAACAAATCCTGCGAGCTTTTGGTCTCATCACACAACACTCCAGAGTCTCAAAAATTTGTCTACTGGGTGACCTGGGAGATTTGGGAAAGGCCTTTCCCATGTGCTGCAGAAGAAGCGGAAGCCCCTGAGGAGGAAAAGCAAGGACAGGAGGGTTTCACAGCTACATTTGAGAGCTGAGCTTCAGAAAAGGAAGCGTTTCTGAAAATGTCAGACTAAATTGCAAAGTTAAACTGCAAATGAAACCGCTGAAGATTTGCTTCAAGACCTCTTGCTGTAGATGGAGGAGACACTGGAGGATTGTTGGGGAACTTCAGCTGCTAGCAGACAAAAACCTGAGCCCCGAAGGAGCTGGCAGAGGGAATGGTAAAATGTGAAGGAGTAACAGCAACGTCATGTATTAAATTAACTGATGCAGTCCCAGGGGAAGCCCTTGGGAGACTGAAATTTGGAGCCAAGGAGTGCCACAGTTAAAGCAGAGGATCTAAAGACAAAGTACCTTGAAAGGGGAATACTGCTGGATGTGCCATTTTCGTTGCAGGGCTTGTCAGGCAGTTGGGCCCAAGAAAGAAGTCGGAAAAAGCCTTTCCATTGCACCCACCACCCTGAGGAACATCTGATATAAGGGCTTGCTGGAAACAGACTTTTCTGCCATCAATAACCACACAAAATAAGCTGCTGCCGCTGCTGCCAATGGCAAGAGAAAGACAACAGCTAACTGGTTAAATCTTTTGCATAAATACTTACTAAAGTGTCAAAAAAGTTTTAAAACCAATTTATTGCTTTGGCACTTGATCTGTGAAAGTATTGGAGGAGGAGGAAAGGGATTAGCAAGCAGTGTGTTTATAGGACTGCTGCCACCCATCGTCAAGTGAGAGTACAAATATAATCAGAAAGACCACAGAGATAGGATTTCAACCAACAACATTCTAGGTTTAGAACAATAAATGGCTTTAATCAGATACGCGTAACAGAGCAAATATTGCTCTGCTGGGATTATTAACAACCTCCCCTTTTGGGGGGGCTGTGGTGAATATTATATCCTCCCCTCTTTTGGTGGGCTTCAAATTCAGAGACGGATGCGGACACGAGACTTCATACGGCAAACAAGTCATGTTAGAAAGGCAAGAGAGCTGAGCAGCAGCTGGGGAGTCCTGGCTCTCAATCCTCCAAACCCAGGGTATTTACTCCTCTAAAGCCTCTCCTGCGGACAGAAACACTTGCAGGGTTGAACCCTAATACACAAAAGCCACTCAATTCCTCATGGCATTTGATCTCTGTGCAGAGCTGCCTTATAAAATACATTGTTGCCTTTGAAGAAGCAAGGAAGCCTGCCACCCAGCCCCCTTTCCTGGGACAAGAAGGAATTGAGGCAAGGCACTGAAACTCACAGGCAATTCTTAATAAAACTGAGAAATGCTTGTCTAAGAAAAAGCCAGTGGCTCAGTGCACAGGTGTAATGAAAAGTAAGAGACTGGCAAATGGGGCTTCTGTGTGTGGCATGACAGCTGTCCCACACACAGCAAGGTTTTGGGATGCAGTAGGTAAGGGAAGGACATCCCAGCAATGATCATCTTTGGGTTCTGGCAGTTCCCATTTAGCCCTTGCGGAGCTTGCATGCACAAAAACCAGAAGAGGGAAGGGAGGGGATGCAGCACCAAGACAGCGACGACTTCTCTCTCTGCTAGGACATGGCTCTTTTGGAATGTTGGCATGTTAAACATGTCCCCCCCCTTTACAGAAAGTGTTTTTACATTTTCACCCATCTACCTGTGCATGCCGGTCCGTAATCGCAGAGAGATGTAAGTGCCCCTTCCAAAGGTTCCCAGATGAAGTATTTACCACGCTCAAGTCACGCTTCAGCTGAACTCACTTGCCACTGTCTCTCATGGTCAGTACTTCAACATGAGAACGCTGCAGACAGCCTGAAGGATCCCCAAACCATGTCACGGCTCTGTCACGTGCCAATCAGCCCTTGGTTCCAACAGAAGCTACACGTGAAGAGCAACACCACTAACGGGAGACTCTGGAGAAGATCTGCTAATTACTCCACACCTCCCTCGCATTGTACTCAGCCATCGTATGGCAGTGATGCTAGCAGCAGAGCCGAAGCGGTAAGGTAATAATTAAAGTACAGGACATAAGGTAAACCACGACAGTCCCCGCAGGAAGCGATACTTCTGTAATTCTCTCATTTTTTCCCTCCACCGAGCTCTCCGGGCACTACCCCAGCGATGCTCTGACGCCGCGGCTCAGGGAACACGGCCCGGCCTCGGCCGAGACGCGGGGCTGCCCCGTGGCCGAGCGCTGCCCGCCGGGAGCCGAGCCCTGCCCCGCCGGGGTCCCC
>VZTA01007748.1:14436-86893 GCA_013398855.1 Mohoua ochrocephala
GTGGGACGGCGGCGATCGCCCCGCCCGCCCTCGCTCCGGCGGGGGCGAAGTGCGGGAAACCGCCACCCCAGGGGAGCGCAGCGACGGGATGGAGGGAGGGGATGCTCTGGAAACTCCATCCCCCTGGGCGGACGGCGATTGAGGCGGAGGACGGTCCCCTGCCCGCCTCCACCCAGCCCCTCCCAAAGGCCGTACAATAACGTGATCGCATTAAAAAAAAAAAAAAAANNNAAAAAATCACGAGTCGCAGCGCACTCACCCTTCTCCCCTGGAACGTCTCAAGGCTTGGCTGGGAGCGGAGCACAGCCCACCGCGGGCAGGTGGAAGGGATGCTCGCCGCGTTGTGCTGGGGTTCTGCCTGCCTCTCCGGAGTACCAGCCACGCTCAGTGACCCTCGGCTGCCTCCAACCCGGCCGGGAGGGGCAGAGGTGCCCTCAGCAGCCTGGAGCCCGTGGGAAGAGACGTGCACCCAGAGAAACCCTGCACGTGAGGACTCCTCCGCTACAGCAGAGCACGGCAAGGTGTTCCTTGCTCGGCGGAGACAATTCCGTGTGCCTCTCCCATTTGCTGCCTTTCAGCACCAAAAGGACAGAAATGTCTCAGCCTCCCTTTGCCAGGGCCACAGCATCACACAGCAGCCCAGCATATACGACACTGTCCCTTACAAAATCTGCTTCGCAACACAGAGGGTACCTCATCTGTACATGGGGCAGGGAACGCACGGGAGGTGGGAGAGAAGCCTCGCTGCAGCTCCACACTTTATAAATGTGTTGGTTCCCAAGATCAGCTTGATTTCTAACCCAAAGAAGGGAGATAATAAGATTGGCCTGCGGATCAGTACACGGAGCTTAGCGCATAGCATTTTCAGCACAGGGCATTCGGATTTTCCACGGGCTACAGCAAGTGTATCATTATCCAGCCCTAAATAAAACACCACGATGCATTGTGTACTGCCTCTCAAATTACACTGAAATTAGGATCAGTGGCAAGTACTGTTACGCAGTTGTAATAAGCCCATCTGCAACTGCACGAGGCAAGTGCCCGGCAGCAGGTAGGGAGGAAAGTGAAGATTCCCAACAGCAGAGTAATGATTTTTATATGCTCCTACATTTGAGGGCTCAGATGCAGCCCATGGCAGTGACTCATCTTCTAACAGTTGTGAGGCACCGAAGCTGCCATATGCATCTCAAAATCCTACCCGTACATGTGGAAGCACACACCATGTCAGTATCAATGCTAGTAGTACCATTACCTCTACTTCTCGCTTCTCTAGGTAAGAAATACACATTAGTGCAATAAAAAAGCTAACGATACAAGTGAACATAATTAATAAGTTCATAATTAAAACATTGAGGTGTGACTGCTTTTTTGGACACAAGTAATAAAACCAATGCGGATCCATGCAGAAAGGAAACAAAATTATTTAAACTGATAGCTACAAAATTCAGCACGAGCAGCAGTCCCTGGCTTATATCCATGGCAGAACTGTCAATCCCAAAGAAGAATCTCTGTGCAACTGGAAATTACCATTTCAGTTTCAGTCATGTTATTTCCTACTGTGGAAAGAAGCAACATAAAAAAACCCAAAACCCAAGCAACACCACACCACAAGTCTTTAAATAAAAACTGGCATAACTGAATCCTGCCCTATACCTGCAGTGCCAAGCGATTCGCTGAAAGAATGCGGTCTTTCACATATCTCCGACACATCCTCTGATCAGCTTCCTGACTCTTGAGATCAGACCACTGTAAATTGAGAATTACCTGAGTTTAAAAAAAAAAAACCCCTCAGAGACGGTGTGTATCTGTAACACCATTCTCAAGCAAAGGGGGATTAGACAAGAACTACTTCAAGTTCAACGTGGAAGCTCAAGCACCCTATGGCTGAGCTTTTATTTAAAATCATTTAAGTGTTAGCAGAAAGCCCTGTTTATGCAAAATTAAATCCAAATTCAGCTCCCAGAACCTCGCCCCACCACTTGATTGCAGCTAAGCGTCTAAAATAGAAAGTTAGCCCCATATAATCCTGTTACAGCCAGCAAGGAGAGAGAAAGAGGACACTGGGTGTGAAACAGAAAGGAAAAAGTGACTTCTCAGGGCATTTAGGAGCCTTCTCCGAATCCCCCTTTTCAAACAGCCGCTGCAGTTCTCTGACCATGCTACGCAGGCACACATTGGGTTTCAAAAATCCCTCGCTTTATGGATTGTCTCTGTGACATATCAGGACACTCATTAAGTGAGAGTTCTGCAGCTTCCAAAGTTTAAAAATATCCCCCATTCCGTGAGATTTTTAAATGCCAGAGCCTTGTGTGCGCACCAACCAAAGCAAAGCAAAGCAAAGCAAAGCAAAGCAAAGCACATAGGGAGCTCCTCTCCACAGCCAACAAACTCTCACACCTGACCTCTAAAGGAACAGCGCTTCTCTGCTATTCCTTTTCTGCTACTTCCACAGAAGTGCTGCACACCAGTTATCCACACATATCCTCCCCTCCAGCAACAGCCAGCACAGCTCCAGGCCCTATCGGGCCTGAGCAGCTCCATCCTGATCACCACAGAGTCTCCAGTCTGAGAAGCAACCTGGCCTTTGAATTCCTTAGCCCCTGGCATGCAGCAGGCTTCAATACAAATTAAGTTTATTTAAATGGTGAGCAAGTCCTGTGCCATTGTCAGGGCCAGCCTCATCACCCTCCGGCAGCCCTTTCAAAAGTGCTGTTTAAAACCTCCACCAAAAACTGCAAGGTTTTCACTTTTTCAGAGCTTGCCACAGAGTGCACAACCCAGTAACTTTCCAGTTATTTGTTCCCTTCGCACAAGCACTCGGAAGTCCCAGGGAAGAGGAAACCGCAAATACTCCTTCTGGGGGAAATGAAATAATTACATATTTGCATAACAAAGTGATATTGGCAAAATCTGTTCAGCATGTGAAGGCTAACCCCACACTCGTGCTGTTATTTGCCTGGCTCTCCGCCGTTGCAGAGTTCACTTAGCAAAGCCATCTCCGCTGCTGCGGCTCCCGCATCCAGCTCTCCTGGCTGTCATCTGGAGAATTCCCCGCTGCAGCTCCGCCTCGGCTGCCTCGCACCAGCCCTCTGCACATCTGCTTGGCTGTCTCGGATGGGCTTCTGTGCGCTCTGCTATGGCAGGGCTCCTGACACCGAGTCTTTGGGTCAGTGACACCAGCTTTGCCCCAGCGGTGTGTCCCCAGCCCCACGAGGTCATCCCCACTCTTACCAGACCCCGAACCCACGGTTAAGGTGCGCTGTCCCGCGTCCAGAGACCTCGTCTCTTCTCCCTGGGGTTGGTTTGCTCTGCAGGACCACCGTACCCTGGTCTGTATCACTTCCCTGCATCCCTGACACACACGTGTTCCAGGTACACCAGGTACAAATGAGAACGCCGAGCAGCACGTCACCCAGCAATGCTTGGAACCACGCTACCCGATCCAGCAATGCTTGGAACCACGCTACCCGATCCAGCAATGCTTGGAACCATGCTCCACGGACCGCAATGCGCTGAGCTGCCTCTCCCGTTATCGGAAACAAGGCGGCACATGCTCCTTGGAATGTTCCCGCTCATGGCCCCAGAGACGTACACAAGAGAACAGCCTTTCACAAGGCAGGCCGAGGTGGGAAGCCCAGAGCAAGCCCCCTCGTGTGCAGCCATTCCCTGTATCCCCTGTGCTGGCTTTTCGAGGCTCGCCAGCTGGGCTGGGTGTTTGCTCAGGTGGCCAGCAGCAGCCTTCCCCCTGGAGGGGCCTTCCAGCAGAATTTCTTCCCTCGGGCCTCAGGATCACGTGTTTCTCTCATCACAGAGAACTTCTGCTGCAGGACCTGTAACAACCCTGCCCGGAGCCGAGCTGAAATAAAACACGCCTCGAGCGAACAACAGCCAAACAACAGGAACGACGTTCCCCTTCCGTGCAAAGCCGTGTTCTGTACACACAGCTCATCTGCGTGGCCGCGGTCCGTTCAGCACCTGTGTTTTTGTTTTCTTTGCGGTGGGAACTGTGGCTTGGCCTGCACTGCTTGTCCCTGCCTGCCTTGCAGAGAACTGCCCAGAGGTTTTAGTCATCTGTAATCTGATTTCTGTATGTGGGGAAATGGAGTTGAGGGCACAGTTTCCCCAACTGCCTCTTTCACAGATGGCCGAAAGGAGAACATCTAAGGACCGAACATTTTGTACTAAATAATAACAACTCTTCTGGGAATGTGCCGGTGGCTCAGCAGAATGAAGCTCCTCAGCACCAACCTCCTGCTACTTTCCGGCTTCGCTCTATGATCCAAAACAACCACCACAACAACAGATCCCAATGTTGTTGCAAGACCAAAAATCCAGATTCCACATAAAAAGAACAAAATTACGATTTTGGTGGGGTGCTGAAGAAATAGAAAAGAATTGAAAACATCTACAGGCTAATACAGCTTGCAGACCTTAACTGATGCACACAGTTCAGACGTGCTGGAAAAACACCCACGACTCTCCCCAGCGGTGCAAAATCTAGATTTCCAAGGATCCACTTGCTCATCAATGCCCAAAGTCAGATCCCTTACGGCAGCGTGCAAACCCTGTACCTGCAGTAAATGTCACAATCGGTGACAGTAACAGAATCTCCTTTCAGAAAAAAATTGAGACACTTCCATGCACCTTATGTTTACAGCGAGAAGTAGTTTTGGGCTGGAAAGTTTGCATTTGTTTCTGCTAACAAGCCACAGGGCCTAAGAATATACACAAGAAGCTTTCATGTGATTATCAGTCCTTGGAACGCTTCTCTCTTGATTATTGTGTGTTTTGCATGTCCACTTCACTTGTGCCCGATCAGGGCTGAACAGTGACAAGATACTGGGAACAACGCCCAGTGACGTTTCAGGGCAATGGAGTGTAAGGTCACCAAGTCACCTTTTTATGCGCTATTTGCCTAAGAAAATCAAACCTTTCCTTTAGAATGCAAGCCAGACCACAAAAGGGTTTGGGGACAGATTTCCACTTACGGCAGAGGCCAGAGCTTCCTCCAGTTAGTATTGGCAAAGGATTATAGGCTGTAACTTGGGAGCTCCCATTTGTGGTAACGCTCAGGGGTCCTTGGCTTCAGACGTCAGGAGGGACACAACACCAGGAGGGCAGCTGGCATGCAAGCACAGGTGGGCAAGGAAGCGGACGGGTTTCCTGAGCAGTCAGCAATCCCGTGAATTACTCCTGACTACCACTCCTTCGTTGCAGACACCACAGTTCACATTTTGTCTCAAGTGACGTTCCTTGCCCCAGTTAGCAACGAGCGGTCAGATTTAAGGCTTTCAGGTGCTGTGCCAAGGTGACCTGGAGAAGCATCACGGTCTGTGTACTCTGCTTTTATAAAGCGTGGCGTCCTTCCGAGACTGTGCAGAGGCAAACTGAGCATGACTGCCACTGCCACTACACCAACTGGTGCTGTTGAAGCATCTTTGACGTGAGCAGTGCAGCCAGAAAAGAACATCCTGTAAGGCGTGGATGATTTTTATGAAAATACTTCCTTTTTACTAATGAGATCTAAGGATGAGCAGTGAAATGATTAATCGCAAGACATCCCATACAAAAGAAAATTAACTAGCATCACACAGGAGAAAAGATCAATAGTCCAAAATAAGGGAAAACACGGCAATATTGAACAAGAACTTTTTACTGAAATACTGCTTTGTATGCAAATTACTTGCAGGCCTCTGCTGCAGCACAGGAGATGAGTAGATTCAGCTCGGGGTACTGAGGAATTTTTCAACCAAATGTTTATTCCAAGACCCTGATTGCTCAGACCTCACCAAGGATGTGGGAAATGCAGTTGCATACCCATCCTTCGCTGGATCTTTAATTACTGACATAGCTTAGACAGCAGAGCTTGGAAAATGCAGCCACAAAAGCCAGTAATCGCAGACCCACCCTGAGCTCATCAGGGGCTGTTCGCTGCCTCTTCCCACTCCTCCCCCCCTTAAAATTTTAAAGCAGATCCCCCCCTCCCTATTAGTTCTGGTTCCTGCAAGTTAATCACCAAGAAATGGCCTCTGGCCTCTTGGGTGCAGGCGTGGGCACGGGCTCTCTCTTGCGGGGGCCGGCGCTGCGCCCTGCCAAGCGTTAGGCACAAACTCTGCTTTTGGCAAGAGGTGGCTCTCCAGAGACACCCTCACCTCGTCTGCCACAACATCACCTGCACCTGCAGCAGCTGGCACCACGAGAAACGCCGGCACTGACCGGTGCCACGCACGAGAAGTTTGCCATCGTTTTTGCTGGGATACAGCTGGCAGCTGAAGAAAGTACTAGTTTTGCCATTCGACCATCCGCTAAAAAAACTCAACATCCCACCTTCACAGCCACAGCTATTTCCTGGTGGAACTCAGAGGGAAAGCGGGTCCTCAGACACCTGTGTGTGGCAGCAATCACAGGAGCAGCCCCGGGAGCAGCACACAGGCCTCTGGCTGATGTCCGTAGGCCCGGAGAGCAAACCCACAGCACAGACTGTCCCGACTGTACTCGCAGAACTGTGGGACGCTGCAGCCTCACTGAAAATACCCCCTTTGTGCCCACAATTAACAGGCAGCGCCCAGACCGGTCACCACCACGCAGAGCCAGAGCCACGCACGCAGAGCCAGAGCAGATGCGCCCGAGTGTGCGGCGCTGGCCGGCCGCTGCCCTTGGTGGGCAATGTGCCGTGCTGGGCTCTGCGGTGCCACAGCCCCTCTCCCTCCACACCCCACACACCCAGTCAGATAACATAAATTTTAAATACACAGCGCAACTAATCCCAGGATGTGACCCCATGGCCTGCAGAGCTCCCTTGGAATGAGCGAACACGTGGGGAAGTACTGCAAACGCGTTGCCTTTATTTTCAGGAAATCAGCGAGAGGAGAAGGAGCTACCGTGTTTAGGTCTCGCTGCCTTCTGCATCCGTCTGCGCACCATGACGCTGTCCTCACACGTGAGGAGCAGTGAATCATTCCTGATTCCCAAACTGCACACAGAAGCTTCAACCCAAATCACATTCCAGACAAGCACTTGGCCAATTTCTGCTTTCTGAGATATTTTTTCCTTCTGTTCTGTTCTCTCTAGAGACAATACAAGGAGGGCAGGATAGCATTTTCCCTAAGTCACAACTCTTTCTCCCCTAAGATTTTCATCATTTGTAGTTTCCATTTCCCTATTGTAAATATATATGGTTAGTTTCTCCAAAGCTGTAGAAAGCCCAACTTTCCTCAGAAGAGGTTTGATCTTTCTTATTAGATTGAAGTTGAAATTGTAAAAGAGAGAAATTAAAACTGAAAAGTTGTATTTGCTGTACTTAAAGACAAGCCAGATGTGTAACCATGTATCTCCAAATTAAACATTTACAGAGCTGGCAGCAATGGATTTTACTTCTCACACATGCAAACCTTGAGTCTGAATGTACTCTACTTCCTACCTGTGCATCTATCCAACACTTGTTCCCCATCGCCGTGCATCCCTAGGGATTATCCCCTGGACTCTTGCATGGCAACTCCTCACATCAGCACAGTGGCCTCGCTTCACCTCCAAAAGATATGAAGACTATGACAAAAATCCTGGATGCTGAATGAGAGACAGCAACATGCATGGTCAGGAGACTAAGGGATGACTGACAGAGCCATAAATATTGAAAGGAGCTACAGTGCAGGTACTGCAAATCTTCAAAAATCAGGGCACGCTATCCGTGAGTGCAGACATCAAGTCTCACGTACGGGGAACACCATCATGTGAGGAAATGACTCTGAGTCACAGATAAATGTTGAGAAGATATTTTTCCCCACATGGCTCCAGCCACAGGTCTGGAGCAACAGCAGCCTTCCCTGGCTTCGTTTTNTTCGCCACCCATTTCCCCAAACTCTCAACAGCAACTGGCCTGGTACTATCGGGTGTCTTGGTCAACCAGTCCAGAACTCGGGTGCAACCAAAGGGCCAAGTGGTTTTATAAACATTAAGTATGGTGCCAAACAACAGGAAAAAACCACATCTACTTTCTATGAACTATAAAACAAAGCGCTGCCCTCCTCACAGTGTTGTAAGCTCTTGTCTAAGAGATCCTGTGCAATTTATCAGTCACAGTAAAGTCCATAAAAAACTGGGATGTTGAAGACAGGCATTTTTTTCTCAATCCTGAATTCTTTCACACTGCAATATTATGAGCAATATGGCAATCCCTGCAAATTAGGGGCTGGAGTCTGGGTAATCCTCTCCAGGACTGGAGAGTTCACATTTTGGAAACTCATGATGTTTTGACCTTTCCCAGAAGTGAAGTTCGGACTTAAGTCACAGTCTATATCCACAGCATCTGATGAGCACCACTGAGCAATGACTTGCAGACATTCAACACTACTGACTTCCCTTGAAGCAGCCGGACAGCTGGACAGCGGAACATCAAACCGGTGTGATGGATGGGACCCACGGACACAGCCAGGAGCGAGGTACCGTGGGGGGTTCCCTTCCAGAGCCAACTGCAGCAAACGCCACCAGGGCCACTGGAGGAAGGGCCAGCTGTGGATCTTCCAACATAAGCACAAACTCCTGCTACTTTTGCAAGTACATTTGCAAAGAAACAAAAGAGAAAACTCCATAACCAACAGTCTTTTCTCGTCTAAACCCCCTGCAGATCCCGTGCCCCTGTAGATCACAGTGACAGCTGTCACTGGGCACGCGCCGTCTGTCGCATGTGACCTGCTCCGACCTCTACCTGCCGTCACCAGCTAACTCACAGGCACCCAGTGAGCATCCCACTCTTTCCAGAGGCTTTAGGCCGGACTCTGGCATTACCACCCCTCTCCCCTGCATGGGGTCACTGCTGCCTTTGTGCTCCAGAGGCATTCCCACTGCCCACGCCTCCTTCCCTCTCCGCTCTGGCCTGGATCTGCGGGGCAACAGCAGATCGCCTCTCTAAACTGCTCTTAAATCTGCAGGGTAGAGCAGGGAAGGGAGAAGTTGCCTTATGCCCCACGCTTGGGAACGGGTTGCTGGCCATGACTTGGCCTACAGGTATTTACAGATTAGCAGATTGTATCTCTGAACGTACCCGAGAATACAACGGAATTGGAGGGAATTCCAATCCCGGTCAGTGACTGCCTGCCAAGTGCTCGCCCACTTGCAGTGAACAGACCACAGCAGAAGCGCGAGAGGAGAAGGGCAGAAGCAGATGGGATGGCTCCTGCGATAACAATGCCCAACGCGCTGCTCCCGAGCGCCCACGTGTCCCAGTGCGCTCCTATCCCAGACGGGGCGCAGCCCTGCCCGCCGGACCGCCCGTGCTCAGCCTCATGCGTGCTGTGCCCAAAGTAAATGAGTTTCGCTGTTGATGAGATAAAGGAGGGGTTTCACATCATTAGTCCGGGGGAAAATCTAGGAGCCAGGTGCTGCAGCGAAACGGCTCCTTACCTGGCTTTGTTTTAGAAAACACCGTGCACACGGTGAGAACAAACGAAAGCGCTGCAGCCACAAGCTAAGCAGGAGGACAAGACGCTGCCCAGCTCACAGTATCACAAATGGCAGCACATCCAGCACACTGCCACGGACAACCAATAAACCAGGCAGTTCACACAAAACTGAAAGAGTACGATTCCACTGCAAGACCTTCCCTCCATCCTCCTTCCCGAGGAGAGACGCCCCAAGTACGGCCGATCAGACAAGGGAACCCAAGCTCTGCCTTTTGCTGCGCTGCTTCGTGCAGAGAACTTTTTTTGGTATGGTTCGATAAAGTGAACATTCTCCATTTTCTTTGAACAAATTGTACTACACTTGTTTCTCATCAGATTACATAAATTAGCTGAGAGGGAATGGATTCAATTACAGTCCAGATTCCAGACCTCTTAAGAAGTGACTGCCTAACACATTCCTTTCATTTAATAAACTGGAACCAAATGAGGATTATCTCATATAAATAATACTCCCTCGATAGGGCGATGCAATAAAATGGCAAAAATACTCAGAGGAACCACGTAGATCAAATACAAGAGCCTCTGATATTACCCTATGGATTTAAAGTATGAACATCACATAAACTTCATTGTTCAGTATTTTTACTTTGTATTGTGAACAAGAATTTGATTCAAAGACTTAAACTTAAAACCAAGTTTCATATCTTCTGACAGCCTCAGACAGCCAAGGAAAAAATGTGTTTCAGCAAAGTATGCCTTTCCACATTGAAAAGATAATTTGATATCTGTGCACACCATGCGAACCTCTCCTGAAAGATCCACAATTTACAGTCTCCTAAGTGACTCAGAGTAAGCACGACCAAGAGCAAGGGCTTCGCACCGCTCCGAGCGAGGCAGTTTCCCAGGCAGACTTGTTCTTTGGGAAGGCAGCATCGTGGAACAACTGAAACTGCTACGGCAGCTCTTAGGAACAACCCATCCTGACAGAAATACTCGCCCAGCCTTTCAGCCTGAGAAGTAGACAAGCCATCCATAGTCAGGCTTTTTTATACCTGCCTTAAACGCATAGGTACCCAAGGAAGAAAATTGCAAGGAAAAGACTTCGATCCGGAGCTCAATAAAGGACTCAAGGCTGAAGGCACAAAGTTACACAAACAGTCAATTATCCCATTAGCAAACAGCATTCTGGACACATTTCGAAAGAGCTGGTTAGAAAACAGAGGCAGAGAACAACACTGTACAATTACCTGCAAGCAAATGCTTTTTAGATTACTAAAGAATGGCCGAAGACGGTTTTGAAGTCAGCCCATGCAATTACAACTTGTCTAATCCTCCAGCTGTATTTAACCTGGCATGCAACTACAAATCCTGGATCCAGCAGGTAAGCTTCGTATCTAAGACTCGAGCCAAGAAACAGGATGTTTTTACCCACTCGGTGAAAAGGTTTCCAGGGGACATGGCAAATTCTCTGCCAACCCGAAACTTTAAATCAGTACAGTACTGGCCAAGCCTTTCTTCCTGGGCTTCTTCATAGCTGTCCCTCCATCTGTCCAAAAGCTTTCTCAGTATTATAGGAACCTCAGTAACTACTGTGCACACACAGACACATAAATAAAGCAAACAAGCTGTCCTGGCACTTCGTCTGAACGTTCCTTTATGTTCAGTGGGAAGGTTCAAACGCAGTTTTGCATGTGCTACATTCCACCTATAAAACCCCAGACACGGGAGATGCTCTACCCCCACATTCTTCCGTCCTTTTTACGAAAGACGTTAAATGAAACATCGCCTGAAGCTACATTCTCCCTCCAGAAGGGATGAACGTGCTGACCTGTCCATCGAGTTTGCAGTGTGCCCTAGTTTTTTACTCAAGGAATGATAAAAGTGGTTGAAGCATGCATGAAATGAGACTTCTTCCACTCAGAGGAACCAGGACTGAGCAGACCTACTTCACACAAAGGAGACATTTCCCCTTTGATGGATGTGACAACAAGGATTTTAAAAGGCTTCTTTATGAGTAACTAATGAAATCCTAATATGCAGAAAGGACTAGTTATGCAAAGCAGACACAATGTTATGTTCACGCCTGTTCTTATTTGTCATAAACAACAATTCTCCGTACACCCCTGGGATTTAAAAGCCTAAAATCTGGATTTTTGCTTCCCACCTCATGTGTGTTGAGAGATTTCTGTGTCTCTCCCTGCTGACTGACCCCTAAACAAACCACCCAGACCCCTCACCAGTCACCCTGGCCCCTCCAACCCTCCGTCCTGCTTCCGGGCTCCGTCACACACACGAGGGTTCGACGGAAGAGGCTTGGCAGCGATTTGATTTACAGAAACCCCTCTCAGAAAATGAAGAAACACGTTAACTCCTCCACACCCTCCGCCTTGTCACCAGGAGCCTGACTGCGCACGATGCTGCACAGAGCTGTCGATGGTTCTTACTTTCTAACCTGTGGGAAGAGGAGACTCCCGTGAGGATGCACTTGGGAAGGCTTTTCCCACAAGTCCCAGGCTGTATCTGCCACATACACCGTCCTCAAACAGTCTAACGCCCTTGGACACCTATTTTTAAGCAAGGGTGGTTTGTTTGGCCATCTGCAGTGCTCCTGTCCGTGCAATGACCACCCAACCAAGGTAGGAAGAGTAAAAACACTATTTTATTTGGAATGCACCTCTGCAGCCAAAGCTAAACTGACCCAACCCAATACTCACAACAGACTTTTTTCAGAGAGGCGTTGGGCTGGGAGCCGGATACTGCACACCTCTGCTCCGTGTCCTGACCGGAGAACGCGGCAGGCTTCGCCAGCCCTCTCTCTTGCAAGACAACCCTCGTACTGTTTCAGTCCTAATGGCCAATGAGTTTCAGAGCGAAAATCGGATAATTTAAATACAAGCAAACAAACAGCAGAGCAAAATCTATGCCCAGAAGCAATGCTGATTAGGGCAGGGCGGCTGAACAGAGATAGGTTGGCAGAAGACAATTCTTTATCTCACACTACCCCACTCAAAAAGCAAAAAGAACCAGCAGACAGAAGGGTTGTTGCATCCAGGAATCCGCAGAAAAAAGCCTGAAGGCGGAAAGCAGAGGTCACTATGCAGGTGAGGTATAAGAGTATCTGTTAGCTGCACACGTGTTTGTTTTTACTCAACTGAAATCAAGTGATACTTCTTTTTTGAACATGGGAAAATGGAAACAATACCACATGGAACTCTTTCAAAAAGCATTTTTTATTTTAACAGCAGCAGATTTCTAGAGTGTAATGGTTTATCTGGCAAGCCTTTGTTATACTTGAGACACGTTTCCTTTTCCAATTTCACATTTAATTCCATCAAAACATGTGTTACTCATTTTGCAGCTTTGTACCCTCGATGCTGTCGATGAGAAGAGCCAGAAGAATCTCCTGCAGTACTTCTGACCATCTTGAAATACAAGTCTCCTCCCTATCCTCAGCACCCTCCCGTTTGGAACAACTGGTTTATGCCTCTGCAGAGCCAGGTACGAGCCCAGAGGAAAAACAAGACTGTCCCCAGCACAGAGCAAGGGCACTGCGGCCACAGGCACACAGCTGCACGCCAGGCATCCGAGAGGGAGCCGCAGCTTTGAGCCGACGCCCGACTCGTGCAGCGCGATCCGAGCGCTGAGCAAAGCGGCAGATGCTGCAGGGCCACCTGCGATGTCCAGCAGAAAGCTACCCCGCAAGGACCTTCTGCTTACAGAACCAACCTTCTAGAAACTGTTCGGATATTACCAGCTATAAATCATCTCAAAGCTCAGGCGAGCGTGCAGACTACCACAGCATCGCTTTATGAGAGCAAGAAGAATGTCAGAAGTGCCACGTTACAGGTACATTTTGGAGGCCTGCTCCTCAAAACTACAGGTCTTTGATCCTTCTCATCTGTGAACATCGCTTCTTTCCTCACCTGCGATTCATTTCTAATCACCCAGAAGCATTCGCTTATTCAGCTACGAAGCAGTTGAATTTTCTTTATTTCTTTCAAACTTGAATCGTGTTGCACCTTTTTGTCCCGAGAAGATTTGTACAAATTTGCACTTTTCCCTCTCAAAACGATAAAGCTGTTGACAGAAAAGTAACCAAAAGAGAGAATAAAAATACCAAGAAATTCATGAAGAGGGAAATCATCTCCCAAAAGTCTCATTATTCTTCCCATTTGTCGCTCACACAACAAATTCTACTAAGTGCAAAGATTGTGCTCCATGTCTGCCCCTAAGTCTTCAGGAATTTATCCGGCAAAAGGTGAAAAAGCTTTTGTTTGTGATGGGGTTGGAAAGGCACGTGTACACAGAGCTTTTAGGCCTAACGACTGAACCTATTTACCACTGGAACGAAGTGACTTACACTTACTGCAATTGTGAGCAAGACAGAGTAAAAGAGAAGCGTTGAGTTGGACGGGAGCTATGACAACCACCACGCAACACAAAGTTTCCTTTCCCTCTCCCCTGCTCAGATGCTAGAGGCAAGCAGAAGTGAGGTTTCACCAAGGACTGCGGAGTTCTTGGAGTTTCAGTGGAGTCAATATCATTTATTTTCATTTAATTATTTATGGTAAGTTCCTATAAATATAAATCTCTCCATGGGGAAGAGGCTGAGGCAGCAGACAAAGTTCAAGACAGAACCAGATCCTACGTTTCCCCGCCTTTCTCACTTCCATCTCCAGTAATACGGTTTTACAGTAGACAAATAACTGTTGGATGCAAATGCTCCGATTATTCCGAAACCATTTGTGGCTGCTGCTTCCTACAGACAAAAGCAGAGCACTTATAAGGAGCTGCACTCGGCCGTGCCAAACAGGAGGGCATTTCTTCGGGAGTGTATGCCTGTGATCCTTGGAAAATCCTAACATCAACCTGTCATACCCAAACCAGATTAAAGAAAACCAACAAACCACTGTGAATAACCAATTCATCCAGGCATTTACCGATCTCCTTAACCACATGGATTATTTGAACAGTTCTATTGCCTTTTCAGCACACAGCCCTACCGACCATGCCGCTAAGTGTGTTCTTCCACCCAGCGGTCCTCAAAATCAAGCACAACTTGCACAGCCACAAAATCACGTTCTGTGCTATCGGTAAGAAACGATGGAAAGACCTGCCAAGCACATGACTCCTCCGTGCCCCGTCCATCTCCTGGCACAGGCAGTACCTGCCCTGCGCGGCCCCCAGCACGGTTAGTCCGATCTGTGGCGTCACTGCTGCTGAGCGATGCCGCTAATGAAAGAAAAGCTGCTCATACAGATCAGCCTTCGAGGAAAGACCTCAGCCTTGAGCTAATTCCCACATACCAGGTGGCCGTCTTCATTTGTTCGGAGAGCGATGCAGCAGGTGAGCTCTCCAGAGCTCAGACCTTTGCTCTGGGCCAGCCAAGTGAGCGGGAGGGCTAGCACCAGTGACCATCCCTGCGAGGGGGAAAACCCACAGGGATCTCTTCAAGATTAAAAGGTATGGGTGTCAATTATCTTAGGAAAACTTAAAGCTCTACACCAACCCCTCCCTTGCCTCTATCCTTAGAGCAGAACATTGCTGCTTGGAAAGAAAGCATTTTAATACAGACTTTTCTTTCAGCGCCTCCTCGATGCAGCTGTGGGCATGTCCTACACACTGGAGAGCACAGTGATTCCACTTGCTTTGAGATCACTGCAGTGCACAAGCGCTCAGGTGCGGTGCAGCTGGGGACAGAAAATACAGACAAGTGCAAAGAAACCAGCCTTGCTGTCTGCCGGAACCATCTCGGAACGCGCCCTTCAGCAGCACACCGGGCCGAGGGTAGATGGCAGGAAAACAGGGACAGACAGTGTTCAGGAGCCAATTACCAAATCACAGAGGAAGCTCTTTTCACATGGACAATGTCTCAGGTGGCGGGGCTGCAAGGGACAGCTGTAAAACACATTTCCAGTGGAAATACACGTTTAATGAGGAGCAGTTCAGTTTTGCTGTGCCGCGTCTGGCCGCCTTTGCCACCTGCAGCTCAGGTTACATCTAATCGAAATACCAGTGGGTACCAGTAGTCACAGACAGGACCTCGCCTCGTATCTGTAACCCAGGTGCTCTGACCATGTCGACTGCACATGCAGGGATGAGGTGCTGAGCTGCTCTTTTGGCTCCCTGGAGCCAAGACAGCACCATGCACAGACACATGGCTCGGCATTTACCTTCTGCTCAGTTTAGGCTGGGTGAGGGAGGCGGGGCATGGCACAAACACACTGTCCCTTGAGCAGACAGTGACCCTGCGGCACGAGACACGGGGCCCCAGCGGAGCCTGCCTGGCTTCCCAGCTCCCTGTGGTCCCCGGTGTGCTCCCAGGCAGATTCCAGAAACATGGGCACCGAGACGTGTCCACACACAATAACCCAACCCAGCTTTTTGAACTTGGGAAGCAACATTTGTGGGAAAGAGTGGCTGGCCAAGAAGCAGATGTTCTAGCTTTCAACTCTTCAGGGAAATAAAAATACGAAAAAGAAAAATAACTAAAAAAAAAGGGTTACCCTTCAGAAGAAGAACTGTTTGCTGTGCATGTGAACCATGTGCTGCCCTTACACGAAGCGTTCGACAGCTGCTCTGACTGGAAGAAGCTCTGTGGACTACGAATTTGCCTATCTATGTAAACAGGGTGTTGCCTCAGTTTGAAAACAATCTTCTGGCTGAGAAGAGCTTGCTGAGAGAGCACGTTTAGATAAGAACTGCAGGCATTAAAATAAAGAAGCCTATTAAAAACAGAGACGCACACAGAATCTACTCAGTCAGACGAGAAGTCGGCATCAGCAGCGAGAGGGCAGCCCTGGCCTTTGGGCCCAGCTAACGGGGAGCAGGGGGACAGAGGGTCATGTGCTCTCCAGGTCAGTGAGGGGGAGCTGCTGCAGGCAACATTCTGAGTGCAGGGAAGAGACACGAGGAGGAAAGAAGCAGAAGCGTGAAGACAGTTGCCTGTATATCAGGAACATGTTGTGGGGAGAAGAAAAGGAAATCAACACGAAAGGAGAAGAAAAAAAAAAAAAAGAACCAGTGGAGGACTCCCCATCCCACGTGAATTCAAATATAGGACTGGAAGAGGGGAGTTGCTTTACAATTGAGACCTATCAAAAACAGAGACCTGCAGATGCCTCCTGGGACCTTTCTGGGAAGCAAGCTTGTCTTTACAGCCACTGAGGAACTACAAGGCTTTTAGTGGACTGAGAAACACAAAACCAAAGCAAAACTCAGCACACAAAGAGAGACGGCCAAGGGCAGAACAGCCCAGAACACCCTGTGGAGCGGCCATCTCAGCCAGCGTTGACTCGCCCAAATGCACAAAAACCTCCTGAACCACATTCCCCGCCGAGGAGCCGGCCGAGAGCACGGCACCGCCGAGCCTTGCTGCGTGCCACGGCCGAACACGGCTGCCACCGGCTTAGCCACAGACATCCCACGGGAGGCAACGGATAGAACTGAGGGTTCTGGCTGCTTGGGATGGCCCTTTATGCCTGCTACACAAACCAAGTGCCCATGTGCTTCCTCCAAATCCCTCTACCAAGTCCCAAGTACCATTTTTCCCTGGTGCCCAGCCAAGAGGCAGGATGATGGATTTAGGGGATGTAGAGCCACTGCAGCTACTGGGCTTTTGGATTAACTCTTCCCTGTGAGCTCCAGGATGCGGGTCAGAGCATAGAAGTCACTGCAAGTGTAGCTGAACATATTCAGCTCCTAGACTGAGCACGGTCAGTTCCCAGTTCGCACGGGTTTACAACCACGGGTTTGCCACTGGCCCACAGGGCCATAGGAAATGGTCATTCAGAAAGGAGCAGGGCCACTTGTTACTTTGCTACTCGATTCACTGAAAACATACACTGCTGTTTATCCTGCTAACACATACACAAGCAGAGCAGTTATTAGACAGGTAAACCATTAGACAAACCAGCAAAAGATTTTAGCCTGGAAAGTGTGTGAAAAGAAATGCAGCCTTTTTTTCCCCGGAATGTCAACTTTCAAAGTCCACAAATATTGCTTAAGGGTGGGATTTTTTTCAGCTCACTGTCCTGTAGTGTCCCTGTCAGACAGGCATCCAAGTATCTTCCCCAGAAAATACCTGATTCATAAATCTGAAAGTAGTGCGGCCTGAGAAAATAGAATAATAAGGGTATGCCTAAAGTCGGGGTTAGGGACTGCTAAAGCCTGCCCAAATCCCACGGCAATTTCCACAGACAAGCCTGTCCCCACGACAACGGCAGTGCTGCACGGAGGGCTCCTATACTTGCATCCTGGGCATCCTTGTTCTTCCTCTGATGGAAAGAAAACATCAGATGCATTTTCTATTAACTGGCCGAGAAACTCTTCGGGGCCCGAGACCTGCCCCGCTTGACTCCTGCCTGGCCGTGCGTGCCTGGTTGGAGCCCCGGCCCGGAGCAGGCTCCCTGGTGTGCCGGCCCCTGCGGGACGGACAATCCCCCATTGTGCAGGTGCCGCAGGTGTCCAGCGGTGCCGGCCGCCAACATTCACCGCCGGCCCACGCGCGCGGGGAGGCCGGCCAGGCCGTCACTAACAGCTCCGCAAAAATGGGTCAGGGAAAGAAAAATAAAGCCCGTGCGGCGGAACCTGGGGCCGGGGCTCTGCTGACAGGGGCCGGCCGTGCTCCTCCGCAGGTGCTACTGAAACCCTGCCGCTTGTTTGGCTTGGCAGCCGCGGCCCGCACAGAACACGCGGGGCAGGGAGGCAGCTGCGGGCAGGTGCGCGGCGTTTCCATTTCGCCTCGCGCTGCAGGAACGCGGCCTCTGCCCAGTTCTGAGGGCTTGGCTTTTCACAAGTCCGTCTGTATAATTTGTTTTCCAGTGGAAAAAAACTACTGTCAAAATAGTAAGGGATTGATTTGCATATCTTTGAACTCGCAGGGAGTGTTTGCTTTTTTTGTTCTCGCTTTCAAAATGAGTCAAAAACAGGAGGGGGGAAGTTACGTGAAGGGAACAGATCCCCCTGCTCGAGCTGCCGGGTGAGCAGAGGGTCCCCAGCCTGGCCCCGCATGGGAGCACATCCTCCCCAGATCAGGGCTCTGCCTCACAAGACGTGGAGTCCATCTCGGCCAGCAAATCTAGAAAACCTCAGCGTTATTTTGTTCTCAACAGACACAACCTGTGCCCACCCCAGGATGTCCCACCACCTCGGCAAACATGATGTTTTGACAATCTCAGCTCCAGCCATCGAGGCAGAACACAGGGCCAGGGCTCTGCCCGATGCTCCCGCTCTTCAGCAACAGCGCCCAAAGTCATTGCCCTTGAGAGACTCTAAACCTGTCCTCTAATTCTCTAAGCCCGTGCTCCCTGAGGAGATACATGCACCCCACCCTGACACCAGAGGCCAGGCTACCTGGCTACGTAGGAACCAACAAACATCCTGAAACAGCAACGATTTGTTCAGATTTTAGGAGCCTTCCTCTGGAACAGTGGGGACTGAAACGAGCACGTCACCCCCCGGTCGCCTGCGCTTCCACAATAACAACTTCAAGGCAGCCATCCTGCCGACACAAGTGTTTGCTTTTCCGAAGCCTCCCTCCCCGTACTCCTCCCTGGCCTCTGGGGCAGCTGGAAAGCTGCCTGTGCCTGGCAGGTGCAGAGGGGCCGACTGGTGCTAGCAGCTACAGCCACGTTCTTCTCCAAAAGTAGCAGAGCAAGCTCTTTCCCAAATTTAATCACAACAAGGCATAACTAGGCATAGTTTGCTAAATGTCTCTTTCTCCTTTTCTGATGCCCGTTCTGATGGGCCCTAGGAGAGTAAGCAGGAATCAAGCCACACGGCAGAACGTACTCTGACACAAAACCCAGGAGAGCTGAACTCCAGGTATGATGACAGCTGCTAGTAGCTCCACAAACATTTGCTATGTGATCGCACTTCGACTCTCCTCAAGTTATGAGACCTCAAGGAGCATGGCAAAAATCCATGCCAGACAGAGCAGGCACTGACTGATGGCTTAAGGTTTATAGATACAGTTAAAAACCAGCTTTACTCAGGTCAGTCAAAACATAACTAAAATCCCTGGCCCTAGGTAGACCCGAAAAACATGAAAAGCAGCTCACATCTCCACCAGTGTTCTCAAATTTCCACAAAAGGGGGAAAGAAACCCAAAATGAACTAAAAGGAGAAAGGAAAAGGAAAAGAAGTAAAAGCAAAGCAAAGCAAAAGTGTCTTGCTTTTAACATATGAAAGTTTGGACGCTTTTGATCGCCTAACAGCAGACTCCTTTCTCCTGTCACCAGGCACAGAAGTCAGTTGAGCTGTTGATTTGCAAAACGCTAATTAAAAATAGGATTTGATGTGCATTTGCCTAGCCGTGCACGACCTGCTCGGGAGGTAAGACTTCTCAGAGGCCACACCTTGTCAATGCCACAAGTTTTCCCTGCCCAGAGGGCAGGTCAAGCCCGAGCCACACTGCGGCTCCTGTCCTGCACCTGCAGCACTTCCCCTCCAGCCATGCTGCTTCTCCCAGAGGACAGAAGGGATTGCAATCCTCACAGCCTGTCTCTTCCTTTCTTCTTTTTTTTTTTGTTTTGTTTAAGGAGTGACCTTTTAAAAACAACCCACCTGTCTACAGAACACTCTTTCCTGGTATTTGTCAAGGATATTTGAACAGATTGGACTGTAATGAATGTCATGCCTCCAACCGCTGAAATGAACGAGTCGTTCCCAGACTTCCCTTTTTTTTTTTCCCCTTTTTTAAAATGCCGTTTATTGAAACATCCGTAAAATCTGCTTGGCAGCCTCAGGGCACGAGCCTCAGCTGTATTCCCTGTGTGTACTCAATGCTGGCACTGCTGGAAGAGACCACGGAGACGTTCTCACTCCTGCAGATTGGGCCAGTTACAGTTTTGCTCCCCGATTCGGGAGCAGGAGATGGGCCAGGGAGCATGAGTTCGTGGTTCTGCACGGATACAGAGCAGGGGTAGGCTCGGAAAGGAAGTTTGCAAACTCTTCAGGGCAGAGAGCTTTCACTAACACCTCTTGGCAAGTTGCAGAAGCTGTTTGCAGATTTTCATTAATAAATACCAAATTTAACACACACAGAAACAGCACACTGAGCACCCAGCATATTTTCCCTGCCACTTCCCTTGGGCAGAGTGCCCCAATTCAACTCTGCCTTAGGGAAGGCGCCTGCAAGCAAAGCAGCTTTTGGAGAAGTCATTTTCTCTCTTAGCATTCCTGCTCCTAAGATTCTTAGTTTTGTAAAACCTATAATCATAAAATAGACTTCAATTACTGTCAGCACCACTGAAATGCCTCTGCCTCTGTCATGGCAGGAGAGAAATCCAGCCATCAGTCCAATCGAGTGCTAGGAGCCAGTCAGAAGTGAGAATCCCTCACAGAGGGCATAACTACAGCGCCAGTAATTAACCAAAAGGGAACACAGAACACAGATTGAAAAAAGCAGCCTACACTGATCAAACGCCCCAAAAGCTCATGTAGAAAACAAACAAACAAACCAACCAACCAAAACAAAAGCCAAGGAAAAATCTCTGGCTTAGGAAGATGGCAGTCTCACTTCGTAATTGAACCTGCTGGAGTTGAAGCCTGTGGATGACCTTCACTGTATGGCTCATGACACCCTTGTGTGTTGGACCTTTGGGGTTTTTGGAAAGAGGATTTTAATTACTCCAGGAACAATCCCTCACACGGTGAAAGCAGCCCAAGGTGGATTTGTTTCACCAAACTGCCGCTCTGGCCCAGGTGGGTGCGAGTGCCACGCGTGGAACGCCCTGCGAACAAATCTACCAGCACAATCTGAGGTCGCAGATCCCTTTCTGTGTAATTACAGGGTGGTGCCGCTGTGCAGATGGCTTCATGGGAAGCTCCAGCAGCCCACAGCTAGCCAGAGGAATCTGGCAGCAAATGTAGTTGGAAGGGGAAAAAAAAGAGACACGCTTGCCCTGAATTTGACAGAACTGCCTATAAATAGACATAGGGGCTTGTCGAGCACATCTTTGCTTGATGATTTCTCCTAAAATACCATGTCGGTGGGATTTAGGGCCAGGTGTTAATTTTCTATCAGAAAATAGCCTTGCCAATACATCCTAAAGATGTCTTGCTGCTCTCTGCCTTGCATCTGGAAGGTATGTGTGTGGATTTATAAGGCGTAAGTCAGTGGTTAGCCCATCTGATTATACATCACGTGACTTTGTACTATGACCACATTAAAACTCTGCCATCAATTAAAAAAGGGAAAACTAGAGCTACCCTATAATTTTGGGTGACTGAATCAAGCTCGTTCCGTGGACTCACATGCATTTGGTTCCAAATCTGTCATACAAAGGAGATGCTCAACAGCCACATCTTTAATGACTCACACGTGCAGCTCATGGGGCTGACAGGCTGAAGGCTTTTGTTCCCTCAACAGTTCTCCTGACACGAAAAAAAGAGAGAAAAATGAACAGTGGCATCAGCAAGGGCGCTGAAGTGGTAGAAGAACTTTTGTCACGGCCGCAGCTTGGGCAGAGGAGCTCCTTCCTTCCCCAGCCCTGATGGCTGACCCTCCCACCCTTCCCGCTGCTGGCACGGGAAAGCGGGGAGCAACGCAGAGCCAAACGGAATCGCGCTACGCTGCCCCGGGAAGGGAAGAGGTGTTTCCTAGGAAACACGTGCACCACCGCTCGCTCTGGCTGCACTCTGCAGCTCAGCAGAGGCTGTGTCACTGGCACCGCCGGACCGTACCACGCTCATCCTGGCCGAGCACCCTGAGCTGAAGTGCACCAGAAACCACTGTCACGCAGCTGCCTCACGCTGGTCAAAGTTATTTACTTTCGGGTGTCTTCCACAACTATTTCCTGCCCCCAAACCAAATTTCAGCACTCGACCTCCCCAGAACATCCATCTCCAGGCAGGCTACGACCAAAACTGGCAGCATGTGCTGTGCTGCCAACAGGTTTTGCTGCAGGCATGGAAAGCCAAGTCCTCACTGGAAGGGACTGAGGAAGTACTCTCCAGAGGACCTAGTTCTGAGGGCTCCTCCTTCGCATCTCAGAGATTTCCTCAGAGGCTCTTCCAAAGTCGCCACTACTCCAACATCAAAGCCAGAGGAAAAGTGCTGCTGTGCTGCTGCTTGGCTCCTTTGCCGGCACCGAGAAGCTGTGGAGCATGCGGAGCCTTGCACTAATTAAACCCCAGTGACACTGGGACAGAACGCATTACCCAAGACTCCATTTACGGAACTGCTGTTGTTTCTTCCCAGAGAAGACAGATGACTGGAGAGGGAAGAACGAAAGAAAGGAGAAAAGGGAGACGCTGCCCTATATCAGTCCTTTGCAGTCTTCCCCCGAGCGCCCAGCCTGCCTCTGTTGGCTGTGAAGGGACAGACTTCTCAGGGGGAAACAGGCTTTCAAGTACAAAACCAGAGCCCAACATCTCTGTCTCCCCAGTCACACCACAGCCTTCTGTTGTGATCACTTCTGTGACCAGTCAGACACGTGCTGGTATCTCAGACTCAGTTTACAGCCATCCCGCACACGGCCGCGCTGCCTCCGGGGCCCTGGATGCGTGCGCTCGGCAGCAGCCAGCGCTGCCCTCCTGGGATCTTGTCGGAGCGAGTTCGCAGCTCTGGCCCTCGCTGCCATAACTCCCCCACCCTCCACGTGCTCCTCTGCTGGGCGCTGCCTCCCTTCTGCTGTTGGTAGCTTTCCTTTGCATTATCCTGGTCATCCACTTCATCTAGAGTAGAGGAAATTGAATCCTGGCCCAACAGTGACACTTCCATAGCATTGCTCCCATTTTCTTACTTCTTTAAGTTTATGAACTTCCAGGCTCTTTTCACAGCCTACTGCAGATGCTGAAGGAGATACTACCATGTGGAATCAGAGTTTTGCGGAGAGGTCTGCGGTACTTCGTGTTGCCCTGGCATCCACAGCACCGATTAATGAACTCTCGGGTTTCAAGCAAAGCGGCCAATAACCTTCAGCCCTGGAAAGGACAGCCTGGAAACCTGACCTTGTGTGGGGCTCAGCGATCAGCAGCTAAAATCACGATTACGGACCTGTCCTGACCACGCTCCATCAGCATGCCTCATCCCTGTACTATTTGCATAGATGAAAGATGAAAGAACTTCAGCCTGCATGAACTCCACACATTTGATAGCTTCCTAAGCTGTCCAGTGCGGTCTGCCTCATGTGTGGAAAAAAAGGATAAGTAGACCAGAAACCCTCTTGAGAAAAGTATCTCTCTGCATTTCTAATGAAATCCAACTGGTAACTCCACATGAGTCTCCCTGTCAGCAGCATTCCCAAGAACACCCTGCTTGCTTGTATCAGTAAAACCCCTCAAGTCAACCAGTTTGTCTGAAATACAGCTGGAAATATAAGCCATGCATCTGAAAAGACAAGCAGAGCAAAGACATCCTAAGCTGAAGTTTAAAAAGTAGTCGAATTACTCAGAAATGTTTCCGAAAAACATTCAATAGCCCAGAGAGACACAACTGAAACCACAGAGGTTACTTTGCACTGGTCACCTTCCCCTCAGGAACCTTATACCGTTCGTTCCCGAGGGGTAATTGTGACTTTGCTCTTATTTCTCATCTGAAATCATAAGTGCCTGCAAATCCTGAGCACTTCCCAAAACCGTCTCGGTTAGGAAGAAGTTCCGTTTCCTTGGGCACCGCTCCTGACCGTTAGGAAGTTTGCCCAAGGCTGATGCTACCAGGAGCAGCTGGGAGCAGCTTGCCCGATCCCACTCTGCCGTCCTGTGAGAGCCTTCCCAGCTCGTTGGAAAGCTCATTAACGGCTGTACCTGGACAGGCGCTGTCAGCTGTGCCACAGACCAGGTGCAAACCCCACGGAGTAACAGCAGGAAATGCCTGCTGCGAAATTACATATCGGGATGGTCTTGATGCTGTTCTCAGATAGCGCCCTGGCACCTTCTGAATAGATTTTCACATCAAAGAATCGCTAATATAAACATACTTTGTTTACAGTGCTCCTCAAAAATCGTTGTTCAACATCTTCTCGACATCTATAAATCACTGATCAAGCCAACTTCTACAACTCCTAACCCAGCCAAATGCCAAGTTCTGCTGTAAGTTGAATCACTAACTCTCAAGTCACTGCAATGCTCCGGCAGACGTGGTGGTGAAGCTTTGCAAGAGCACTACGACAGCTTCCAAAGGATCTTAGCGAGGAAAATGCCCAGCAGGTCACCGTTCCTCGGAGTGCCAGAGAGCAGAACTACAGTAAAAAGCCCTTCAACACTGAACAAGACCCTCACAATCTAGTGCATATGATTTAAAAACACTGACATTTAACTAAATCACATATTAATAAGAGAAAAACAATTGCAATGCAGCCAGGGTAGGAACACATAACTTACCGAAAGCTGATTTCAGCCAGCTGAAACCAAACAGGTGACCTAGGCAGGCCACATTCTGTGCTTGTGTTTATTTGTTCATTATTTGGATACAAAGTGAAGCTTTAAACACAACCCTTTCTTTCAAGTACTGGCTGGATGTTGCACATGCAAATCTGTCAAAGAAGTCCTAAGAATTCTCTGTACCAAAGACTTGGAAGTGTCGGTTACAGATGCCCTCACAAAAGGCATTTCTTTCACGGAAGCCAGAAACATTCACACACAACCACCAGAAATCCTCACGATGATGTCCCTGGGCGGTGGGATGCGTTGTCACATCAAAGGCTTCACGCTCCTTGCTAACGAACGGACTCCGCGCCCCGAGCCCCGCTCGCAAACACAACTCCCGACCGTGAAACCAAGGACAGACATGACCAAACTGCTTATGCAAAAGGGGAAGCAGGTTCCTCAGTTCCTGCTAAGCCATGTGGTAATCCTAATTAGCAGTATTTTCCAAGTAATTGTAGTCTTAGAATAATGATGTTAATAGAAACAACAAGTAAGAGGCCACCTGGGACAGTTCTGTCGTGTCTCGGTTGAAATTCCAGTAAACACTTCTGGAATTCATACCAGCAGACAGTTTGAAAAAAAAAAAACAACCAACCCAAAATCTCAAATGTACTTCACAGTTCAGCTAAATCAAAGCAAATCTGATTCCCCTGAAGTCTGAGTCAATGTCAGTTGATGCAAATGAGCATTTGTTGAACGAGTGAATCCCTAAATGCATTCAGCCTCGGAGCCAGAGTCACACATGGTGTAACTTGTTGATTAATTTGCCTATATGGGGCATCAAGAAAATATTTTCTGCTTCTTTTTAAGAACAACAGGGGTTATTAAATCTCCCAGGAAAAGTTCTCTATTCAACAACGACAGCTACTATACAGGATGTAACTCATTCCAATTTTCCTTATCCGGATGCATGCCACCATTAGACGCGAGATCTGGCACCAAAGACACTCTGGGAAAGACTGCAACGCATTACAGTGAAAATCACATCCACCATTTGCAGTTCCATTGTCAGGAACACCTTTTCCTCCTTTTGAACTGCAGTCCTCCACTGCCTCTACCTCTTGTTTTGGCAGCCCTCTAAAGAAAGGGGATTTTTGGCTACCTCAATAGACAAGTTTGCCTCGAGCCCATACTTAGGGAAGTTTTTTTCTTTTCAGTATTCCCTCAAACATGTTGAATAAGCCAATGTTCCAAAAAGCCCAGTATGAACTGCCATCTCCACAGGATGAAGAGAACTCCCGAGTTCTTTCTTTGCCTTTTCTTTCCTTTCTGTCTGTTCTTTGGGGTTTTTAAGAGTCAAAACTGTGCCTGTCCAGCAGGGCCATCGAACACCATTTGCCCCGTGATTCCCCAAGAAAACAAAGCCACATACTATCCTCACGGTGAACAAAGTGCCAGTCACCAAATGTACACAAGGTTCTTGAATATTCCTTATCCTTTGACACGTCCGATACCACCCCTAGGATTACCACCAGATGCATTGATAAGACTCTCCGGCACTGGTGCCAGGGACCCGTGTGCAGCAAGGAGGGGACTGAACGTGCAGCAGCACGAAAGCAGAAAGGTTCTCCCTTCCTGACCAGCCAGCCACGTGCACGCCCTTCCTCGGGTCACCCTCCGCGGTGAGGACGGGCCCCTGCTCCCTGGAGCATGCGTCACTCACCATCTGATCCAGCGGCTGCTACAGCCCTGCGTTCCCACCTGTCTCTTCCCTATGAAGAGACCATACGGGAACGGGCAGTCAGAGGTGCCCGACCATGCCACGATGCCCCACCCAAAAGACAAGGCAGGAGACTCAGGCATCCCTTTGCTGTGCTGCTGCCCGAGCTGGAGGGAGGCCGTGTCCAGCCCTGCTGGCAGCCTGTGCCCTGCGGTCCGCAGCCAGCATGGCCCTGCCGGCCACGGGCAGCAGCGTGGCTGCTCCCGGCCGTGCGGACAGCGGAGCGAGGGGCACCAGCTACCAGATACCGTGGCAGTGCTGGACAACGTGCTGCCAACAGCAGGGCTGAGGGAGAGGTGGACCAGGCTCTCCTCCACACGCCTGGCATGTACAGAGACCCAGTTACAGTGGGGCCAAAGCTGCCAGCATTCGCCAAGTCTGAGGACTGCACATAACCATGGCAACAGCTGTGGAAGAAAGGAAGGGGTTAAGGATGGATTTGGCCTCTGTTCCAACCGCCTCATCTGCCACTGACCTATGGACCACAGCTATAATAGTGAACCGCCAGGCCAAGGCTTTAAAATTAGAAATATCTGAAATGCCTCTCCTCCAGTGAACATTTTTGGAGACTTCTTCTATGTGCCAAATAAAGGTTCAGTTTTACCCTTTACGACTTCGGCAGAAGCTCCTGAATGCAGCTGAAAAGCCCAGCAAAGATGAGAACGTGCCTTTGGCCCGCTGCTCTAGCCCCAGCCCAATGCAATGCACCAGTCCTCGACTCTGCTGGCGACAGCTACGGATTCTGGATTCACCCATTTTAAGCACTTCAAAACATTTTTGTGAGGGTCTTGACAACCTTTCAGTAAAAAGCAGCTGTCAAAATGTATCATACAATATCCTAGCAGACCTCCTCCACACTGCTGCTATAATTAGGTTGGGTTTTTTATTTTGGCTTTAAAGCAGCTTGCAGAGAATGTAATTTTCAGTTTGAATAAATGAAATGTTCAGAGTACATCGGGTCCATAATTATATTTCAATTTGAGAAGAATGCGTTCAGTTTGAAAGAAAGCAAGCAGCGTAGTTGGTGGTAATTTAATTTACCTTTCAAAGCTTCTGAAATTTCTGAGATTTCTGAAAGCCAAACCCTCAGAGTAAATGCAGTTCACAAAGAATGCGGAAACTGGGAAGCTCCATCCCAAGTGAGCGCAGCGTCCACAAGTCCCTTTCAATGCGGCACTGTACAGGAGAAGCTCCGGTTCTCTTCCGACGCTTCCTTGACTCCATCGACTTTGAGAATTCAAGTGCCCACCTCGAGGGCCGTGACCAATTACACACAATGTGACACAGCTCCTGTCAGGCTCCGGCTGGTTGTGGTGCTCGTGTGACACAAGATGCCGATAAACAAGGCTTAACTGCCTTTACAGACACTCTGTGTCAACCCACCCGTGCAAAACAGGCAGCAGTTAACAAAGAGCCTGGCTCCAAAAACACACACAGGCACATATCTGACAGTTCTATGCATGTAAACCAGAAGGCTGCTTATATTCGAGAGCTGCCTGCACAAAGAGAGGGAAAATAGAGCCATAACGAGTTGCCGAGTCCCCTCTGTCTCCCAGGATGCTCTATCTTATTATTCCGACAAAACCAGCGGTGGCCAATAGCAAAGAATTTAATTCCAGAATATCATCTCCCAGCTGTCCTAACTGGGCAAGAATCTAAGCAGAGAAAGAAAAAGCAGCAGTCAGTGAACCCTACCTACAAATCAAAAAGGCCAGCACCAAATGAGCAGCACTGCTTACTTTTTTCCCTGCCTAATTTATTTCAACAAGTTGTCTGAAACAATGAGCAACCCTGAAAATATACGCAGGAATCTTTCCCAAACAGGTACACAAACATCTTGAAGCAGTCCACAGCCACTTTGAACCTCAGCCTGATCCTACCTAAAACATCAGCGCTAGAGTTCTAGGGTTTTATTTTTATGCTGACAACTTGCCCTCTAATTACATTTCCTTCATATTTAACCAGCTAATTTTCTCCCCCATTTCTTCAGCTTATTTTTCATTTGGCATTAAAAAAAAAAATAAAAATCCTTTCTATTCATGCTTCAGCTCCTCTGAACTATTCCTACCCTTTCACTAGGCCAAACAGAAAATCAGCAACACCTCAAGCAAAAGCCTGTTCTGGTCCAATGCCTTCTTCTTGGGAGTGAGTGTGAACCTCTCCTAAGCCAAGAGCTCCAGTACCCCTCTTCCCTTATTGCCCAATACCACCCACCGGAAATGCAGTCCTATTCACCACAGCTATGCTGTGAAGTAGATGTGCCCTTGATCTTCACTTGCATTTATCACATACTTAGTCACTGCTTTCTGTCAATAGTATTCCACATCCTCAACACTTCTATTTAGAACTCTGATACAGTTTCCAGTCAGGTGGCTTCCAAAGCAATGCAAAAGTCCTCAACAGCAAGGATACGCAGGAACCTTTACGCCTTGCTCCAGTATGCGAACATACAAAAAGCATGTTCGAACTTCCTCTGGAGGAGATGAAAAATATTTCAGTAGAAAGACAAGGAATGTTCAGGTGAGGCAGCGATATCAGCATCCCTACAGAAGCCTTGCACATCTCTGATGTGCTGTCTCAGTTTGTAGAAGCTCAAGGCTGTGACATCACAAGCTGCCTCGAGGCACAAGGATGACCACGTACACCTGGTACCTGCAGGCATTTCCTACAGCATCGGGGCCGTATCCTCATGGCAAACTGCGCACCCCCTGCACAGCCAGGACACCCGGATCAGAGCAACAGAGCGCTGACTACGGCAGGATCCGGCCAGACATTCCCCACCTCGTTTCCAGGGAGAGAGAAAACGCACCCTAGGCCACACCTTTCCCTGGACCAAGCCTGGCTTTTGTGAAGCTCAGACTGGTGTCCCCACCTCACAGGACACAGCCCTTGCAGCCAGTCCTTTGGCTCCACGACTTGGGGGTGACTTGGAACAGGGCCGATGTGGTTGCAGCAAACAGCACAGGCATTTGGAGGAGCTGGCACAGGTCTCCTGGGGGTTAGGAGAGCCCTCTCACAGCAGGATCAGCTGTTGTTTTCAAAGATGCGTAGGATTTAAATGACTCGAGAATTCGCAATTACCGAGCATGAAATCGCATCTTCACACTCGGACTCTTCCAAGCACTACAGCAGGGTCCCAGGAAGTGAGTGCTGGAAAGGCAGGCGCTGTTACACAAGCCTACAGGTTCAGGTTAGTGCCCAGGCCAACCTCGGAGATGCCCTGCGCGCAGCTCGGAGCACAGCTGCTCGGCGGGAGCATCTGCCGCGGGGAAGCGCGACACGCTCTCGGAGAGGCCGGGCGTTACACGTCTGAGCAGCTCCGCTCGGCGGTAATTTCTGTTTCTAAATGCCCAACTGCATGGCATGGAGTTAAATGCTGCCAATGCCTGCACTTACTGCATGTGCACAGGACATTAAAGTCATTTCCTCTGGAGGAGATGAATAACTGCTAAAGATCACAAAACAAATGAGTTTTCTGTCTAGGAGCAGCTGGAGAGAAGTGCTGCGGCAGAGTCCTTTCACAACCCTCTTGGTGCCGAGCGAGAGCACAGATCGTGAGCACACATCAAAAGCGGTAACGCACGTTGTCTGTCTAGGGCGGAGGTTTAATCCTAAACCATTCCTTGCTCAGCTTCCCCAGCCTGAACTCATTCAGGATGGAGCGCTGTGTCAGCCACAGCCCAGTCTTTCCCCACAGATATTGCGTCATTCAAGTCTACAGCAGCAGTAGAGATTAAGACGATGCAGTATAAAATAGAGCTGTTAATATCTGCAATTAGTTAAAGCTTTAACCTTTGAAGGCATTAAAAGAATGAACTAAAATTATGCCCTGAAACAAGATGGCCCCAAGCCATTAGGTACATCGCATGCTACGAACCAGGTATGAGACCAAATCCTTCTCCATGTCTCAAACTGAGACGTATGCCACTCCTCTACTCCAGCACGCTGCCGGGATCAGCTGCCTCTCAAAGCCTCTCCAGAAATGAATTTGATCTCACCAGGTCCAGCTCTGAGATTCAGAACCCCTAAACCAAACTGGGGACAAGGAAGGATTCACGCCATAGCCCTCAGGGGGGCCAGCAAGAGTGGATCTGGAAGGACTCATGAACACTTTCACTACTTCAAACCCAAACAGCAAATGCCATTTTGTAACGTGGCTTGGCAAACTCTGAGCACCAATATTCAGGCAGGTTGGGTTTTTATCAGAGCCATTCGCATGGCACTGACCCAAAGCAGTGTCTGAGTTTGGGGCCACTGTCCTTGCAGATTCTCTCATAAAACGGTCATGATTTTTACAAGAACGAGCTGTCCAGTAACCTCTCTCATTTTTGAACACATCGGTTTTCTTCACATTGAATTTTGTACAGCAGCATCCCTCCATCCACTGGGATGCCAGAAGCGGAGCGAGCACAGAGGAACGTGGCAGCAGCATCTTTTAGGACAGCAATGCTGACAGGATGAGGAGCAGCTCCGGCTGTTCCACCCTGAAACAAACTTCAATTCTGCCTATCTTGACAGAAATGAACTATGACAGGCAGGGACTGGCAAGAAGTAAAAGGCATAATGCAGCTTTTTAGGGATTTCCTTTCAGTATTAAAGGATTTAGTACATCATATTTGCCATCCGGGCTCAAAGACAGCATCCTCAGCCCTCACAGGATGAATGCTTTCCCTTCCTCAAAGTAAAGCTTTTCTTGCTGCTTTGAAACACATCCCAAGCTGTCCCTGTAACAACAAACCGATTTTCTTGCACTGACCACAGGAAGAGATGGACAACTGAGGCAAGATAGTTGAACTGTCCTAATTGTAAACAGGATTCCGCTGTATTCTCATTTATACCAGACAGCTCCCGCTATATACCCGCTATAAAAACACCCTGTAAGTACATTGACCACCCAGAAGCGAAGGACTGGATTCCAAGAGGTTGTGGGGAGGGACGCAGCTCAGCTACACACGTGTTCTTATTTATGTAATTCTTTAGCAAAATTACATTGAGCTTTAAAAACATGAAATTAAATATTGATGTCAACAGAATGCAA
This sequence comes from Mohoua ochrocephala, assembly GCA_013398855.1. NCBI lineage: Eukaryota > Metazoa > Chordata > Aves > Passeriformes > Acanthizidae > Mohoua > Mohoua ochrocephala. The sequence goes on from VZTA01007748.1 coordinate 45,965, forward strand.
ATGTCTAGAACATCTGTGTTGGAGAAATACATTCATGCTAGTCAGAGCAGTGGATTGGCTACAATTACAGCAGTAAGATTAAAACAGAAAGGAGATTTTTTTTTTCCACCCAAAGCAGAAGGCGCTCTGTGATGTGCTACAGAAGCAAAAGGTTCTGCTTCTATATGAACCAATGCTGCAGAGAGGCTCAGTCTGCCCTTATTACTCTGATCCCCAAGTACACTGCCACCCCTCCACTAACGAGAGCAACTTCCTCTGAAGTTCCTTCCTTCTTCCGCTGTGTACCCTAAGCCTACCAACCTGATGTTTGCAGCACAGGGCTGCACTGAGCAGACTCGCACACAAAGGTTTTTGGAGTCTCGGGGATGCAACTGGCAAACACGGCTCAGCCCAGCCAGGGAGAAAAGCAGGTCCGCACCAACACCTGCTGAACTGAAATTGCTAGAAACTTACAGAAATCCACTGGCCGAGGTGCAGCACATTCAAATTTCCACCTGAGAAAGTCACCTTCATCACCTGGCTGTGACAGCAACATAAACCTGGAACCTGCCCTTAGATACTAACAGAGGAACTCCGCTGTCCTGTGGCAAGAGGAGGGAATTGGACATTGAGACCGTATTTTTATTTCCAGTTTGGTCCAGTACACTTTCTAATTGCATAAAATAAGAAGACACCCATGCTTTTATCTGTCAATCGTTTGGTCAAACAACAACAGGGAAAATCCTGCATCTGAATTCCATCCTCCGTGAACTCTCTGCACTTCTCTGGAAAAGAGCAAGGTACCTTAGTTTACCCCCCTCTCCTTTTAATCATTAAGGTCTTTATTGTCAAAATCACCCTGTTAAAAACTCAGCTAAGGCAGAGATAGGTTGTTAATGTCTCATTTTACGGATTAACAGGAGAGACTACGGCCCCGATTAATATCCGAATCCTTTTACCCAGCCCATCATTATCTGACCTGAATCACCAGAGAGGGAGCTCAGCACTTTTCCGAGCTGGAAATGCAGAGAGAGTGAGCAAACAGCTGGACTGGTGCATCCACAAGGAACACACAAGTTCCAGGGACATGTTATTTGGTTAAAGCCTACATCCTCTTGTCAGTACTACCCAGTGCTATGGCAATGGAGTCACCAATGCTGAAGTGGGTCAGCAATCTCCTGAACACCAGATGACTGGAAATAAAAGTCAGTCGCTGTTCAGGTGTTTATCTGTAATTACCTGTGGACACTCACCTTGGCCTCAGCATCCTCCCCCTTCCACTTACCTCCTCTCCACTCATCAGCCCCTCAGACATTTCTACTACCCTAAGCCTACCAAGCACCCAATCCAGCCAAGTGTGCTAAGGCTCTGCTGGGTTTGAGCACTGTCCCTTCCCGTCAGCCAGGCAAAGCTCTGTTTTTACATCACACAGTTGTCCAGAACCCAGGCCCTCCAGGGGTGCCACAGAAACACATAAAAGGAGTAAGACGCCAGTACGACCGACCCTACACAGAAGCCAGCCTGTGGCACTGACAGTGCCTGTCCCACAGCAGCAGCCACAGCCTGTACCTAGCCAAGGGCAGTGTCCCGGGGCGCATGGGGAGCTCACTGTTTGGCGGGGTTCGCCGTGGCATCGGGCCGGCTGGTGCGCACACGCTGCTGCCTGACACACGGAGCAGGGAACAGCTCAGTGCTTCTAATCCTACACTCAGGCAGTGTTCCCATTGACGTCAAACATAAATATTGGAGAGTTCAGCTGTGTAAGCCTCTGCAGTGAGGAAAACAAGTATATTTTCAGTACTTAAATGCTTGGCACGTTCTTAAAGAGAGTTCGGATGAAGCCTTAAAGACAGGTTCTTCCAAAGAAGAACGTGCTGCTGTCCCCACCTTCACGCTGAACAATGTTCCTCCCAACACTGCGGCACCAGAGCATCAGGCCAAGGTACCCCACTCCAGCCATGCCATCATTCCCCAGCCACAGAACACAGCAGAATTTTAAGCCAGGGAAAAAGCGCTGCACACAAGCAGTGCCTCTGCCACCTCCCAAGCTCTGCACATGCGTGGACATGCCCGTAACGGCAGCCAGCTAGAGGAAAATCCTTCCAGGCTCCCCTAGGAGCAGGCAGGACAGACTGTCAACAGGGTACAACCGTAAGGGCTCTCTGGAAGTTTTTCCCTTCTGCTCATTCCAACATTCAGGGGCTAAAATCAGCACCAGAGGGGAGCTCCTCGGTGACGGGAGGGATCACGCTGCTGGGAGGATGAACAGGACGGCAGCGCAGCTCAGCTCGCATCTCTCGTGCGACGCGAGGAATGGTAGGACGGGACACGGCAGTTGCAGCCAGGGTAGTTTGTATTTATTAGCGCAGAAGTGTAAAAATATTTGGTGGTAAAATGAACCCAGCGGATGTTTTTGCTGGCAGGAGTCTGAGAGTGACAACTGTACCACGCATTGTGAAAGAGCAACAGCTGAGCATGTGCTGGGGCTGCTTTCACACTGCCAGTGAGGCATCCCATGCTCTGGGATTAATCGGATTAGAGTGGCTTTCCACTTCCCACCCAGATCAATTGGCATTTTAAGTAATTCACTTATCGCCCTGCAGAATGAAAGGCTGAAGTAACTTCAGTAGTAAGCCTTTCGCAGAAGTTTAAGAGCCTTCTCCTCTCCCCGAGCCCCTGCCTCCAGGTCCTTTCTTTCCTGCTTTCCTATGTTTTCACTACGTTCAACTTCTTGTGCAAAACGATCAATTAATATCACGCAAAATAAAACACTTTTGAGAAACTTCCACCCCCTTCCACCCACAAAGCTGCCACTAAGAAAATATTTTAAACTTCATTTTATGTTAAATCAGAAGGAACATGCCCCATGAAACCAATTTCCAGCATAACTTGAAGTCCATTTCAAGAGCAGCATAAAAAGCTGCTCTTGAAACTCCATTCTGGGAGCCCTGTCCAAGAAGCCGCCTTCCTGGAGAGAAGTTATTCTGCCACTGCAGGGGTGCTCTTTATACAGCTGGAAATTAACAGTCAGCAAATGCTTTGATCTTTCCTTTTACTTTTTGTGAGAACTATGCAATGACTTTCAATAATTTCCTTTCTTTGGAACTCCCTGGCTCCACACTACAGCTCAGTACATTGTCAGCATCTGAGAGGGCACAGCCGTACTGGAGAGATCACTGATGGATATTCCTGCGGTCCAGACAACTTTTCAGAGCTGGTAAAACAGACACTGGGCAAAACACGACTGAGGTAAATAACAAGTTACTACAGATTTTCTTTTGAATACAAAGGAAGTATAAGAATAACACAAAGTCTTTCTTTTTTTACCCCCCCTGTATAGTAGGGTAAGGCAATGCAAGAGTAAGCAAGGGATAAAGTGGCATTAAAGGGGTCATGCCAGGAAGGGAAGTGCCTGGTACCAAAGCCTTCATTAAGAAAACAAATATGTTCTGAGTATTTTACAGCACAAACTTTCTACCTCAGACCTCTAAAACTCGTGGAGTCACCAAGGCACCAACAATGAGAATGGTAATCATAGTATGTCACAGAATACCTGGAACAGCAGACACAGAATGTTACAAAACTAGGTCAAGTGCACATCAGCTGTTTTGCCGGGATGCCATGAAATGTCGCTGGTTAATGGTGTGAGTCCTTTGTAGGTACAGAGTGCTAATGATTATTTCCTCAAAGAAACCATAGTCTCAAAGCTTCGTCCTGCAGAAGTTGATCCCAACTAGGGCAATCCTGTGCGTGTACATGTGAAAAGGTGTTTAATACAGCCGAGGTCTGCCCGCATTCTCAGAGCAAATCCCTGTGCAAACCCACCACGTCAGGCGCAGACAGAGCTCAGCCTCCGAGACAAGCTGTGCTCATTTAGTCACCCAGGCAGCAAAAATAACACCCTCACTCAAAATAATGGGGCTTATGGGAAGATCAATGGCAAGGTTAGGGCTTTCCCTTGTGTGACAAAAACAACCACCTGTTACTGTCCTGTTACAGAAGCGCACGCTATCGCCTGCCGCGCTGCTCCGGCCAAGCCCCGCGCTCAGGTGGGAAGGACCCGACGATTCACACGGAAGTCCACAGCTTGCAGCTAAGTAAATATTTCACCATTTCACTGAGCAGCTCTATCATTGATACAAAATAGTCTTTGTTATATCATCAAAAGCCATCTACCTAGTGATCAGCCAGCCATAAAACAGATGCTGCGGGCCATTCCCTATCTTTGCACCTTATCCACTGGCAAGAAATGCCTGAAGTTCTCATAGCACATGGTCTGACACTTCTCCTCCACAGCCACACCAGGCATTGCTGTCTCCTGAGCTGCTCTCTGCTTTGAATTTAGTTAAATATCCATGGGAGCCAAGGAAGCCAAGCTTTGTGCTGAGCCCTGCATGAGATCCCAGGGCTGGTGGAGAAGCAAACCCCCTTCCTTACACCCCCCCTGCCACTTTCCCCACGTGGAGTGGGATCCTCGTTTTGGGAATTGTTTCCACCATTAGAATTTCATGAGGATAAAACTTCCAGTTAAAGCAAATTCCCTAAAAAGAAAAGCCTTGGCAACCTCCACTCAAAAAAAAAAACAAAAAAAAAAACAACACCTCTGGAAAAGAAACTCTCAGAAACGCTTTTCAATGATTTTGAGATGCACTATCTAAAACAAACATTCCTATCAAGCCATAAACTTTGTGGGACACAAAGTCCTTCTTAGTTATCATTACAGCAGCAAATCAGTTGCTCCAATACAACACAGAAGGCGGTAAACCCTTTCCTCCGAGCACCTTCTTGTTTGCTGTTGCAGGATTTAATACAGTAATTGATCACATCAAACTTACACAGACGATAAAAACGTGATAAAAAAGTGTCTGCTTTGCCACCTTTCCAGCAGGAAGGCTTGTGCCCTATCTCCCCCTGGCAAGCCTGTGGCCCCGGTGTCGCACAGCATCGCACTGATCCGGAGCACACCCAGGGTGGCAAGGGCCAGGCTCCGGGCGGCCGGAGGCCGGCACTGGCTGTGTGGGGGCCATCCCAGCACTCCGGCTGCAGCAGCAGCTCGGCACAGATGTCGGCTGGGCAAGGACAGGGAGAGGAGCCCCCCAGAGCCAGGCAGGCTCCGCAGCATCTCCCTGTCACAGCCCAGCCACCAGCCCTCGCCGTGCCCTGACAAGCGTCGGCGCTGAGGATGCCTGCATCAGCCACGAGGGGATACACCAGGGCAGAAAAAGAGGGAAATGCCAAATACTGTCACACACACTCTGAACAACAATCATTACTGTAATCTCTTTGCCCTCCTGATCAGCTATGGAGAATTAAAGAGTCTCAAAGTCTCTTTCGTATGTGTCCCAATTATTCACCTAAGACAGACCCACAGACTTCATCTCTGCTTTTTATCATCTGAGTGTGTCACAATCCTCCTTGTCCATGATGTTAGTGAGCCAGGGGTGCGAGGCTGGTGATATTTCCCAGGAAACACAGGGATACTCGGACACGGTACACTCTACCTAGGCAGTGCTGGAGGTCTGGAGAAACAGGCAATTTGCTTTTCCTGTCCTGCCACTGACACCTCTCCTTCCCACCTTCCCTTCTCCCACCTTTACACTCCATGTATTTCCCCACAAGGATCTGAACCTTAGAAAGTGTAAACACAAGTCAACCAAAAAAGGGCATGAAAGAAACTAAGACTTTTCTTATGAAGGATTACAGCAGAGCTACACAGATAAAGTCACTCCTGACAACTGCAATACTAAATCCTTCTAGAACGTCCACAAAACATCCCAGGGACCAAGCACAAGCAGCTCAGCTCTGGATGCTGCAGTGACCTGCCAACGCCACTGAACTGCCAGTGGAATGCCTGGCAGTCGTCATCCCCCTGAATTTGGGGGAAGGACCATTTGGGATAAATGGCAGGAGCCACCCTGCCCCTCTTAAGGGTGGATGGAATGGCACAGCCAGGGTGTCTCCATTGAAGAACAAGCCCTCCGAGCGCCTATGGCAGTTTTCCAAAGCAGCACAAAGTTTTATAAAGAAAAACACTGAAATCCAATCCTTTCCTTCAAGTCTTCTGCCTTTTTCTGGCCCTTTTCCAACCAGAGGAGCCTCCTTCTCAGCTTCCTGCCCCATGTGTCTGCGCACCATGCACGGGACTCTGACGGGCCAACGCCAGGCACACCTGAAGAATCAAAGCTGTTTGGAATGAGGAGCGGGCAAGAAGGAAACTCAGTGTGGACGCTCTTCACGATAAATATGGGAATATGCTTGCAAATGGAACATTTAAAGTGTAGTAACGAAGGTAAATCCATCAGATGTTACCAATTGCACTAGCACACACGTCACCCAGAAGGATCCTGGCTCACATACAAAAATATGGTTGACAGCACTAAAAAAAAGGAAAAAAAGAAAACTCAAACCAGAAATGCTACATGGAAAACACAAAAGCTTATTCTTAGTTGTGCCTTTTGAATCACCAGGTATACAAACCTAAAAATCCAGCATAAAGACCTGCCACTGTTTCCTTACTACGGATCCAGGACAGTTGGTTTTATCCCAGCAGCCGCAGAAAGAACGGGAGGATGATGCAAGCACAGGAAAGGAGCTGGCATCTGGAAAAGCCAGTACTGAACGTTTCCAGTCAAACCAAAACAACAACTAGTCAAAAAAAGCCTTGAGCCTAAAGGCCTTTGACCTTAGAGTGGGACACAGGTTACTCAGCTGGCATCACTGGAGCCTGAAAGCCATTTTTTATAAGCCACCGTCGTGTAAGTCTGACACGTACGTCTCTATGCCCTGGGACATATCCAAGTGCCAGTGAATATTCAGTTTACGTTTCCTTTTCTCTTGTTTACATTTTAAAGAATTTGTATTAGTCATGTTCATTTAAATCAGCTGCCTGAACTGCACCTCACTGTGTGACACAGGTTTTAACAACCAGAGCTAGCAAATATTATTTAAGAGCCCTGCACAGTAACCGGCGTTTACTTATTAAATCCAGGGTGAAAACAAAACACTGATTCCCATTAGGAAAGCAATTCAAGTATTTTTCCACACATATAAAGACAGGTGCATCTCTTCAAAGACCAAACAGTCCTGGGGAAAGGCTGGCAGATGGTAAAGTCAAAATTAGACCCAACTAAGATAAAGAGGGAAAGAAATGAGGAAGCTGCAAAACTGTTGTGCAGGCTGCAGTGACCCTTTCCCGGCAAAGCTGGTGCAGGCAAGGGAAGGCATTCCTCACGCACAGCATCGCTGATCACATCGCTGCCATCACGGGACTGGGAGCCGTACCTGGCTGGGTGCAGAAAACCATTCTGGCCCATTTCCAGGGAGCTGCTCTCTGCCACTTGGATCACTCCTGCCACTAATGTGGGGCGGGTGAAGCTTTCAGGTTTCCAGGCACTTCCCACCTTGCAGCTGTGGTTGATATTCCTTTCCTGTGCTGACTGGGTTTTGAAAGTGGGACTGGTTTTCTGTATTCTCGAGCAAAGCAGGCTCTGTACTATTAGCTGGCCTTATGGAAAAGCAAAAAAAAAAAAAAACACCAGCTTAAATGCTGAGAGTAAACATCCAGAGATGGGGAGAGGGGAAGGAACCCTCAAAAAGATCATGAGAAGTTCCTTTCCAAAGACTCCCGAACATGAAGCCGACACCTACTTCAACAACACCCACGCAATCTTGAAGGAAAAGGAAAAGTGGGAGAATGCTCTAAAAAGTCACAGCTAAGGGGAGAATGTGCAGCACACCTTACAAACGAAACCCATGGCAAGGGATTGCCTTAACCACAGGCTCAAAAGCACGTACCTCGGCCCCTGCAATACTCTCAAGGAGCTTCCAAGGAAACACAAAGAGAGGAGGTTACCAAACAGAGCTGGGTCACCTTGACTGAAGCATAAAAAGTTCTTTTCACCTCCACAGGGAATAAGGTCTCATCACCACAAAGCTCAAACCAGACGTGACAAAAGCCAGAGGTGAGCGATAGCTCCAGCGTGGTCAATTGTCAGCAGAAACGCAGAGATTTCTCTCAAGAGATTAACACTGATTTGCGTGGGGTTCTTTTAACAGTCAGTGTCGAAACCCAGTTGTTTATGAAGAGGCAACCATTCACGCTTCCTTGTTCTGGGCTGTTGAACCAGTTCACGGAGTCAGCTTTCAAGGATGCCCTGCCTATAGAATAAAGTTTAAAACCCATGTCCTAATCTCGGCTGATCAGGACATCTTCAAAACATCTGCAAGTTTTGGTGCAGTGCCCAGGAATCATAATTACTTCTGAGGAGGAGAAATGCAGATTTATTAAGACAGGGCAGTACCTGGAAAATTAAGAATCTTAGGCAAGACATGCCATTGCTAACAGCAGTTCAAAACTTGATGAGAGGCAGCACTGTGGAATGGTGAACTCCAGACATATTTTTAATGATGTTTTTGGTTACACTCCATTTAAAAGAATCAGCTGTCAACACTGATCATTTCCTTTTGTATAATTCATAAAGTGGTTAATTTCAGAAGCAAAAGTATTATGGGTTTGAGTAATTGACTGCTGAAGCACAGTAGGTGCTCCATCTCCACATCTGGCGCCCGGGAGCACGTGCTTCGCCTGCTCCGAGCTCGCTCCCCAGCGTGCTGTGTGCAGGAATGTGCTTCCACCCGCGGGCTCGCTGCCCGCCGCGGGGGCAGGAGCCCTCCCGGCCAGCACGGGGGCCATGCAGGAACACGGTGCTCCGTGTGCTGCCAGCGCCATGGCTCCGTGCTGCTCCAGAGGACAGGGATCTACTCGGGCTCGTAGCAGAGCACACCAGAGGTCGTGGTAGGGTGGAGAGAACCCGACCTGTGCCCAGCTGCAGTGCTCAGGGCTGCTAATGGCCCTGCCCCATCCCTGCCACCCAAATGCTGCCACGCTCTGTCAGAGCGTCCGTCAGCCCGGGATCACACGGCTCGATGCCCTGACGCGATTCCGACACTGCCGCGTGCTCTCCGAGGCCCCGTCCTGGCTGAGGACACGAGGGCCAGCAGGATGCCAAGCACCCTGTTATCCACGCCCTCCATGTGCTATCAGGGCAGTCCTCACCCTGAGCCCCTCAGTAACTATTCTGTAATGGGCACTCATGAAACACTCTTTCTCATTGCCAACCCTGTGTGTGTCTTGTGCCATCTGAAAATCCAACTGGGCCTATTTCATTGATCATCAGTGACAAAAATAAAGCAACCAATTAGGCTCTGCACAATGTCAACCATTCTGAAGGGATGACTGGATTAAGAGGAGAAGTGGAATTTTGCTCACAGTTCAGCCACAGATCCAAGATGGGAAACATTTTTCTAGCCATTTTTTCACAGAATGCCTTTGGAGGATTATAAATAAGCACTATTTACAATTTACTTTAGTAAGTTTGCCATGGAAACTTACTAAGGATGGAACCCCCAAGTTTCTTCCTCGGAACTATAAAAGTCAGTTTCCACTTGAGTGCTTCGGGAACTGACACGTCAGATCTGACTTGGCCTCCGGACTCCATTGGGGAGGAACCCCACAGTTTTACCTACGATGCTTTCCCCAGAACTGGAAACAGAGACAGCAGCACAGCCCTCCCTGCACAGAACGCCAGATGTTGTCCTGAGATTGGCCATCCAGCCAGGCAGGAATTTCTAACACGTCTGTGTTCTGAGTCTCTAGATTTAAGCAATCAGAAAGTGGTAACTGGTTAATTATAGAGAAGTCTAACATGTACTGCCTGTCACCAATGGGTAGTGCAGAACAATCGTTCTGCAGAGAAAACCTTCGACCTCAGTTCCCATGGGGAAGTGACAAACACACCCTGTCACAACAGCAGTAGCCCAAGATAAAGTCTCCAGCCAGGTTCAGCCAACAGTGCAGAATACACCAAGAGCTACCCGGCCACTGTAATTCTTTAGAATCTGACAATTATTCTTCCCTGATAATTAGGGGCTTGGGAAGAGGCAGGCTGCTTTCCCTTTCCGGGATGTTTGATCTGTGTCCAGCTGTAGTGCTGAGGTACGGGACCAGCGGCTGCATCGGTCCCGAGTGCTCTCACCGTGGGAGGAGACGGGAGTAGTCCGAATAACCAATTAGAAAGAAATAAGTGACAAGCAGGATTGAAGGGAGACAGAGATGCTGTCTCCAAATCCTGCTTTTCTTGGGAAGTTCAGAATTTCTTTCACAAACTTTAATGTAGCCCTCCAGTAATGTTCTCCTGGGGTAACAAACCCAAAATACCAAAACCCAGTAGCTCTTTCAGAGAAGGAGCAACTTCTGGAGGAACAAGAACCTCCTTCTGGGAGCACCTCCTTTTGGAGCTGCTTGTTACCTGGCTCGACTAACACTGGATCGTCGAGAACACGCTCGCTGCTCCTAGCCAGGGCGAGCTGGGGAGACGGGCGCTGCAGAGCCAAGCTCTGCAGGAACCACCTCAAACAGGGCATCCTCTAAACACCTGGCACTGAATAAAATGCAGCAGAGAATTCCAGGTGCATTTCTGGAAATCATTTGAAACTGCTTGTTTTCAAGTTATTTGAGCATGCATGAAAATGTTAAGTGAAAAAATTCCTTGACTGTTCCGTTTTTCCAAGTGAACAGTGATTCACAGAAACCTTCTGGGGTGGGAGGTGAAGGGGCATTCCGAGCTGTAGAAGTCAGCAAACAAAAAGGATGAAACCGAGGGAAGAGCAAGCAAAAGTTAGGGCCATGCTTCCTCAGCCATAAACTACACAACAGGAAAACATGTTGTCAGCCAGAGTGAGGACAGAGGAAACCACTCCCCCAAAAAAATGCATCACAGCCCAAAACAAAGCTTATCCCACCAGAGCTCTCACCGGAGAGGGGTGGTAAAAAGCCTCAGAGCTCTGGATGAATGCAATTTCCAGCAGGGCCCCAGCTACTTTTCAAAGATTTGACACTCATTCTGTGAAACTCTTCAAGCTCACAGCAGAGCTGTCAGGAGAGCTGGATGCCCCTTCTGCAGGTGCAATTTTACACACGGAAAATTAATTCCAGATGCAAAACAGAGTACTTGTCCATCTCCAGAATACGAACTGCAGTTTGAATGACGTTCACTTGCTGAAATTCCCCCCTGCAGTTCAACTATGGGTTAGCACGGAGGGAGCCCTCTCCTCAAAACCTCTGCCGATCCATCTCCTCCTGCCCCACCGCCACACACACAGTGACACGGGGGGCACGATGCAATACACCTGCACTTCAGCCTTGGGCAAAGGATTTTAGGCATATAATTCATGTATGCCAAGTGTTTGTGGTAGGTAAAAACACTTCTTCAAAATTAAATGCAAAGAGAACAACGAACAACTGGGAAGGTCTTTTGTGTACTTGCAAATATGGAATTTTGAAAGAGCATGAAATCTTTGGGGACGTCAAACTCTTCTAAATTCTTGATAATCACATTTCCAATCACCTTCCCCCCTCCCGGTATGCACAGCACTAGAATCCGAGGCAAGCTCAAGGTACAGAACTTCTGTAGAAGCAATCAAATGTCCCAGCTGGCCCTAAAGCAGTGCAGTGAGCTAAGGAGGTGTTCTGCCTGGGATCGGGGCAGTTAATCTGCGTCATTACTCCACATTCCACACCCGCTGACTGGAGGGCCGGGATCCCAGGCGGGGACACACCGAGCACGCTCTCCTGGGCAGATGCATCACCTGAGGCCGCGTGTCCCAAACGAGCGCCCTGATCCCAGCAGTCACAGCCCTGGGCAGCTTCCTGGCGAAGCTCCACACTCAGCCATGGCAGCTTGGACAAATGCTTTCTCTTACAGCTTAAACTTGTCTATTTAATTTTTCACAAGATGAAAGAGGAAATTATGAGAACATTTGTTAGTAGCACTCATAAGTGCCAGAGTAAATACAACCCAACTTATGTTTTACATAGGGAACACTACCAGAAAGACAGATAAATCTCTCTAACCAGGGTCTTTATCGGCTGCTATCTGAAAATCAATGGCAATTGGCAGCAATAACAACTCCCTGCAATTCATGAAGCTTCACTTGCCATAATCTGTGGTGCTCTGGAAAGTAGAGAGAAGCTCTGAGGAGAGTCAGGCTTAGAAATGACAGCTGTAACACAGAGAAACAGATCCCGAGTTCCCCACAAGGGCGCTTTTCCTGTAGGAAAGCTGCTTGCTCTGAGCATTGCAAGGTGTAAGGAGACACACACCACCACTTCTGTCTGCATCTCCTTTTCTCACCTGTTTAAATCTGCTCCCGTCCCAGCACATCCCAGTCCAGCTACGCCTGACCACATTCCCGCTGCAGAACAGTACACCCCGGGGCAGCAGGTACCACATCCTGGGAGGACATTTTGCCCCAGGCAGCAGATAGCAGGCAGAATAACCAACAACCAGACAGCAGCATCACCACCCACACAGGCCACTGTCTACTGGCATTATAGATCGTGGACTTGGAAAAGCTGCAGCCCAGGCCTGGAGCTCTGGGAACTCAGCAGAACTCACTGTGTACTGCCACCAAAACACAGCCTAGCCAAGAAAGTGGAAGAGAGAGGTGTATATTGGAATTAGGGGGCTTTTGAGCCCACCACCACAGCTCCAAACCCAAGGTTTCTGCTAACAATTATTCACTCCATTAACCCGATTGCTTTGGTGCATGAAAGGAAGCCACATCAGCAAATCTCATGTTTCCTGGGCTGACTCTGTGCTGATCAAAAAAGCCCACGGGTAACACCGCACCGCTTGGCATTTTACACTATTGAAAGCAGCATCCTTGTTATTTGAGGCATATTGTTGGGGGAAGATGTATAAAAACATCCTAAAAGACGGTTTTCATTCCAGTGAGCTCACTGTGTCAGTGAGACAAGCAAAGGGTGGAGGGGGAGCAGTAGCATGAGCCTGTTCAATGACTTCGCTGAAGATCAGAGAGCAGTTCAGCAAAAAAGTAATAAAATTTTCATCTCCTGATTCTCAGCCCAATGTCCTCTGCTAGACCATGCTGTTTCCAATCATCTGGAAATACCGTGTGCACTCATGGGCCAAAGAGCTTTCCTGCCATCAGAAATGTCCACAAGGTCTGACAGGCAGTGTAGTTTTTAGGTATAATAAAAAGCAAAGTAGCATTTTTGGGGTACTGTCCCACTGAGCAGCCCTCCTGCCCAATTACAGCGGTACTTAACAGGCAGCACACTGTTTTTTCATCTTTCCATGAACCTGTCCCTGTGGCACCCCCCGAGCTGCCCGTGTCTCACCATGCCAGGACAGCAGCATCCGTGTGTCAGTGCTGAGCAGCAGAGTGCCCGTAAAGCCAAGGCTGCTGTGAGGGGCTCTGAAGCTCTCCGGCACCGAGCTTCGCAGCGTGCCGGCTCTGCAGCCCTCCCCACCACCGCTGCCGCCCGGGCTGCAGGCACAGCGGGGCTGGGAGCTCACACCCCAAGCGAGGCCGGGCGCACCTAAGGACTGACCTAGATCGGGGCTTCAGGTGCAGCTGCTCGGGTGCCCAGTTCAAAAGCTGCGAGCCTCGTAATGCCCACGGCAAACCACCGAAGGAGCCGGGGAGGCCGTGGGTATTTCCAGCACGCTCACGCCATGTGCTGGCTGCGTGAGGACTTGTAAAGCCCAGGGAATGCTTCCCCCACAGCCACCAACACCTGCGATCACCTGCAGAGCAGCCACAGCCCCTATTCCTACACAGGAGATTAATGCTGGAATCTCCCCAGCCCAAACACTTGGGTCTGTAAAGGCTAAAGGGAAAGTTCTGCTTCCCTAAAACGCAGAAAACATTCTTTCCAAAGCACACTCAGCCAATTAAAAGCAATTTTCAAAAGTTTCCTAGCCCTATTTCTGGTTAAAAAAAGAAAATTGAAACGTGGAACCCCAGTTTTCAATTGGCATTAATAGGATCAAAACGGATCCCTGAATAGCTGCCATCAGTGACAGCAGAGCAGAATCCCACAGACACAAGCAGTAAATTAGCAACTCTCATTTCGCAGCATTTCTGAAACCATACAGCAGATATGCAGACTTTTAAGGATGCAAATACTGAATAACAAGCCTTTATCTTGAGATAAAGGGAGAAAAAGTAGCATTAAATCGAAGCCAATATTTGAAAATTGGGAGATTATTTTCAATAATCTGTAATTCTAAAGTAAGATGAGCAATTTAAGACACATAATTTGCTTTAAGTGTAGCAATTTTCAAGCCAAAGCAATTTTTCAGGCTGCCATTGTAGCAATATTGATTGGGGGGCACCTTCAGCCTGAAGAAGCTGCTGCTGTTCACAACACACACGTCGGATTGCAGCAACAGCGGGCACTGCCTGCATGTGGTCTCGGGTTCCCGAGGGAGAACCTGACACAATTGTCCCTAGTCTCTGTTCAACTGCCCTTGCTGCTTTTGAAAAGTGCTCCATTTTGCCAAGTCTTCCCTAGATGCACCTTTAAATCAACACTGGCAGATGCAGTCAAACAAAATCTGCAAACCAACCATCTCCTATGCAGCGGATTTCAACACTACTTCGCTCTTGTTAGCAATGATGCTGGAAACTAATTTTCAAAGCACATCGTGTCATTGCTGCTCAGACCTGGCCTCTCCTTCCCTCTCTGCCCTGGCTCAGCTCAGGACATCTCCTCGAAGCTCAGGGGTTCACAGCCCCTTTGTCTGCTGGGGTACAAGTACACCAGAACTCACAAGAGAAGGTATGAAGGCTTTTAGCGGTATCAGGTGCTTCCACATGAGTTCAAATGAAAGCTCGGTATCTCAGAGGGGAAAAGTGCCTCTCCCGTGCCAAGAAAGATCCTCAGCAGCAGCTCTGTTAGCAGTACTGCCTTTTATTCTAAGTGAGCTCAGATCAAAATGAAGGTGCAAACCAGAAATTCCCCCAGCTGCCGGCTGGGAACGACACCACCAGACACACTCTGCAGGTATCCCAGGGGCTTCAAACAGCCTGTGGGATTGCAGACAGGCTTTCTGCACAAAGCCAGAGCAACCAGGAACTGCAACTCCTTTGGAAAGTACCTGTGTGCCTCAACCACAGCTCCGTGGGCTGCGCTGTTTACAGTGCCCCTCCTGTGAGACGCCTGGCGTCTGTAAACATGCCACTGACCAAGGCCACCTCAACAACTGGCCAGTGCTTCCCTCGCTGGTTGCAGCTCCCGTGCCTCAGAAGAGCCCTTGTCCCGGGCACGGGAACAGCGCTGGCACTCAGCCTGCGCCCAGCTCTGGCACAGCCTCCCCAGCACCGGCTGCCAACAGAAACCAGCGCACGGAACCCCGGCTCGTGCGCTGCCTTGATCAAAAGGCGAATTCCACGTTTATTCCCACAAAAATCGCCTCCTCCGGTAAGGCTGGCAGACTGCCGAGTTTCACAGCTCCGTAACACCGAGTTAAGCAGCCAAGTGCCTGGACACACTCTGCAGCTACCAGTGGCCCATCTCAGCCACAGCATCTGCCTCCTGCCTGCACGGCCCTGGCAGCGTGTTCCTCTTTTGGAGGCTCCCTCCTGGGCACCCCTTCCCGGGAAGCCCAGCAATGAGGAATTGGTTTTCCTTGTTATTTCGTTCATGCTGTTAAACCTGCTCACCTCCTGGGAGACTGAGCACTGATAGTTTAAAACCAGAGAATTCTATACTGATTTCTGACCCAAACAATGTTAGTAAAAAGCAAACAGCCATTAAAACAGCAACTCCCCAGCACACGGCCACCTCGGTGAGCCGAGAGCCTGGCATCAAGGCACCTGCGGCCCCTCGCCACCTTCTGGAGATCCCGGCCCTCTCCCAAGCACCCACTGCCCAACAGCCCTGGGAGCTCTGGCCATGCCCAGGCTATGGGTATTCGCACGGTGCTGGGCCTTGTACCTACTGACCTTTCAACCTGAACCTCTGACCCTCCCCGTCCGTACCACAGTGTTGTGGCTGACCCTGGCTGGTGCCGCCAGCCCCGGGTGCCCAAGGCGCTGCCGCCTCAGCTCCGGCTCCCCGCCTCGGCAGAGGTGCTCCGGACTCCTGCTGCTCCCTGACACCTATGGGAAATCATAAAGGGGAATTTCCTAAGCTTGTAAGTAACCCAACGTTAAAGATCCATTAACAGCTTTAAGCAATTCACCCAAGGTGAAAAGCGATACCTGTGGCCGGACAGGAAAATTGAAGCTGAGCGTTTCCACAAGGCTCCCATCTATCTCTGTGCCCTCCCCGCAGCTCTGCACCGCCCCGACGCCTGCGGAGCTGCCGGATGCTCAAACCATAGCAGGCTGCATGGCTGCAGGCTCCCTCGGGATAATTACCCCAAAACAGTTTCATTTGACTTGAGACTGCGGATTGGAACGCGATCTGTGTATTTTGTTGCGCTCTTTTCCTTTTTCTGGTATGAGCTCCCTATGCTCCATGCATAAACACAGCATAGTTTGTGAATTTCTTAAACAACTAAGTTGTGTCATTCCCACAACAAAAATCCCTGGTCTGGTACCACCTGCTTCCCCCAGCAGCAGTTTATGTGGTTCTTTGAGAGAAAGGGTTTCAAAACGGCAAACTTTCCAGTACTAAAAGGTAAACTTTAAACTTCCATCCGCGCCTACGAATGCCGTGACTTGAAGCTCTCAAAAGTAAATCAAGCCCAAAGCAGGCAGCAGCAGAAACTGCACATTCAGGTGAGCACACGGAGACACAAGTCCCGTTAGCACCGCGATTCCCATCCGAGTTGTGCTTTCCATCTCCGTGCATTCCCTAAGCACAGAGACTCGTCAGCCACCACACAGCAGGTTCTCCCCTCTTGATACGCTGCCAGATGGGGAATTCCAGGGGCTGCGAGAGAGGGGTGGGACAGTGGGGCACCGGTGTCCCCTCTGCAGGCTGCGCAGCAGCCCTGCCCCGGGAACAGCTCCTGGCCTCTCCAGGTTCCCAAGCGAGTGATGGGACCAAACAGCCCAAGCCCCTTTATTTTCCAGCCGATGGCAGCCGTCTTGCTGGAAATTAATCTGCTGCCTCACTCCCCCTCAGCCAAGAATCCAGCATAAGCATCTTTCAAACCTGCAGTTTCTACTTTTTTCACTTAAAGAATGTAGTATTTGATGAAATACTACATTGTGTAAACAAAAGCCTTATCCCTAGCTATTAAATGTAAAGTCCCTTGTTTTGTTAAAGACATACCAAAGCCAAGTCCAAAGTCCCCAGACAGGCCTGCGGGATACTCGGAGCGATTAACCCCTCTGTCAGACTGCCCTGACCTCCAGATGGATCGGTGATTTTCTGCAAGTGTTTCTTCAGATATCCTGGCAGCGCTAACGCTCTCTGTTCTCACCTGCAGCAGCGGAGGCGACGCCGGTCCCGGGACGAGCGCGGGTTGAACACCGGGATAATAAAAGGTCCTTCTAGACCTGGAAGAGCCGGGTCGCTTATCTCAGTGCTGCCCACCTGCTGCAGACAGCGGTGCTGACCACAGCTATTTTCACAAGCCTCTTTTTAAGGTCGATTAGAGGCAAACTCGGGCTGCAGCCCCCAGCAGAGTCGTTCTGAAATGTTGTGTATCAAAGGGATTATTCAGGAAACCTGAAAGAGCCCTCAGAAACTGAACATTAAGGCCCCAAATCCTTCTCCAAACACCAATACTGCAGAGCATGTAAGAGAGAAATCCTGGACTTTCCCTCTGGAGAAAGAATTGCTGACAAGCGTGTAAACTGCATTTCTGACTGAGGAAATGCTGATGTTCATCCTGCTCCAGAGCATAAGGCAGCAATGTCTTCATGCTCAAAACATGGAACCTAGAACTCTAAACTGGGCAGATAACAGGATAAGGGGACCACACCCTCAAAGAACATAAATCAGCAAAGCTTCTGGGCAACAGCTTCCAGTTCTACATATATTTGCATCTGACCTGGCAGACGCCAGTCGTTTTGAGACTCCTTCCATAATATTTGTGTGCAGGAGGTGCAATTCCATATTTTGGCAATCTGTCCTGCCTAGTACAAATGTCTGGTCTGCACGAGAACAATGTAGAAAAAAAGAAGTTTGGCTCCGAAATCAGACTTCAGCTCAGCAGTAGTCAGACCATGTAAGCCCCAAAAGCCTCCACAGCCAAGACCAGGGAAATCTGGTTTTCGTGTCTGCTCAGACTTCTAAATTAAAAAACGTATTTGCAGAGCAGCCATGGTGGAACTACACAAGAACTGCTTTTCACTACAGTTCCAAACAGCAACACTGACTCAAAAAGAGGGGGAAAAAAGTTTTACAAAAAAAAAAAAAGAAAAAAAAAGAGAGAGACAGAGATCTGCAATCAAAACCTTAGGAATTATATGGAAAACATATTTCTGAAGGAACACATTTCTTATCATTCTCTGCAGCGGAGAATGGCTTTCAAGGAAGGTGTTTCCTCTAGCTAGGGACCACATGGAAATGCCAGCAACCCAGCTCTAACTGTTCAAAGCTGAAGCTTGTGCACTTGCTATTAGCCATTTCTATCTTCAAGTATCAATTAAACACCGTTCTCATTTTGCAAAGAATAATTGACTCACCCAGCCAGCAAGCAGAAGCTGGCAACTACACCGTACACCTGTTATTATGCATTACAACGAAATTAAAGTATTTAGAGCATTTGGCAAGGCTGTGCTGCTAAAACTATGGCGGTGGCTGTAACTGCAAACATGCAGACGAATGCTGCTCCTGCCTGCTAGGAAAATACTGCTGCACAAAGAACTGCTGGCGTCCAGCAGCTGGCCTTTCAAGATGAGTATCCACAAACATGCCCTCTGTGACACCTGCTCAGGTGGCACGGGCGCCAGGCTCCGGCGCTGCAGCGGGAGCAGCAGGGAAGGGGCCCAGGAACGGCCCCGCACAAGCACTGACCTCGATGGGGGAAGTGCAGAGCACTATTTATTCAGGTGCAATAATACAAATCTTTGTGGGTTGTTCCGCAATGATAAAACAAAGAGGATTCCAAAGAATGCGTTCCCTGTGTGACTTCCCGAGCCCCACTGTAAGCACACCGTGTTTGCAATATCCAGTGATGGCCAGAAGCAAAATTATTGTCGTTCGGGGCCTCCGAGCGCAGAACTCGAGCAGCTTTCCAAACTGGGAAAGTTTTACGATGCTGCAGAGTGTAACTGGGACGTGGGGAATAACACAGGGACCCGGTGGAGATAAGCTTTTGCTCCCCCGGGCATCATTTCAGCTGTCCTAACCTTTTCATGTAAAAATAAACAGGACAAGCCTGCAATAAAAGGCAATTTACGTGCTGTAGCTGCACCATGAAAGCCAAGGGAGCTGGGGCATCCCAGCACAGCCAGTGACCTGAGCCTGTGCCATTAATTACTGGTTTTGTTCAAGATGAGAGAATTTATGCTCAATATGAAACACCACCAGCAGAGGTAGAAGCTAGAACTCTATAATTTATGGAAATGCTTTCCTCACCACATACAACCACGTAGAGCAGACGCCTCAGCACCAACAATACCCAACCCCAGAGAATGTGTCCAAACGTGGGCTTCACGCCCAGAGGCTTTGCCACATATGCACACCTGGGGCTGCCCGTGTGCAATCGATCCCTCCTGCGGTCCTGGCGTGGCCACGTGGCTGCAGCTCACGGCGTTAGCGGGTTACTCAAACCTCATCCACGTGGCCAACAACATCCTCGCCCCAGGGGTTTCAAAAGAAAATATCTAAAGGACCTGTGATTTCCCAACACAACACTGGCTGTTTCATATCGGATATACAAACTGGATGATCCCCGACAACTTCCACAGAAACTTACATTCAGTAATCTTTGGCAGTTTCTCTCTAAATCCATTGGAGACACACGCTGGATGCAGGTAAGCTGCTGTGCTACACCTGGCCTGTTTCAGGGGCAGACAGGGACGAGGTGAACTGAGGCCTAAGTTCAAGGTGAACTCAGGCCTTGACTGTGATCAAGTCAAGTTGCCATCCTGAAGAAAAAACGTAAAAGGAAAACTGCTATAGAAAAATACTCCTAAAAGACATTTTCCTGCTTGCCTGTATGAATCTGCCTTTTGCCTGTCAGCAACGGCTCTGTTGCATTTCTGAATAACCCTGGACTTCAGGCACAACTACCCATCCTGATGAGCAGGAAAACTGCAGAGGCACGGGACACAGCAGAACACCGTGATCCCGGTGCTGAGATGGAGCTTGAAGAAAAGCTGTCAGATGAACTGGGTGTTCCTTTGTCAAAGCCAAGTGGTCTTGGTCCTAGGAACACATCTTAGCAGCTGGAAGCTTTTAAGAAAACTTAAGCCTTCCCCTGCCTCATTTTCTTGATGGCTGTCAGAGGTAAGGGAATTGGAAGAAAAGCACAGAGGATCCCTCTGCTATATGGAATGCCAAGGAATCCATGTCTCCCTTTCACCAGGAAGTATTCTAATTGCTCCACTATCAGTCTAGATCACCAATGCTAACATGAGTGGGCACCATCAGCATGAGGCTGGCAGCATGCAGCCTTCTGCAACAAAGGTTCCTCTGGTATCCCTCAGGCACAAGGAAGGTTGTGCTGTCCCCGCTGCAGTCTGAGTTCAGCCATCAAATTCAGTATGTCCCTATACAAAAGATTAAAGCGAAAGAGCAGAAGTAACAGGGAACTGGTACACCAAGTTTAAAAATACACTTGCGTTCTGACCCGTTTCAGTCAATTCCTTCTAATAAAACAAGACGGCTCTTGAAAACAAAAATCACTGATTTCCATTGGGAAAGAAGAAAGGCAGGCCCAACTTCAATTCTAGAGCGGTCAAAAAACCCCAAAAGAAACAAGACTGAAACGTAACTCTCTCTTTCATTTAGACCGAACGGTCACCTGTATGAGAAACAAGTTCATTATCGCACCGCTGTTCAGGCAGCAATTGTGTGTACACAGCGAAGGCAGCAAGATCAACTCTGCTAAAAAACCCCACAACAAAGCAGGGTTTGAAAGAGAAGAACCTGTGTACATCTTGCTGTGTAAACCAGACAGACGCTAGGAAAAGATGACGAGAGTTGTTTGATATGAATCCAAGATACAGACATTTTAACAAAGCTGGTAGGAGCTCACCTGACCTACTACATGAGCATTTAGTCTTTATTTCTTTCCACTCTAGAGTGCTTAGGAGGAAAATGATAGAGAGATCAAGAAAGCAACGGAGCTGGCAGGATTCAGAAGGCGGATATTACAGTTCCATCGCAGTACTGGCCAAGGTAGAAGGTGCTTTCTCCACATCTGGCTACCTGAGGAGGGGTAAATCACAAAGCTGAAACACCCTCCCGTTGATGGTTTGAATAAACACATCTCACATCATGCTGGACACATATCTCCATTAAGTGCATTGGGCTGTATAAGTTAATTAAAAGCACTTGCATTGCCAGCTCTCACATCATTGTTCAGCTTTTAGTTCTTTCAATAATCACGCTGAGCACATTGCACAGCAAGAAAACTGAAGATTCCACCTTACGAAAAATACTTCCTTTTGCCTGTGGAAATGACAGCTTCCATGCAATGGACCTTCTTCACCAAAGGACAACAAAAAGGGCACTTGGGTTACAGCAACTCCGTGCTCTCTCCCGGTGAAAGTGACTGCCATACAGTAAAATCACAACTAATTTAAACAACTCCTATACACGCATCATCCATGATTTGGCTAAGCACACTATCAGCAGCTCAGCTCCAAACTATAGTAACTGCTGTAACTCCGGTGACTGGGAAAGTCAGACCCATAATGGAAAGCAACATTGCTATTTTTAATCATTGCAGACCCCATAAGAGACTCCCCAGTGAGCACTGAAAAGGGATCAATAAAACTTTGTGCAAGCATTAGAGCAGATCTTGCTATTATGCTACACAGCAGCGGCAAAAGCACATCCCTGGAACGTACAAATATTAAATCAGAGAAAAAGCAAAGATGAGCAGAAACCTGAGAAGCAAAACACTCTTGATTTCGGGAGGTTAACACTGATTAAAAAAACCTCTTAAGGAGGTTCAAACTCACAAGTATGCAAAGCCTCTTAACCTGTTGTTAAGCCAAAAATCTAAGCAGTGCAGGCAGTCTCCACATGAGAAAACACTGCTCAGAACAGTCACGTTGCAGCCTCACTCCGGAATTCCTGTCAATAACCAATCTGCAGGTTGAACACTCTGATTCTCCCGCTGCCCCAGGAGGGACAGAACTGGCCAAACACACCAAGCCACGAACCTGACTGAAAACAGAAATGCCAACCTGCCTAAGGCCTGCCAGGCCAACAGGGAGCGCTCCCATCATGGAGCCTGCAGCCTCTCCCGCTCCTCTGGCACAGCCACACCACGGTTCCAGGGCTCATACCAATTGCAAAGCATCGAGGTTCTGGGCTGGCCAAGCACACCAGAGGTAATGGTTCATTCAACATCACCATCTTACCCTACAGCACTGATAGATCCAACCAAAATGCAGGAAATTCACCACTGAGCTTGGCATAACCCAAATGTGTGGCAGTCGGTCTTCTCTACACTATCTCCGTGAACCTGGAACACATTTAGGTTCCTGGACTGGCCACCCTTGCAGACCAAAGGTAACATGCAGCTGTCTGATGCAGCCTGCTGCCTCTTGCATGTCGAAATTGAAATACAGCACATCATGCAAATAGTCAATTTATTTCCTGCTGTCTGAAGAGGATAATAAGGTAGGCAAGAGGAAACATTTTATATATATGGAAATACATATATATATAAAAATTCCTTAATGAGGCAGCCCCTCCTCTGCACCAGCTGCCTGCTCGCACCTGTGCCTGTACCCACCACACTCCGGCATCCATGGAGATGCCTGTGCCACTGCAGGGACGGGGGCACCAGAGCTGGGACTATCTCAGCTCTGTGCATGGCAAACCCCCACCTCCACAGAGAGACTCAATGCAAGCGCCACTGACTCGCAGGGGAGTGGGACCTGGGTCAGACAATAACCCCCTGATGCTTCGGTAACAATTTGGCCGCTCCGGAAAGGTTTCCTCAAGAGCGACCGTATCAAAAGGGCTTAGAATGGAGGGAGGAAATAGAAGTAGGTAACTCTTCAAGCAAAACTGAAATAAAGAATTCAAGCACTAGAATTCATAGCTGCCTAAGTATTTTAGTAAGTAAAGATTGATCCAAAACCTCCTTCCAGTCCCAGAAATGCAAGGCCATCATTTCACTGTGGTGTAACAAACTTTGGCTTTGGCCTCATACACATCTGGTTCAAATTAGCACCTGCATACCTCGGTTATTAAATAAAAACCAGCGCTCTCCACATGACCTGCAGGGTCCTTGTGCACAAGAACTTACCCAAGGCCATCATGTCTTCCCTTATCAGATGTGTGTGGTATGACATAATGAACGCAGTGCTGCAGCGCAACTGGCACCAGTTCAATTCCCAAGCACCAGGTCACGTTTCCCATCGCGCTGTTTCAACACAAACGCTACGGGCTTGATGGCTAATGGACGGAGCCCTGGAATTTTACCTCAGATCCTTCACGTTTAACCTAAGGCTGATGAACTAAATGCACTCTCTAGGGAAAAATGCATCTGTCAAAACCATCGCTTGCAGCATATGGCCGAACCAAGAAGTACGCACCAGCCGTTTCCATCTTGATTTGTTGCACCCAACCTCCAGCCTCTGCTATGCAAGCTGGATTACAAATGAAAAGTTGCTGCTCTAGATATTTTTCCAAAACAGCACTCGGGGATTTGGATGGGGAAAGCAAATTTTTTTATTGTTAAAGCATACATCCCGGTGTTAAGGAGACCTCGCTTCTATTTCTGACTCCCCGTGTGTGCTGCGTGAGCCAACACGACTGCTTACTACCGCCTCCACGGCTCACCCCCGGCCCGGCACACCGGTGCTGTGCCGACAGAGAACTTGCACCAGGTGAGGGTAAAACCATTGACTTCATACAGCTCTCGTATTCAAACAACATTCACAACTGTGAGCAGGTTCAAGAATTTAGGAACTCCTACAGGTGATGTACCCGTCACCGGCATCCCGAGACTCCCGCTGCTGCCTCTGAGCACTGCACAGGTCCAGCCTTCTGCAGGCCTTTAAATATCAGGCAAAAACTCATTGACCCACAGGAAAAAAGACCTTGACTGAAAACCAGTTTTATGAGAAGGAAAAAGAAAGCATGGGGATATATCTGCCTATTTTTTGTTCGATATAGCAGAAACCATTGGGGCAATAATGTACAAGCACACAACACAGCACAAAGTTATACATTTAGCTGCCTATTAAGGCACCCTGAGTTAGTCTTGTCAATAACTGTCCATTTCCATGCATTTCTCCAACCTTTCCAGAGGCTGCCGTGGGTTACTGCCCAGCAGATTTCCTTAAAGACTGAGAGCTGCGACTGTACACTGCTAGCACAGAGACACCTCCTCGCAGCCTGAAGTCCTTGCAGTGACCACCCCGAGCACAAAGTGACTGGACAGATGAGAAGGAATTTCCTCACAGTGACACTGAGGAACCTGAATGACTGTCTGTAGGTTGGGTCACACCTCCAGCTGACACAAGCTGGACTTGGGCCCCCATGCCGCACTGTGAATTCACTTCCAGTCAGATCTGAGCGTCCTTCCTGCCTCAATGCAGGCTTGAGTTATCAAAAATGACCTAACAAAACCTTAGTTTTCATGTATTTCATGAGGCTCATGTTCTGGTCTAAATCCCTGGTTAACAAGTTGAAGAAGCTCAATGTATGATTTTACTCAGATCTGCCCAGATTGATGCTTAAAGGCAATTCTGAGTAACAATTCTTTTCTTTTTCTACTTCCTGTACCCTATGGCAAAGAGCTCTTCAAGACGTGCCTGAGGAGCTCCTGGCAGTAATCGGGCTCAGAGGGCAGTCCGTGTCAAACTGCAACATTAATTTGTTCTGCACTTGCCCAAAGACTGCAGAAAAGAAAACTTCCAAGTGCAAACACTGAGACGTCCGAGGAGATTAGATTAAATGCCTCCCTTTTCGTCTCGGCAGAGCACTGGCCAGTAAACACTCTTAACTGGTGTCAGACCATGCGGTGCAGCTGTTTGTTAGAGCAAACAAGAGGAAATCATTAAAGATAGAAGCTTCCAGCCACTCGACTTCCACACCGAAATAGAAGCAGCAAGCAGACGCGTCCGTGACGCGATTTCACGCTCGCAAGCAAACTGCCGAGCGCGGCCTCGCCTTACAGCACAAATGAGAATTTTTCTCCGCCGTAACCGAGAGCTTGCCAGTTCCGCTCTCCTGGGCTCCCATGCCTAAACATCCAGTAGCTGCAATTTGCATAATTGCAATTTCATTTCGCAAATATGGTTGGGCTCTTTTTATGCCTGATTTTCCCAACAGCCGCTTCTTGGAGTTCAAGTCTTCGCTAATTATTTCAAACACTTAGTGGAAAAAACGCAAACCATAATTGATACAATTATTACACAAAAAAACAGGAAAAATTCTCATGGTTTGGAAGATGAGGGGACGGAAGGTTTTTGTGTTGGGCTTTTTCCCCCTTTTGTTCTCCTTTGCTCTTTAAGAACAGCACATGCAAAACATTTGTGAAGCCAACACAGCTGTGGGGCCCGCTCACCAGACCAGGACTGTCTACTCAGTATCCTTTCTAGCTTTTTATAGATACAACTTAAAAACACCATGAAATTTATTTCCTGTAATAATGATCCCCAAATATTTTCTTTAAAAGTGGACGTTTCAGCAAAACTCTCCCAAGAATGTGGAGTTATGCACTAGCATTGTGTTAGCACAGTCCCTCCCTCCCCACTTCCTTCACTGTCCCCCCTCAGACTCTCCCTGCTGTTTCAGTTCACCTGCCGAGGTCTCCGAGGTTTGCAAAGCCAGGCTGGCACCACCGTACCCGAACACACCTCGCTGGAAACTGGCACACCCCACACTGGAGAAAGGCTC
This sequence comes from Mohoua ochrocephala, assembly GCA_013398855.1. NCBI lineage: Eukaryota > Metazoa > Chordata > Aves > Passeriformes > Acanthizidae > Mohoua > Mohoua ochrocephala. The sequence continues at coordinate 71,748 of VZTA01007748.1, forward strand.
CAATACACATCGAAAACATGCAGGGTCGAGAGTTCTTCCCTGAAATTTCCCTTTTTCCTACAGTAAATTCCTGGGCAGATAACTTTATGGCTCACTTTCCTCCATATGCTTCAGGACACGCCTGGTCTCCATCTCTGCATTTCCAGAGTCTAGCCAGCCTCAGAAAGGACCTCTAGAAGCTGTTATAAAGTCAGTATTATTTTAAGCTAATAAATATAAGTCTCCTGTCCTGCAGGCACAATCCAGTCCAACACACTGGTACCATTTCCTCATACAGCACTTGCTCTTCTAAACAATTTACAGCCTTCCTTCCATAGCAGCACTCCCTCCCTGGAGCAGGCCCAAGGGATCCACGCCCGTACACACCAGGTTCCAGCCTCTGCTGTGCACGAGACCCGCCGACATCCCCTGCGGTCGCTGGAAGCTGGCACAGACCACACCTGGGACGCTGCTCACAGCACGTCAGGGTTTGGTTCCCGAAGCCTGGGGAAGCTCAGGATCACCGCTGCACGGAGTGCTCCTGCACCACTGCCGCTCGATCACACCAGCAAGGCTGCTCTGGAATTTGGTGCAGGGCAAACTGGATAACAAGCATCCCAGAGCAAAAGGAAGATCAGTGGGCATGCCTGAAAGGCGATTTGCTCATGCTAAATCCATCGCTCAGGCTAATAACTCAATGCTGCATCTCGCCGCGTTTCGGTCCTTACCCCACTGGGGTTATGGCAGCAGCAAAAAAAAAAACCATACAAAGCCCAAACAAAGCCCAGTCAACTATGGACTCTTCTTCAGCACCACAGAGTTAGACAATGGAAGCACTGGAAGGGTAAGCACGAACCCAACTGGGACAGCACGGAACTTCAATTCCTGAAGCTGGAGCACGTGTCCAGGGTAAGAGTGCAAAGAAGAAAGACACGACAGTGTACGTAACACACAGTTTAATAAAGCAGAAACAAATGGCAATTCTGGCAGTTTTTCCTCCTTGGAGGACTTTGCTTGACAACATTAGGAGCATCCTTCTAAAATCAAGTTTCCCTCTTGCTTTTACAGATGGCAAAGCTGTGGTTCAGGAGCTGTGCTACGATACAGTACTCCACTGGAGAAGTGTCCAGGTTCTTGGGGCTGTAGCCCATCAGAACCTACACAAGCCAGCAGCACATCAGGCCTAAAACACTTTGCACAGACGTAGAGCTTTTCAGAGGGCTTTGGGTTTGCCCCAGTGGCATTTGTATTTGTATTTTGCCAATACCTAGGTGTACCTGGTTGGCGACTGAGCAGACAGAAAAACCACAAAATCTAAGTACTCACAGCACACCCTTAACAACACAGTCCCCAGGCGTAGGGACATCCAACCTCAAACCAAGAGCCAGGCATCGGTCACGGAACAGAGGCCAGTTCACTTGCAAGGTAAAAACTCTTTTTTCTGCACTCACTGCCCAAGAAACAGTTCCCAGACACTTGAGACTTAGCCAGACAATTTAATCGCTTTATTCGGTCACAGTGTTACTGTAAAATCTTTTCCTAAAAAGCCACTTTGTGGGACCTCAGGTAAGCCTGGGCTAGGGTTTGGGGGTTATTTAATTAAAAAATAAAGGGTGGCAAACGTTTCCCATGACATTCTCTTCATGACATTTGACCAAAGTATCCGTTTTTCTAAAAAAGCACGCGGTCATCGTTTGCCCACGTGCTCGCCACCAAAGTCTGAGGCTGCACACCCTCGGGGGGAAGAGGGGAAGCCGCTGGGGCAGAGCAGGGTCCTGGTGGAGCACACCGCCTGCCTCCTCCAATTCCTTCCCAACCACGGCCGTTTGGGATGCTTGCTGTGAAGCAGAGGGAAGTTGTCGTTTTCTGCTGAGATTTACTTAACCCACTGATATTCAGGATCTGAGGTGGAAGACAATTTGTCATCTCACTGCCTGTTTTTCTATTCTTACCCCGTTTAGTTCCCATCTCAGACAGCGGTTGCTATAAATTCACTCTGTACCATTTTGGTGTGACAGTAATGTCTGTGCCTGAGACACATCAAAATAAAACCTCCTGGGAAAAGCCGATCTTACTAAGCACGGTATGTCAGAAATATTTGCTAAATGGAACGAGCAGATCTTTGCTTCCGAGACCACATTTTGATCCCTGAGGTTTACGCTCCTGACCTGCCTTTTGATCCGCGTGGCAGCCAGCTCTCAGGTGCCTTTCTGTGCAACAGAAGAGGCCGATCTGCCTGGAACCTCGGGTGCTGTTTCTGGGTTCTGTTGCCGAGGTCCCGAGCCCCAGCGGTGAATGGCCACACATCTCCTGCAGCACGGGAGCCCTGAGCTCGGCCCTGACTCACGTGGGCAGGGCTCCCGCAGAGTGCTCACTCCACAGCAGCACTAATTACTTGACCCTGCACTGTTCCTGTGGAGTGCTTTACTTCCACCTGCACTGGATGCTGGACTTGCAACACACGCTGGATAGAAAAGAAGGGAATGCGGCACGCAGGGCCAAGGAAAAAGCAAATCTAATTGAAGGGGCACAGCTTGAGACCCTCTGATTCTGGCAATATCCACCATCGACATCTCTAGCTTCCGGGTCTCAGCTGTGTTCAGAGCCAGAGGAAAGGGAATCAGGCACTGGGATGAAAAATGAATGACTCAACAAATAATATTAACAGATCTATCTAATTTCATCTGCCCAGTAAAAGGAAAAATTCCATTTATTTTATCCCACCTTATTTTGACAACTCTGTCAACACTAGTTGAGAATCATATGATAGACAATATTTTTAGCTCAAATGCTGCCAGTTAAACAAAAAAAGCCTCCTACAACTGTTACAATTCCACACAGAACAGAAGTTGCTTTGTGTGCAATCACCATCTCACTGCTACTGATCACCAAACACAGGAGTCTGTCCCTAAGATATTCACAATGCCCAGCCATTCCTGTTGCTAAACAAAGCAGGAGCACTTACCAAAGAGCACAGAGGGGTTATGGAAACCCCCTGGAGCAGAGCCTAGGGAAAAGCCTTTAGAGGCAGGCACCTGATGGAAGTACTGAGAGTCCGATGCCCATTCCAACTGCGGTGCATTCCAAAGGAAAGGAGAAGGGGCTGCAGTGGCACTGCTGTTTATGTTTGCAAATACATTCCCCCTTCATCTTGTTTTCCTTGACAGACCTGGAATAATTAACTAAAGTGGGAGCAGAGTCAGCCACAACTAGTTACCAACTTCAATTGAACCCAGGCTGTCAGGAGCAGTCCCTGAGCACTGAAACCACGGTGGAAGCACTTCCAAGCTGACTAAATATCCTATCTGTATGAAGCACATCCAATCCTCTTTTTTTCCTTTTATTTCACAAATATTGCATGGGATGAAGGAATGTCAGGACCAAACTCTCCAGAACAGATGTAGAACACATGTATTTGCATCAGTTTAAAGCGAGATTCCAGACACTAGAAAGCAGTTGTGGTTTGGCAGTAGAGATCTCTCATTTTAATTAGCTCAGGATACAAATGATTTCTAGAAAGCCTTCCTCATGCTGGAGTAAGGTTACTTCTATCGGGACAGGTCTTCCAGGCAGGTTTTCTTGGGGGGAAAATTGCAGCAGTAATGTTTCCAATGCAACGCGCTCAGTCCACGACAGCGAGCGAATTCGTACATAAGCAGGTTCCCCGAATCCCAGGGGTAGTGCCAGCAGCCACCTCGGAACCATGTGTGACTGTAGCCCGTGGAGTGTGACCCACCACAGGCAGAGCAGCACCTCCCATCCCTCGCAGTTCTCTTGATCTCTCTTCTACAGACACGCATTTCTTCCTAGCTCAGCTCAAGGGAAACTGAGTCATGGTGGGACTAGCTCGGCTAACGAGCAGCTGACATTTCCTATCCACTAAGTAAAGTATTAATATCACCCAACAGAAAATCTTTCTTCCCTGTTGCAATTTTTTCCCTCTTTAGTTTGCTTAGTTTTCAGTGTCTGAATTAATGATTGTTCTAAGGAACACACAGAATTATTCAACAACCAAAACCTTGCTCTTAATTAGCAAGAAAGGAAATGTAAGAAAGAAAGAATCAATACGCCTGATTATGTCTCCCGACATATTAAACTCCAGAGCCTGTGATATTGCTCATTTGTCACATCCTCAGCATCAGTGTTCGGGAACAGCCATTAGTTGGAGTATCAGCCAATGCCATCACCACAGCAAACAAAAAAGACAGCACTCATCTTTAATAAAGGGAGGGCAACAAATAGCTAATGACATGGAAAGATGAAATGGTTGAATTTCTTTCAAGACCCAACTTAAGTCTACAGAAGGCAAGGGAGAAACGCCATGAACTGAACTTGGATCGACTGAAGCGACCCGAGAACCCTGGCTGACACATTACCAAAGTCCCCCGTGCTACGCAGTCCTGCCCAAGAACCAGGTGCGCTCCACTGCCCAATGCCAGCCCCACCAGGAGGGCAGGAGCCCACCCTGGATGGGACGCTGTCCAGCTAGGACGTGTCCTTTCCCTTGCTATTTGAATAATTACCAGCAACTGTAGCAGAACGCTTGTTACACTCCAGTCCCTTCCTCAGTTACAAAGTTTGAGCCGTCAGGCACTACAAAGCAGCAAGTTTTCATTGTATCACGCTCTGGATCAGCCTTGTTCAAAGGGAGAGCAGGATTTTTCCTGGAGATAAGGGCCACGGGCAGCCAGAGAACAGGGTAACTTCCCTAAGGCACATCCCCTCCATACACAGCGGCGGGATGCCCCCTCACCTGCCATCTGTAAGCACACACAGCCAGCCGGCCGTGCACAGATCGGTCTGTGCCCACAACTTCTCTCTGAATTTTGTACTGAAATGTGCAAAGCTTTGCTCCAGTGATACCAGAGGCGTTCAGCACACTTTGGAAAATGGTACTATTTATAGAATGTCCAGTGCTCTTTTGCTGTACTAAGGTTTCATCCCTTCTCCATTGTTCATAGATATTTTCCATAAAAAGCAAACTTCGCTGCTCTGCATTTAATGGATAGATTCTGAGGGGAAAAAGCTGAAAAGAAAAACAACATCCCTGGGAGTTAAATCAAAGGAGGGGATAATTTTTCCAGCTGGGTTCTGGACGATGGAAGACAGTCTGTCAGTCTGAGGCCAGAAAATGTCTTTTACATACACCAGTCTCAGCAAACCTACCCTGAGTTATAAGGTTTATTTTATAATAGTTTAAGTCTTATATTGTACTTGACTTGTGCTGCTAACAGCAAAGGCCTGTGCAATAGCTATTGGTTAGAAAGCAGCACCTAGTTCGTTTTATTTTGCCAAAACACAACGTGCAGCCGTAAATCCAAAGCAGCCCTTCCCATACTGTTTATTATTATTATCGTTAGAACAGCACTAAAGCTTGCCAGCTGTCACTGTAAGCGAGGAGCGTTCTTTAGGGGCAGCTCTTCTGGGAGAGCAAGCACGGGCTGCAGAACATCTCCTGAGTGCAAACTCGGCCTGTATCGTTCTGACACCTCAGCTCGTTTGGAAATCAAACGCTGGAAATGCATCCCGTGGGTCAGCCTTGGGCACTTGAGACAAGATACATGACAGCAAAATGAAACATGGGGTAAGGCCTCGTAGCTGATGGAACACAGAGCTTTCTCCATGCTGGAAAGGCTTTAGGAGAGGTGATTTGCCCTGCAGCGCTCTGAAATGGTGCACGGTGTGCTTCAAGTGCACGTGCCCCTCCCTGCCCCAGTGTGCTCTGCACGGGGTGCTGGGGAGGCTGAAGAGCTCTTGGAAAATCCCCCTCTGCCATATGCCCTTCTCAGGTCCTTCAGAGCCATCTCCTGATCAGCTCTTGCTGACAACAGGCTGTCCAATACTCCACCAAGTCCCACAGAGCAGAGAACAGATGGCCTGAGCATTTCCTTGAGCTTACTTCGGGCAGACAACCCCAAATTATTGGATCCAATGGTTGGATAAATTCATAGGAGGCACTCGTGCTCATTCTCCTCTACATACGGAAGCCCTTTCTGTGCAAACAGTGCAAATTGGGCAGGTGAGGACTAGGAGGACCCAACTCACCCAGGCCACATTTCCAAGCGGTGTTTCACTTCCTACTAAGTGATTTGAGAGAAGTGGTCCTTGTTTTTAATGCTGGGACTGCTGCATCTGCATCGGACACCCAGTCAGGAACTCTGAGCTGGCGTGCCAGGAACAGCACCCTCAGCTGTTCCAGGGTGCTGACCTAGCACGAGTGTGCTGGCAAAGCAGCAGAGCAGGCACAATGGGTGCTCCCAGCTTCAGCAATTAAAGAAATACTTACATATTTACAAGAGTCAAAGACTGGAAAAAAAGCAGGCAGGAAAGAAAGAGACAGGTAAGCTTCCTAAACAATTGAAATCCTCATGAAAAGGTCAATTTAGCCAACCTTTTATTCATCTTGGTCTTTTTACCAGCACTTACAACTGGGAGGGTTCTGGGGTTAAATCCAACAGTGAAAACAGAAAAGGCTGGACACACAGAGAAATCTCTCCAGAGACCAGAACTTCCCTTGCTTGGTCCCATTTCAGCTGCAGCAGACTAGTGTGACAAAGACCATTTTGATCTCAATTTGCTTTTTCACTTTTTTTAGTGATTAGTCTGAGCAATAATCCACAGTACTACAATTCAGCCGAGACATGCACAAGCTACATCAAGTTCCCCTAGCAAGAATCAGAATTCTCCCCACCAGCCAAAATGCAGACTGATTCAATAGCATTGTTCCGCTCAGAATGAAGCGGAAGGGATGGGTTAGAAACCTACCATCAATAAAAGCCAAGTGTTTGGACACACACTTCGAGACGAGTGTTATGCAGACTTCATGCACAGGGAAAAAAGAGTCAGCCACAGTACTTGGAGCACGTCAGCTAATCTGAGAGCTCAAATAAAAATTATAAAAGTATAAGAAAGGGCAGAAAAAAACCCCACAAAACGATTATACACTGACCAAGAAACCCTCCAGCCACCCCTCAGGGTGTGCAGACCCCCCGATACCAGCACAGACCCCCAGCTCACAGCAATGCGTCAACTCATGTGTCTCTGCTAGGTTTGCACTGCAGCGTCTCTGCCGACTTCAGGAGGAAATTACTGTTTCCAAAAGATACCTTTTCCTTTTTTTTCCCGCTTTGTTTTTCTGCTTAACTGCATAGAGTATTGCAAACACTTTATTAATGCTGCTCTGTTTTGGCCAGCTACACACAACAGCGTTTATTAGAAGAGACTATCACAAGTATGAAAATGTTCATTATCATGAGTACTAATTTGTGGGGAATGGAACAAATACATTCCTACGTGATAATCAACACGGTGACTATCAGCTCAGGCTTCTGGTTTACTTCAGAGTTACTGGATATCTGTTTCCTTTTCAGTTTAGGAGTGCCAGTGCTTCATCTCCCACCTGGTTTGCTTTCCACATGCAACAACCACATAGCAGCTGACAATTACTCCCCTTCTAGGTATGGATGCTACCTATTCTCTCACAAAATACCTCACAAATACAAGTTTCCAGGAAGCGCCTGAAAGGATGATCAGGGAATGTCCATAGACACCTGTGCATTCCAACCAGGTTCCCTGTGTTCTGCTCTCCACCTTGGCAGCTCAGCTTGTTAAAGCAAACATTTCCAAATGGGGCGAGTACTTTGTGTGCATTGTGCATCACCCCAGCAGCACGGGCTTGACCCAGTCCATCCCTGTGCCACCAACTGTCCCACTTCAGACTCACAGTGGGGCCTCTCTGCAGCCTCCAGACACCTGTGCCCCACGGGCTGGCAGGCGCAGAGGGAGAAGGTGAGGAGCTGACCCCACACAGTTCCTGGAGGCTCCTGGCTGGAGCCCAGCTCTTGACCTGCCACCCTCCCACTGCTCCCACGTGAACCTTGAGCACGTTTCTGACTGCCAGCGCAGGTGGGAACTGCACCTGGAGAAGCGTTTCCTTTGTTCTGTGCGTTACCAAAACGGGAGCTGCACAGGTGCACCTGTGGGTGTGAGGCTGCTGGACTGTCCCTGGGGGAAAGGCCCTCGGCTGCAGGGCAGGTGCCTGGCGGCTGCTACGCCCCGGTGAGATCGCACAGAGCGCAATTTCTTGTTGCGGCATCTGAGGTCTCTTGCTCAGTTCAATTTGTGCTCCCTGATGTAATGTGTCATCTACTAGGCTGTCAAAATTAATTTTTCTAATGCTTTTGAAGGTCCAGATTTTCTGGGGTTTGCTTTATGTCCTCTTATACCCCAAATGTGGCCCCACCTTCCATGCACTCTCAAGTCCTCGGGAATTGAGCTCAGTTCCACTGAGCTACCCCAGAAAGCCAGTGTAACCCCTCTGACTTCTCTTGGGAAGCCAAGATGTGCTTTATGGCCACCAAACTGTCTTTTTACCAACCAAAACCTGCACATAGTTCAGCTCCAAGTCCAGAAGCACATTTAGTGCTGCAAAGGGATGCAATTAATCATTCTTGCAAACCAGATTTGAAGGGGGAATGAACAACTCTCACCTCAAACACTGGGATTTCTCTCTCGTAATCATGCACAGGAAGAAAGAACAATTCAGAAAGACTGTAAGAAAGGTGTCCCTGCTCATGGCAGGGGGGTGGGACTCATGACTTTTAAAGGTCCCCTCCAACCCCACCTATTCCATGATTTCATTCTATGATTTTTAGACTTGACTTCTATTTCCCAGGTTAATGGAAGTAATCAAAATTACTTTTGTCCGCCTCGGCCGGCTCCAACCGGACAGAACACGCTGGGGCATTTCTGGACGCTGCCGGGCCATGTCCAGAGGTCCCACAGCAACGGCACCCCCCTCACGCCAGCAGCATTAACTACATCAAGCAATTCTTTTTAATTCACCTGATGCTCACAAGCGTGACCCAAATCCCACTGAAACAACTGCTTCTCAACCAACTTCGGCAGCGCCAAAATTCAGCTGTACACGAACACAGAATCTGAAACGCCATTAAGTCCTGTTAGCAGTGACAGCCACTTCCTGACAACTGTCAAGGAGTTTCACAAAGGCATTCAGGAAGGGGCACTTCCTGGGTGCCCAGCAGCAGTAAAGAACTACCTCCGGAGTACCAGCTTCCCAGCGGAATCTCGTGTGAAACTGGATTTAGCTCCTGTAGCAGTCACTGGGCTCACGCCTACATCTGTGACAGGCTACCGCTGAGAACGTGAGGCAACTACAGCTCCGGTCCTGCTCCCAATTCCACAGAGGGAGAATCCAGCTGACAGCAGCAGAGGAAGACCGAGGTCAGAATGGAGCCCAAGAGCCTTCCTCCAACTGGAGAGCTTTAATTTCATGATGCAGTGCTGCCTCAAGCCAGACTGTAGCTCAGCAGCACACACAGAGACGGGGCTGTGGCTCCCTTGAGCTTAAAGGTGTCCCTGCAGCCGCTGCCTTCTGCAGGGGCACGACTGCACCTCCCTCCCAAGCCCCCAGCACCCCCAGACACGATGAACAGCCAGCAGGAAAGTGTTCTCTGCCTCGTTCGAGCAGCCTGTGGAACAACAGCCCCCGACACAAACACCGAGCCTGAAGGGAAACCTGTCTATTCGTGATCCGCATTAAGAGCTTTTTAATCGATATTTTCTGACCTTAAACATGGGAATTGTTTTTGAATACTTAATTAGCAAAAGGCCTACTGCAGAAAGCAAATTCAGGATAGAGAAGCAAATTTGTGAGCCAGTCAATGTCAGAGACCAAGAAAGCCATCTTTAAAAGAGTGTGAGTCCCATCACAGTCTGAAGACTCTGTTTTCAGTCTTTAAAACCCAGAGTTCTTCTGGATAGCAAAGACATTTAGCTTTTATTTTCCCCTACAGCACAAGTAACTGGCTGTTATGTCACTGAAATGATACAATTCATGTTCTCCATGAAAGGTACTCGGCTCTCCTAACTCGTGCTTCACTTTGGTAAATTACAGCAAAGAATGAAGAAACAAAAGACGCTCTGCATTTCTCTTTGTCGTCCACATGCTTTTCTACATGGAGTCACAGTCAGCAGCCTGGCTGTGGAGAACGTGCATTAGAGGAAATCGTGCCATTTGTAGGCACTTAAAACCATCTACAGTTCACGCACTACCATTCAATGGGAATGATTTGTCCATGCTACCACAGCTATGACTTAAAGAGATGGATCTCGGGGAGGGAGGCAAGCAATAGTTATATTAATTAATCCTTTGAAAGTAACAGCTGATAAACACAAAGAAAACAACAGATAAACACAAAGAAAAGCTACACTGAACTTCAGACCTGCCTTAGCCTGTTCTGCCATTTGAAGTAACATTCTCTGCTTGCTGTCTTAGCCCCTTCCTGCTGCTTTTCCCTTTTCTGCTTCGTGATCCTGTAGGTGAAATTACAGAAATCAATGTGCACCATAAAAGGACAGCCAGCTTCCCGACAGCTCATTTCAGGGTTCAGAGGACTCCAGATCCAGTGGCCCCATTTCTGAGCATTCCAAGTGCTTTTGTGCTCCGTCACACCTGTTGTCAAACGTGCAGCACGACGTGCATGAGCAGCAGAGCATCACGCCTATGGTTTCTGGAAATGAAAGGTTCCGCTTGTCACCTGCACAAGCGGTCTCAACGAGTAACGCCATTTCCACACCTACCTATCCCCCACTCCACTGGGAAGAAATGCACGCTAAGCCTTCAAGAGATGAAACTGAAATCTGACATCTGGAGGAAGGCGATGGAATCTGATAGATGTTTTGTATTGCAAGGGCAGAAGTGTTTGAAATTAGTTGTGATTCCCTGCACGACTCATGCAATTTCCATAGCAATTTATTACACAGACAAAGGTGGCTTCATTTAAAAGAAATAAATATTTCTACAATACTCTCTTTTTCTTGACTGGGAACCCTTTGGGGATACTGGGAAACAGTAAGCAGGAAAGAAATCGTGTCAGGAGGACACTGTTGGTAAGATCCACCACCATCCTCAGCTTCAGTGATTTTCCACACGTGAAACGGGTCCTCTGGAAAGCTTTCCTGAGGCACCCGCGGTGGCTGCTATGGGAGGCTTTAGGGGAACAGGTGTTACCAGTGCTCTTACCCAGCTTCAGGAACACACATTTGAAACCCAAAATGACCATCCAGCTGCCCTCACAGCCAATGCTCAGGGGCAGAAAAAAATCAACAAGTTCCATTCTCCCAGGCATGGATTTCATCTGATGATCTGGTTGTAGCTGTCACACAACTGAGAACACCAACATCAAGATTGGGGGGTTTTTATATGTTTTGTGGTTTGGTTTTATTGGTGGAAACCTTTCCCCCCTCCCTTCCCCACACCCAATCAGTGGACTAGCAGAGAAAGGATGAATCCTCAGCTTACTAAGTTCCCTAATTTCCACCAACAGACTCCACCTAATTATTTGAAGTGCCTAAACACTCTTGATGGCTGCACTGCTACCCATAGAAACGCAACTAGAACTTGCTCCAACCACCATGGAAGCCATGTCCAAGCTTACAGGGTCCTCAGACACACCAGCGAGGCTGGAGTCTTCCTCTCTGGCCCATCACACCAAGCCCCTCCCAAAAGATCAGCACAGTCGCTGAGAGACTTGCTTTGGGACATAAAAAAGGAGTTCCCGAGTATTGCATAATTTCCTAAGGCTTTTGTCAATACCAGTGCTAATATCCACAGGCCCTTTATCACCTTGAATAAACAAGTAATATTTAATGCATACCAGAGTAGAGGTTAGGGCTAGACAGGGTAAACATACACCTGTGTAAAGAAGTCAGGACCTGTCTGCCTGCCGAGTTCTTCTGGTCATGAGACTCGTACTGGCTTTCAGGTGAGTTCAACCTCCTACCTCTCATTTCTCACACACGCTTTTCCAGAACAAGTTTGGAACAGAACTGGTTAATAAGCAAGCACATGCAATGCTTCTGTCACAACAGGCTCGCTTTAGAGAATGAACCTCCCAGACCAACCTGCCATATGGGTGGTCTGCAAAAGCCCATAAGGAAAGGGGAGGAAATAGCAACCCCAGCTACTGTTGTTGGGGTTGAGTTTCTTACAAAAGGATAGGCTGGCTGTACACCCAGAAAAGACACAGAAATTGATCTTCTGGCAGAGGTTGATTGCTAAGGGTCCAGACGTAGCAGCAGGGCTCCCACAGGCAACAGTGGGTGAGAGCACTCACACTGCTCGCCAGAGCTAGATGGAATATCCCCATCCCTGTGACAGGCACAACAGTGCTGCCAGCCTTCCAGTAAGGGGCTGAGCCTGGCTGTGGATAATGTTACAGCAAAATAAGGATTACAAAAAGCTTTGTCAAGATTACACCTACTCAGCTTCTGGAAAGCTTTTAGATTTCTTTCCTCTGACCTTTCTGGAGTGACCGTGACATCCAGCTCTGCAGCAGGTAAGCCCACGGCTCAGACTGCCTCCATCTCCCAGGGAGGAGCAGGTTCCAGACCCCCCAAACTGTCCAGAGAAGTGCAGCAACCACGCAGGTGCCTCACAGAGCGCAGCCAGGACCTCACCACGCCAGCATCGCTCCGGCCGCCCAGGCTCCTCTGCAGCCACCAGCCTCTAAAGCTGTACGGAGCTGCCCGCGGCCCTGCTGCTGGCACAGAGGGCACTGTCCAGATTAAAAACCCCACAGTTCCACAAGGAACACCTGCTGTCTGTTGGCTCAGTGGGTACACAACAGAGAAAACCAAAAATGTCTGCTGCGTGTCTTTTTGACCACAGCCAACAGTAACTTCTGAAATTCCTTTCCACATTGAAGTGTATTAAGAAAACATTATGGGGTCTCCTGTAAACCAGCAAACTGCAGGAGAATCAGAGCTGAGGCTGGAATCGCATGCTCGATGCACTTCATTATATCTAGGTATGTATTGAGCAGCTTGTAATAACACTCACTGCTCCAAAACCTTTTGATACTTGACCGGAGGCTGCTTCGGGGGCCTAGGAACGGCATCGCTGCAGGAAGCCTGGGAACTGAGACCGGCTGTCTTGATGGCGATGGAGCACTCACAGTTTATATTTGATTTTAATTTATGGCCCGGCTCATACTTTATCTACCTCCATTTCTTAGAACCTCACACAAAACTTGCAAGGCAGAGCACTAAAATCTCGCTACAGCTTTCCAAGTCCAAGCTCTGCTTAGCACAGCTCCCTCGGTTCCCACTGCTTGTTTGGACAATCTCTGTGACAGCACTAAAAAGCCACGCAGCCCAATAGCAGGGAACTCCACAGATCGCAGACATGCCTCAGAGCAGCAGAGAAAAGAAATAAACGGAAAGAAATTACCCCAAAAACCTTATGAATTAGACCAAGTTCTAGAAAAAGACCTTTTTAGGCCACAAAAATTGAATCGTGCTGCCCTTCCGTACAGCCAGAAACACCTCCTGAGAGACCGCTCTGGCTGGAATGGCTCTGCCCAACCCAGAGGCGACCCCGGCTGGAGAACGAGGACATTGCAGCTCCTTTCCAAGGAGCTCAGAAAACCCTGGCCGGAGGGAACCGAGGGAGTCACGGGCTACAACGGCCCTATAATAGCTATTCTACCTTTTTTTCTAACATTATGCTAAATATGTGGAATAAGCCAAAGAGTGCTTCCATTTTCAAGGCTAAACCATCACAGCACAGTCCCATCCTCTCTCAGTTCAGCCATAGATTTAACCTTTTGTGTTGCATTTCTCCCTAAAGATTTCAAGTAGAACAGTGCCCAGGACATTTGCCGGGCAGCAGAAACCACGGCCCGTTTGAAGCTCATGCGACAGCTCGCTCCCATATGCTGTGGAACCACACTTCAGGCAGCATTCCCGCTGCCATCCCGCTGCTAATTAGCCAGCCATAACAGAATAAATACTGACCCTGGAATTACGGAAGGGACGCAGGGGAACGACACTTTTATTTCAAGCAGGAGAGCCAAAGGAGATGAAAAAAATCAGTAGGGTACACCCGCTCAATGGCCCAACCAAAACCAGGATACAAAGTCATTCCCGACTTCTGGAGCACCCAGACGTGCCTGTGCAGCCACCTCCAGCACTTTCTTTAGCGCCAAGGTCACGTAAGAGATAGAAATCCAGGCTCCAGCTTCCCCGTGGAAAAGGGACCAACACAACAGCGAGACCACGATGCTCTTTCTTGGGCAAAACTACAGCTTGGAAAGAGCCAAGAGCACAGGACAATCCTCCCTCTGAGCTGAAGAACATTGATCCAGCTCTGCGGAAAGGGGCAATTTCAGCTTCAGTCAAACCATCCTGAGACAACTGGCTGCAGGTGGGGCAATGTCAGACGAGGCAGCAGCGATCCCAAGTGTGTCCTCAGCTCCTCACTAACCTCCCCAGCCTTCTGTGGAATGTCTGCAGATGCTTTGCTTATATAAAAAACCCCCAACATCAACGTATTTCTAACTTTCAAGAAATCTCTCATCGAATAATCTTTCTCACACGTTCCACCTGAGGTTTTCCTTCAAAATAATGTGTTCTACTTTTCAGATTCATTTTAAAGCTGGTAAGATTATCATCTTACAGGTACTCACAGAAATTCTTCCAACACAGTTTGCTGCTCTTCTCTCTGCTAGGGCCCCCAAGAAGTTATCGTCCAGTTCTTGTCCCGCGCTTCCCAGTGACCTCAAGAAGAAAAAGTACAACCCTTACTCAGAATGGTTTTACACAGGTTTTGTGTTCACAGTTGGGCCAAGGGTTCTATAACTATAAGGAGACACCCCTCAGCCTATTGGAGCCCACTTGTCTATTCCCTGTCCTGCTTTTTCAAACCCTCAAACCACTCTTTGAGGCTCAGCGCTCCTGCGAATCTACAATACAACAGCAGTCTCTCCAAAGACAACTTCTACTAATGTGCGTTTGCTGTTTTGTATCCAGAGCGCTCTAAGGGCTTATTTTACATCTCCACAAGCAGGGCCAGAGTTCCCACGTACGCAAGAGCATCACATTTTCAGCATACTGAGAGAAACTTGAACAGCTTTAACACGTTATTCTTCAGACAACACCTGAACAAATTTACTCCTACGCATTGCTAGAGCCGCCCCGGGAGACCCAGCCGCCAGCAGGCCCAGAGACCAACAGCTCGCGAGTCCTGCCACAGCTTCCCCGCGCTTTACCTTGCACCTGTTCCTGCGCACGTCCCGTGCTCCAGCACCAGTCCCGCTGCTGCCTTTGAACACGAACGCATCGAAAAGCGCCATTTCCACCCAAAA
>VZTA01007749.1:0-26049 GCA_013398855.1 Mohoua ochrocephala
TAATAATAATAATAAATAACAACTTTAAATTTCTTTTAATTTCATAGCTTGGAGCTGACACGCAGCCCTTTGTGCGACAAGCACAGTTCTTGGCACGAGAGATCCCTTGCTTGTAACAGGCTGTGAGGCTTTGGGGGTGAGTTATGGACAAAAGGGAACAAACACCATGAAGAGGCTGGCAGAAAGCAGAGAGGACCAGTTGTGATTTGCTCTTGGACTGTCTAGCACAGCTTGTTCTGCTGGCATGGTGTGACATGCACAGCTCTGGGGTCATAATTCGGGTGTGGTGTGACTGCCCAAAACACCCAGTGGTAGAAGGGCCTTTTTTTTTTTTCCTTGCCTTTACTTCATTATTCCCTTTCTTATTAGGAAGGAAAATAACCTGGCTCTGCAGACAGTGCTGTCAGAGATGCACTTTCTCTCCTGGACAGAGCACGCTGCATTTGTCTTTGGCCTTTTTATAGCACTCTTTCTGGCCAGGCAGTTTTCTTAATGGAGTCACGTGTCTGATCCTTTTAGCTGAAAGAAACATTTCAGCATTAATGACTGAGAAGGAGATGGGGCTCTGCGTGTGCAAGTGAGGACCTCGGGAATGCTGTGGGAGGCAGCTGTTAGTGCTCAGGTGGTCGTGGCTCTGCTGAAAGGAGGAGAAGTCTGTAAGGATGGAGAAGGAAAACGAAGTTTTAAAGCGTTTGATGAAACAGAGCGAGACTGCAGCCAGCTTATGTCCCCTTGGCCGTGTATGCGGGTTCTTATTTGATTTATTTATTTTTAAATGTGAGCACAAAATAGGCATCAAAAAAAGAGAACAGAAGTGCTCAGTTCCATCGGTTCTGTCCTTCCACGGTCACCTTTTAACCATTTTAGCTGTTGACACATCTGTGAGCTAGAAGTGGTAGAAAAAGGTTATACAGCAGCCAGGTCTTTCGAAATCCTGAGTTATTTAGAAGAGCGATGCATTTCACAACGAATTAGTTTTTCTCCATCTGAATACCCAGGTGGGAATAAGTTTGGATGTTGCACAGTTCATATGCAAAGTTTGGATGTTGCACAGTTCATGTGCAAAATTAGGCATTGCAGAGGCTTCACGGGCACATTTCCCCAAGTTTTTAAAGTATTTAATTTACAAAGCAGCGTGGAGAAATTTTAAAAAAAAAAAAAAAAAAAGTTAGCAGGGAAACACTTGTTTGCTTTGGAACTGCTATCCAAAGGTGCACAGGGAGCTAGAGCACAGAAATTGTCATTCTGGGCTTGGAGGAGAGGAAGGAAAATATATCCAGGGTGAAGCCTGCTTCTTCATTTTGTACACAGGATTTGTATTTTTGCTGTTTTAAATCTTCCCTATATGAAAGAAAATTACTTTCACGCAGTCTACCAAGATATGTGGGAGAGAACACGAATATGTTTCTGGGAGTGGAAAATGCTCCTTTTTATAGGCACGCTAAGCTTTGAAATCTCCTTGTGAAGTTTTCATGCTAGACATGACAAAATAATGTGAAAGTAAATGTGGTAGCTTTAAAAGGCAGAAATCACAGTTAGGGATAACTGCAGCGTCTGAAATGTGGCTTTGAAACGGGGAGATGAAGACCAGGGACACAAATAATTGTGATGGATAAGCTGAAGTGCATTTGGCTACATATATATAATCTAATTATTGTGTTTTAAAGGCTCCTGAGGCTTCTATCCCAGAAGAAAATGGTACTGCTAGGCAGGAGAAGATGGGTTTAAATTTTGTCCAGTGAACAATTACGTGTGTGCATGAGATAACTAGAACTATTTATCTGGCCCTATGATCTCAAGAAAACAGGGCTGGGGGGATGTGGGGTGTCTTCAAAGTTATAGAAAACTAAATGAAGGTGGGTTTTGTGCAGTGTTGGTGTGAATGAATGGCTAAAGATACAAACTCAATGCTTCTGAGTGTGTTTGGCAGGGTCAGAAAAGTCTCCCAAATGCATTGTACTCGGTTTTGTTAAATAATTAAACACATGTTGTGGGACTGAACCACTAAAAGCTCTTCTGTGTGAGTGCCTGGAATTCAGTCAGTGGGAGAAGAAGCCCCTGGAAGGCAGCCCTTGTCCACAGGGATTTCTCAAGCAGCTTGGCTGTGTTTAGCCAACAAGACCTCCCTCCTGTTTTGTCAGGAGGGCTAAACAAGTAATCTTTTGATTTTACTGCCATGGGTTTAGAGAAGCTGCTTGTCAGGGGTAGGAATAATCAAATGGGTTGTGAGCACTCGGTGCTTTCTTTTCCATCACACCACGGAACGTCCTTCTGCTTCTCAGCACTGACTTCTGGTAAAGCAAAGCATCCACAGAGAGAGGCACTGAAAAGTTTAAGCCATCTCTGCCTTTCACCTAAGCCGTGGTTCAAAAAACCATGCTGCTCATAGATTCTGATGCTGTTCTGGAGCTGCATTATAATTCCCAACAAAAAAAAAACCCCCAGATATAATGAAACTGCATGCCAGCTTTTCTTGCATTAAAGCTTTAATAGAAAAAGGGTGGCCAGCTGAGCCAAAGATCCGCCTCCGTGGCTTTATGTTTAAGTCACTTTGAGCTTGCCAGGGCAATGCATCTCGTGGAAGCCTGTTTTCCATCTGCTGGCCTAATGATACATTAAGCTATAACAAAACATTAATTCCCAGAGCCTTGAAACCTTGTCCCTCGTGTCTGTGGCATCGTGATTGACTGGATGGATTTCGGAGCAGCGAGCAGTTCCGTGTGTGGATGGTTTATGTGACTGGATGACGAGCTAAATTTTCTTTGCTTCAAATCTCTGTCCTGCTGTAGTGCTGTGGCGACTAATCTGTAGTGCAGGTGCAGCACAACTTTAATTTTCACACCCTGTAACCTCACCTGAGCTGTTAGAAAGGCTGCTCAGTCTGCCTCAGGACTGGTATGAGGCGCTTCTGGCTGGCTTGGGTTTTGTTAAGGCTTGAGACGCTGAAAGTAAAATTAGCCACCAAATATTTGACACAGAATAGCTGAATATCAAGTGAAGAATCAGAGAGAAATAACTTAACAATTTTGTCAGCTGGCACAAAGGAACTGAGTTTAATTGCTATCGATTCTGCTTCTTAGAATGATTAGCATTTCTAATTGGCAATTTTGTAAACTGGGTTTCCGAGCCTGTTCTGCAAACACGCAGAATATTTCATCTCGCCAAGGGCCTGCTGAGATGGAGCTTTTTTTAAAGCAGTAAGATGATGACGGCCAATGCAACAGCAAGGAAATCTTGACCCTACTGAATTCAGTGGCAAACTTCTCCTAAAAGTCAATTAGTTCAGAGATCGTCTTAGGTGCTGGATCAGAGCCCCTGAAAGTTGCTGGAAGTAGATGGAAGGCTCCTGGTGGAATCTATGCTGGGAAAATCACCAGGACAGGATGGGTTCCTTTGCTTCTTTCCTCTGCTTATGTTGCATTATTGGATTTGCATCTGGCTAAACTCCCTCGCGCTGAGCTTGCCTCACTGTCTGCTGCTGCGCTTTGTTCCCGTCACAAACTTTACAAAAATCGGGGAGTTTTTCTCAGTCTGGAGCTTTAAAAAAAAAAAAATCTGTCTTTGTTTTTCAAAACAATGGGTCTGGTGCTGCTCCTGGGCCAGTCCAGCAGAATGTGACAGGACCGAGCTGCCTGGGCCCCATCGGGGGCCAAATAAATTTTGGAAGGAAGCAACTCTGTTGTTCTGTATCCCATTTTATTCCACGGTGCCTAGGGATGCAATTACTTAAAAATTTAAAGCCTGAAATTAAAAATAGCGTTTTGTTAACTTCAGCCCTTGTGGAAAATTAGTAAATACTTACATATGCAATTGGGTCAAACGCTGTTCCTGAGAATACATAGATTTTTTTTTTGTTCAAGAGAATAAAATACAGTAAAATACATTATAAATTTGTGCTTGGCAGAAGGACAGAAGCATTGGGTTACACCAGACACAGGTTTAAGAATAAAATACTGGTAGATGCTGTAAAAATACTAAACTGAGTATTACAGTACTAATTTTAAGATTGGGTGTACAACACCCAGACTTTGCCCACAGCCAAATATACATTTTACTCTCAACACACCCTAAAAACCACTAAACTTCTTGTACACATTGAAAACCTCCCAAAACAGGAGGAAGTAAACTCCCTGAAAATATATAATTCTTCTTAATAAGGTGACCACTAAGATGCAATTCTTAGCACTGGTGGAATAAAGCCTGTTACTCCTTATCAGATATGAAAGGAAAATATGAGATCAGTTATAGCCCAAGTTAACGGCTTTGTCTGCTTTTTAAGCATGCAGACAGGCGTGCAAACCCAAAATGCTTTATGGTTTCCTAAAACTTAGCATGCTCTGACTCCAGGAAAGCCTTCTAAAATTGAAATTAATTAGAAACTCGGCGCAACAGTCACGTTTCCAGCTCTCTAGATTCTCCCAAGTTTTCCAGAAAAGCCCAACTTCTAAAAAAAAATTGCATTAATAGAGGCCATCGCTTTAATGTGACCAAAAGTCACCGTTTGGCATCACGTTTTTCCTCACAATTTAATTGTAAGCGCTTCTAAGAAGTACTGAAAGTGAAGCACAAAACTCAATCTGGCTTGAGAACACTGCCTTTCTTGCTCTGCTACTCCTTTAAGCTGAAGCACGATGTTAATTTCCACCGAGCAAGATGTAAGGCAGGGAAGGTGACTGTGTGTGTAAGGAGAGGTTCAGGGGGTCAGTGTGAAAACCCCTCTGGCTGTGAAGTCCTACCTGCAGGTCGCTGCCCACAGCAGCCCCACAAACAGTGGGATAATCGGCATGGACAGCTTGGACAATGTGCGCTGATCCCCAGACTCACTCGTGAAATAAGTAAAAGATTGTGTCAGTTAATGAGCAAATGTTAAATTTTACAGGAGGGACCCAACATTTTTTCCCCTGTAAATGTTTCTCTGTGGTTACATGGCCAGGGAGCTCCGTGATGAATGGCTGAGATGCCCCCTCAAGTCTTACTCAGAATAGAGTTCTTTTCACAGCAGCATTATCTAAAAAAACCCCGCAATACAGAGAATAAGAAGTTTCATGGATCTGGGATTTATCCTTTGGAGTAATTAACAGCTCACTGAACTGAGGATTTCGTCGTCTGTTCTTTGTGGAAAAATAATAAAATTGGTAATAGTTGCCATTCATTTTTATTTAACGGAGCGGTGAGGCTTTTTTTTTGTTAGCAGAATCAGGAAATTAACTATCTTGTTAATGTGTTCTGCTCTAAGCTGTTGGTTGTCATTGCAATGCTGCTCTGCCAAGGACAAAGGAATAGAAAATAACTTTGGATAATGTAGTCTATAAATTACTTTCACCTGAAGAGTTGGTCTGTTCCTGTGCTGAGCAGATCCTGGAAAAATGAATGTTAATTAACTGACTGGTAGACATTTGTTTCAAAGGAAAAAAAACTAGGAGTAGAAAAAAATGTTATTAAGAGAGAACAGAGATATCATCTACTTTTAATTATTCAACAGTGTTTTGTAGGGATGAATCATTGCTGGCACTGCTAAAGCAGACACAAAATATTTAGTCTAACACTTCTTAAAAAAAAGCATTAAATGCTTAAGACAGATCTTGGATCCTTTTTTCTTTGATTCATGGAGATTTTTTCTGCGTTTCATTTTGTGGAATCACACGGAACCGCAGAACCAATTAGGCTGGAAAAGACCTCTGAGCCCTACCTGTCACCCAGCCCAGAGCACCGAGTGCCACGTCCAGCTGCTCCTTGGACACCTCCAGGGATGGGGATTCCACCCCCTCCCGGGGCAGCCCCTTTCAGCCACCAGTCACCCCTTCTGTGAAGAAATTCCTCCTCATGTCCCACCTAAACCTCCCCTGGTGCAGTTTGGACTGAGCTGTGGGAACAGAGTGAGCAGATATTTTTTTTTTTTAACCTGTTTTAATTTTTTTTTTAAATTTTTAAATATTGAACGAATCTGCTTCTATTTGTAACACAAAGCTGCTGAGTTTTGAGGACCAAATTTCCTTTTCTGACTATCATGGCTACGTGTAGAGAAGCACACTGGCTTGGACAGAGCACAGTGACTCTGACAGGCTCTTCTACTTCCATTCAGTTTTACTGATTTTTTATCGCTGGCTGTTCTGTGTGAGATGTGGAGACATATCATGCCCTGGGGGCAATCTCTGCAAGACTGAGGATTGCTAGAAAGTGGGGAAATAGTCAAAGCCATGAAATAAATCTGTGGTTCGTGAAGCTTGCCAGAGGACCTTGATAAACTGCTGCTCAAATGTTGGGTGTCTTTCTAGAAGAAATAATTTTAAAAGATAGAAGCCATGCTTTTCTCCCTGGTATAAGGCAGCAGTGGAGATGGCCACTGGAATTTTAGAGTAGAAGTCTGCTAGATAGAGCTGACCAATGGTTGTTTTTTTTTTATTATTCTGTTACATTTATGTTAGGATACCTAAACTTTACAGCAAGTGTTGTAAGACTGCTAAGCAAGTATTAAAAAATTAACACATAAAATTTGAAAATGTGTCTCTGCAAAAAAAAACTAACAAAAAACCTAGCAAAAGAAAGCTCTTTTTCTTTCTGGCTTGAGGATGACAGTCATGATGAATAGGCAAATTTTGCAGAAGGTTAACCAAAGGATACAGGCAACTGGCATAAAGCTTTCATGGACTGTGGTATTTATTAGGATGTGGCAGTAAACACGAATAAATAAATACTGTTGTGCAGCTGTTACAGCCCAGGCAGTCTGAAGCTTTTTAGAATTGGTATGTTATAAAAAGCTAGTGTAGAAAAGGATTCGTACCATATTTCACTCCTGCAATGGGATTTCATCCAACATTTTAACTCTTATCCAATGATCAGGTTATGGCACCGTGCAGTGGCCGCCGGTCTCCACTGGGACCCTCTCCATCATTGCTTTTACTTCTGTCTGAAGCCCCTGTTCCAGATGAGCTTCATGTTTCACCTACTAAACTGTTGGGCCCTGTCCACACAGCTGAGGATCACCCTGGTCACTTCTGGGGAAGCAGGACCTGGGGATAAGGTCAGGAGGCTGATGCTGCTGCAGAGCTGCAGTTATTCAGCTCTTTCTGCATTTCACCATTTTAGTAGACCTGGGATTCCTGCAGGTTCAACTCAGAGAGGTGGCACCTAACAAGGGTTTAAAGCTGCACACTCAGGATGGGGACTGCTGCTTTGGGGTGCTCAGTGTGAGGTGCTGACCCGTAGCCTGGTGTTCCTTTGCTGGTGCTTAACCCTTCCATTAAGCCACCACCAGTGACACAAAGGAAGAGGAAATAATCCAAGATGTTTAGATTGCAGGTGAAGTACAGGAGACCTTCCTCTTTTTTTTTTTTTTNTTTTTCCATCAAGTCTGGGCTCTGCTGTCCCAGTTCTGATTGTAGCTGATCCCTGCTTTACCTCAAAGAGCCTGAAACAAAGACAGCATGAGAAGCATGAGGCAGGGTCAGAGCTACCATATCCTTTTTCATCCACGTGGCTCTTCCTACCTCCGTGTGAGATGGGTGCTTTACAAGCTTCACTGGGCTGAGGGCTGGGGAGATTAGTTTTCTCCAAACTAGCTTATGGTTTAGGTAATTGGTTTTCCGAGGGCTTAAAAAATAAAAACTGTAAATCTGACGCGAGGTCAGTGTTGGTTCTTTGCTTATCTGCTCTGGGCTGTTTATGAGAAGCATCAAATGCATTTATCTCTAAAATGCTTGGAAATAAAACCGTGTAGCATTTCATGGCTCTAGCTGGAATTAGTAAATATAAATGCCTTGTTTAAGCTCTTGGTATGTTTACGTGAGGATGGGTTTACACCTTCATCTTTTGGGCTGTTTGAACCCCTAATTTCGCCTTTAAGGTCTCTGTGAAACAGAATAAAATGCTTTCCGTGGATGCCACTGGAGACCTTATGAATTTTATGTTACAGACATCCTCAGGCTGCTCCTTCCTAAGGTGAGCTGTGCCAAGTCATGTCTGAGGGGGGGCTGGTGCAGCAGAGGGAGGAGTTATTCATTCACTGTCAATGGGAGTGTTGATAACACAGAGAACAAGCTTTGTTTTCTAGGACCAGCCCCTGAAGATGATCAGATCTCCAGAAGCTGGAAATCGAATCCCACCTCTTTCTTTCCTCCCCCTGGAAAATTGCACATCTGCTTTTTCATGGCTGAAGTTGTAGTTTCTCTGACTTAGTGCATGCATCTGTGCCAAGACAGGCAGGAAGACGACTGTGGTAGCAAATCTCCCAAATTCCTGCCCTCCTTCCGCTTGTGCCCGTAACCTTCCAATCCACGCAGCTCAATTGCAGCATGAAAGGACAGTTTCCCTTGCAGCGGCTTATTTTAAATTTAGACATGTTCTGAAACCCGGGAGATCAAAGTATTTTCAATAGCACAAGAGGAACTCATCCATAATAGAGCCCTTAAAGCCAACTCCTTGCCTGTAAGCTGATTTCATTGTGCAGCAATGGTCGGTCGCTCGCTCGTTGTGACTGTGGGGTTCTGTGACAATCCTGCTTTTAAGGACACATTTTGGGCTGGAAGTAATTGGAGGCTGGTGTGGGCTTTCAGCTGTGACACGCAACGCAGAGAGTTAATTTCTAGTTGCTGTTTGACTGCCTGCTATTCAGCAGCATGCTGCTTGGCTGCCAAAATGAACAGCCAGGGGTTTATAGAGACTGGAAAAACTGCAGTGGAGAAGAACGACTGGAAGTACTTCACTGGACATTACTGCTGCAATCAGGCTCTGCTGCCACTAAGGTTCAGAAATTAGAGGCAACTCTCTCAGTCCTTTGAAATGTTTTATGCATTGTGCTTACTAACCCTCAACCCACTCATTCATTTTCTTACTCCTTTTACAGCTTCCAGACAGAGTTTGCTTCAAAAACTTCTATTAACTAAATCAGAGTGGAATAATGAAAAATGAGAGTGGCTGTGGCTCAAGTTTTCCTGTGTTTTGCACAAATCTGTGTTAAAGCCAGGTGACACGAGGGCATTTCCATCCCAGCTCACTCGGGTTGTGGCTGCCAGACCTTCACCGTTTGCCTGTTCACACTTTGTTAGGAGCACAATCTGTTCAGGAGAATGTGCAAGTCTGTCTTTTTTTTTATCCTCCCCGAAGACTCAAATGGCAACGAGTCAGTTGCCACCTCCTATTTGCACACACAAAAAAACCACCCACAAAATCCAGGTGAAATTTGTGACCACTTGGACTCCCTCACCTCCTTCAGTGCTGGCCTGTTGCAATTAATTGCTTTTGTTGATCATTAGGCTTCTGTTGTTTTGCTTTGGACAAAAGACAAGTGTGCTCTGGCCTGGGCTGAGGTCGTTCAGTGTTTTGGGGCTGAGACAGTGAATTTCCTGTGTCTGTTTTGCTCATTTCAGTCCTGCTTGGCAGTTGAGAGCTGATGGCTCTATGCAATGAGACAGACAGTCCGAGATTCTGGGAACCCTTGGTCACAAATTCCTATCCATAATTAATTCATCCTCCGTCTGTATCAGCAGCCAGGAATGTAATGTGCTTGAAACAGATACTGACTGTCAGAAAGGACAGATCTCACAAACACTGGAAGCAAATATGTGGTTTAATTATTGCAGTTGTTGTACAGGGGCTGTTCAGCTTTGGAGATGAGCTGCACCGAGGAGGGGTTTGAACAAGGCTTTGGCTTACTTTAGACTAATTTTTGTCACTCTTTTAACTCACTGTTCTTCATTAGGGCTACAAATACGCTGTATGCCTGGAGGATGTTACATAGACAAGTATGCCAAGAGCATTAAGACATATTTTATAGGATGATGGGATATCAGGGATTCATTCTGCTTCCACAGCTGTGGCAGGAGATAAACCAGGAGTTAGAAAGGAAGGAGAGCTGTTGGAGGATGTCAGCTTCCTTAGAAAAACACTGGGGATTCATTTGATGGAAAAATTGAGCCAATTTAAGGACAAGTGTGACTAGCTGAGAACAATGCCCAGATGGCGTGGGAAATGCAATTAACATTTGGCAGTGCAGCAGTCTCAAAACGATGATACAAAAATTCACTAAATTCACTAGTTTATGAAGGTGTTTGTACATAAAGTGAGCGGTTTTTCAACTTCAGTATCAATGTTATTATAAAACCTTATGGAAGCATTTTGATACTTTTTAATTAAAGACCCAGAAACACCCAGTTAAAATCTCACTAGTCAATGGCAAGGAGAGCAAAAGTGATGGAGAGCAAAACAAAAAAATGATTGAATCTTACTTATCCAATTTACGGGGTGAAAAATGATGTTTTCAGCAACAGGCAAAAGCTAGGAGACATGGTACTTAATGAGGAAATTTGTTTCAGTGCTTTTCTCTAACAAGGTGTAATTTCTTTCTGACCTGACAGGCTGCTAAACCTTGGGATGCCATTAAACTGGTAATGAAGTGCCATGCTAAAAATAGCCTTCCTGCTTTCTTTCTGGTTGCCAGAACCAGCAGAATCATCTGTATACTCAATTTACCACTGAGTTTGAGACATCCCTGCGTGGAAGCCTCCAGGGAGGAGAAGTGTCATCTTGTCTCTGTCACACAGAGCAGAGTTCCATGCTCATCATGTGCTAAACAGGCAGATAGAACTGGGAACTGGGCATTTGATCCTGTGCGTTTGCTGCTCACCAGGTTTGGATTATCATGAAGTGTGCTTTGAAAGCTCAGTCCTGAGCATTAACTGAACCAAGAGGAGGAAAATGTGGAAAATGTGGTGTGCTGGTTTATGCTGTTAAACAGCGGAGTGCCTTTGAAGCCAGGGTCCTCAAACTTTACATTTCTTGGGCTGTGTAAATGTAAATTGCTCTTGATTAAGAGATTGGGCTGGAGTACATAGCCAGGGCTGTTTTTTAGGACAGTTAAGATTTCGATTTTTAGGTTTCATTGGTAATTGGTTCTAACCAAACTCTCCTCAACTGCTGTCGCAGCCACTGCACCAAAAGTGTCAAAACAGAAGGCGAGTGAATAGATTCTAGAAACTTCCACAGTCCTACAGTGAAGTAAGGCTGGCTGACCCTAAACTCTGGTGTTTAGAGTAGTGGAGGGGACAGAGAACCCACGAAATCCTGCACTGTGGAAGATAGAAATCCATCAAGAGTTTGTGGAAAACCTACATCCTAAACTTCCATCAGGATGTTCCATTTTACCTGCCTCAGCAGCAGGCGATGGCAGGAGGGCAAGTCTTGGAGGAGAATCTTTAAATTGCTTGTTTGCTAAGAAAGAATAATTTATTGGAGGGTGAAGCAGGCTGGTAAAACACATTGCTGAAAGCAAATAAGTATTTTATCTTACTTTTTACTTCCGGCTGTTCACAACGTCTCCAGAAACCCCAGAATTTTGCAGCCCCCGAGGTAAAATTTGGAGCTCTTTAGTTATTTTGCCCTTTGGCAACAACTGACTTCACACAGATTCTTCTGCAACAGAGCCAACGTGCTCCGCCAAGTTTTAACATTTCCACACTTCTGGATGATTTTTGTGCCATCAGTGATGTCTTATGATGTGCAAAGTGGTACAAATACGTGCAAATGTTTTAAAGAGGCATAAGTGAAGCTTAAAATAAGATTCCGCCTTAAAATTGGGATTAGAGGAACATCACAACCATCAGATTCTCCGACCTAGTGGGACTTGGCCCTGGTGTTTGGGGCAGCCCCAGGTATAGCCTGGGGAAGGGAAGTTTTCAGGGTGACCTAATTGTGACCTTTCGATGCAGAAGGGAGGCTACAGAGAAGATGGAGAGAGACTATTTACAAAGGCTTGGAGTGACAGCACAAAGGGGAATGGCTTCAAACTGACAGTCAGTAGCTTTAGGTCAAGATATAAGGGAGATATTCTTCCCTGGGAGGGTGGGCAGGCCCTGGCACAGGGTGCCCAGAGCAGCTGTGGCTGCCCCTGGATCCCTGGAAGTGCTCCAGGCCAGGTTGGATGGGGCTTGGAGCAGCCTGGGACAGTGGAAGGTGTCCGTGCCCATGGCAGGGGGTGGCACTGGATGAACTTTAAGGTCCCTTCCAGCCAAAACCATCCTTTGATTCTGATACGCAAAGCTCCACCGAGCAGCAATAACGTTGTGGCCCATGGATGTGGTGTCCAGTTTCTGGGTTACACACACTCAGCTTCTAAAACAGGATTAGCGATTCTCTGGGAGTGAAAACAAAGAGCAGAGCTTGCTAAGTGCCACTAGAAAAACCTATGACATTTCTTGCAGGTCCAATTACACAATACTGTAATTTTTTTAGCATTAGTCTGGCTCACTGCTGTTCTGCAAAGCTCTAATAATCCTGTACCGAGCTTGTCTTGAGTATGCGAGAAAATCTGCATGTCAGGGTTGATTTCAGTGCAGAAGTCACAATAATACACAGAGTTAAATCCCAACTGAGATCAGCACCCACTGCAAACTTCCACTGCCTTTGTTTCTCATAGAACTAAGGCTAATACCTAGTTCACTTCCAACTCTTGCTACTTTTCTTGTTGGTGTTTCTCTTGGATTTGGATAAGGAGAATAATTTTGTCCAGTCAAATTTTACCTCTGCCATTTTGATTTAGTTCTGTCTTGCAGTTCTGATTCACTACTGCAGCATCTCAGTAATTTGCTTGAAGATTACGGAAAAGAAATTGAATTTTATATGCTTTATTTTGCAGCAATCATTTTTCATTTCCAGGTCTGCACGTCAGGTCTGATTTGTTTGACCAATGCCAACTTCATGTGACAATGACTAAAAGCATTCTTGGTGTGCTTGTTACTGGAAAAGAAATGGGACTGCTCAGTCCCCAGAGCATATAGTTTTACATAACACATCACATACCCGTGTAAAACTAGTTAGTGTAGGGAATTATCGCTCATTTTAATTAACTCACAATATTCCCATGTGTTTGCCTCATTCTGGACTGGAGTGCAAGTCTTGGAGTTTAATGAAAGACTCTTCCCCCCTGCCAAAATTCAGGTTCAGAAGGAAATCTTTATGTAAATATTATAGAAACCCATGGAGTCCACACTTTGCTCCTGCTGAGAGAAATAGACTGATAGGGGAACAGGAAGGGTTTATCTTCCCATGTGAAGGAAAACGCAGCGAGAATATTTTTAGCTGCTTTTGACTGAAGGGTAAAAAGAGAAAAGGGAGAGGAATAGACCTGCATTTGGAGGCATTTTACTGTTTAAAGTGTTTTCCTCTTTTTAAAACAAGATATTTGGAAGACTAATTCCCTCATCATTAAACATCAAAAACTCTGCTGCTGCAAACTGAAACACAACAAGATAAAATAACGTAAAGTTAATTCCCTTCAGAAGAGGAAAGTGGCTTGTCAGATGGCACCTTCAGAAACACCTGAGGTGATCCCACAGTCTTAAAACAAGTGAAAGCACATATTCCACGTGTAAATATATCAGTTTGGGGCATGCTCTGCAAAGCACCACACGCAAGCCAAGTTTCATGTATTTGCAAACTATCATCAGCTGATTCATTGCTGAATAAAACATGAGCATCGAATCCACCCCGTGGGGTTTTCATTCTTGTCATAGCACTGACAAACACAGTACCTAGGGAAGAAGAGGCCTTCTGATTGTGCTTGGTGCACGCAGGCTTCAATGCAGAGCACCAGACAACGATTTTAGTCATGCAGGTGCCTCGCAGACAGTGAGATGTTTGGGATGCATCACATGGAAAGGAGAGAAGTCCTCTGTGCGGGAACTAAATGTTAATATTAAATTTTTATGCAGATGAAGACTAAGGGGGGGAAAAAAAAATTAATAAGAAGATACCTGAACGATTTCAGGTTAAATTACAATGCATCAAAACAGAGGTATGCAGGGCGTGATAATAATCTTTGTTTCGAAACTGGAGTCTTAAAGACAAGTTATGCTCATTGAGCTTCTAATGAAGCTTTTATCAAACGCAAGACTGATGTAGCCAATATTGCTAAACTCTGGAATTAAAATATAAAGCTATTAAAAAGAGAAATGTTTTCAATTTTCTACTTACTTTAATTTGAAAGTGGGTTTAGTGTCTTTTCTAAGTTTCATACATTGAGCTGTTTTCCCATCAATAGTGAGAAGTGAAATGCAGTAATTGTAATAGGATCATACTCGTGTGCAGTATCGACTGCAGGAGCTGGAAGAATCAAATGTACCAAAAGAGGGCAAATAATTGACTTAGCAACGATGAACAGAGGAATTAGCATTTTTGTTAGGCTGCCTGCAGAAATGCCGTGACCACATTTCTCCAAGTGTCCCCCATCAGTAATCAAAAACATTTTGCTTCTTGGCTGGCTCTTTTTGCCCTGCAGTTTTCAGGCTCTTGCCTCCATCACCTGCCAGCACTCCCTGTGCCCTCTGTTGTTCAAGGTCTTGCTTGGTCACAGTCTCAAAATCTGTGTGGATTTGGCCACTGCGAGCCAGGTAAAACCACAGGTGAAAAAACTGATCCTGTTTGTCAAATAATTAATTTACACAAGATTTACATGAACAAGAGTTCATTACTGAATCCCAGGCATGAAGTTAAGCCTCAGGTATTAAGTATTTACACCGTTTGCAGTTTAAGGAAGTCATTTTCAGCTTGGCCTTGCCTGGCCAGGAGGAATCAGTTGGATTCAGCTGATGTTTACCTGTGTGAGTGCAAAAAGAAGCCAAATCAGGGATTTATTACGCGGGGCAGGGCAATGATTTGCGTGGTGTTGGCAGCCCTCCTTCCAGCCTTGCAGCGGAAACGAGGAGAGCTATTTTTGAACGTGAAAACACGGCCTTGGGAGTGCATAAATATTTAACTCCCAGCATTTTCCCCTGAGCTCCATCCTACAGCTGTGGCACAGTAACTTTGAGTCCAGCCTAAATGTGGGGGAGGTCGATAGTAACAGTTCCACCAAACGCAGCACTTTTAGAACAGATCTGTCAGAACTCGTCGTCCTAAGACCTCGCATTTAAGAAAGACTTTAGGAATTTGCATTTGACAGGAGCATCGGTCCTCGCTTTGCCTCGATTCTCCCCACCTGCTGCAAAAAGAGTTGAAAACATCAAGGGGTAGCAGGTGCAGCCCCTGTTCCATTTCTTGGGTGCCCTTTGCTGTGCGCAGGCGTGGTGTGAGTCTCAGAGGGTGGGACGAGCATCCTGCACTCTCAGGTTTTGTTTTCTCTGACAAAACAAGTGCCAGGAATGAAGCACCTAAACGGAGCAGAGGTCAGAGTCCGGTGGCACTGGCTGAATGTGGTTAAAACTGCTGCTGCTGGAAATTGTGAAAGCCAGGTTTTCTGACGAAATCTGAGGTACTTGCAGAGAATGGGGACTGCTGAAAGTTTTACAGTTCCTGTGCTGAAGGAAGGGCTTCAGCAGTAAAACATATTGTGCAAGGAAATACTGCTGCTCTCCGGAACAACGTGCTTGGTGATTTTTAGAGATGTCTCCTGGCTTTAAGGACTGACGTGGGGTTCTTTGTCCTTTGACACTTGGGGAGAGCAAATTAAATTCTCACCTTACAGGTTTTAGGCCAAAAAGTGCTTGTCTGATCTGTATAAAGGGACATAATTTAGAAGTTGAAAGAGAATCTAGAACTTTCTAGTGCAAAAAAACCCCAAACTTCTAGGCCTCTTAATTTGCCAGCTTTGAGTATAAGTAGATACTAATTTTTTCACTACGTTTTGCTGCCTAAATGTGAAAACATTTGTGG
Source organism: Mohoua ochrocephala (assembly GCA_013398855.1). NCBI lineage: Eukaryota > Metazoa > Chordata > Aves > Passeriformes > Acanthizidae > Mohoua > Mohoua ochrocephala. The sequence goes on from VZTA01007749.1 coordinate 15,643, forward strand.
TTTAAGCCATGTCCTGGAGTCAGAATAAGCAGGAAGTTTGTGGACAGGAGTGGGACAATAAGGGCATAGGGGTCTGAAGAAGATGTGGCAATGAAAAAAGAGGAATTTAGGAACATGTTAGAGTAGGTGCCTTCTTAACCTGTGAGGAAAGACATTTCTGCTAGAAAAAAAACTAATACAAGAAAAGAAAATAGATATATTTCTTTATACTTTGAAAAAAAAAAATCTATTTCTATTTCCAGATCACTTGTAAACAGTATTTTTATCTTCTGCTTTTTTCTTATTATTAATGCGAGGCTAAAATGCCGCCACCACCACAAGTACTTATGGTATTTATTATCATGTGAAAACTTTCATTTCAACAGCCAACAAAAGGATACAAATCTAAGCAAATGACCCAAGTTAGTGGCTGTGCAGGCATATAAAGCAATTTATTAAAGTCCACAGTGCCAAAAAGGGAGTCTATTGCTCTCATGGAAAGTGGTTCAAGGTTCAGTACATAACAAAATAACAATGATTTATGGGTGGGCAGTGAAGTTTTAAATGCATGGTCAGACTCTTAAGGACTATTTATGCTGGACTGCTTTGTGCTGCTGCCTCAGACCAGCACTCAGTTTTTTCTTGTGCTTGTTTATAAAATTGCACTTTGCATGCAGCCTACTGCCTGGTAGTTTTTAAAAGCCCCTGGAGCTCTCTGCAGTGGGACCAGATGAATGGAAAATGTTGTTTACAGCATGAAAAATTAGTAAGATGTGGGCTGAAACAGAGTAAAATTGTCTGATGTCAGCCAGGTTTCGTATTGTGCTACTTTCCGTATGTCGAAATGCTTTGATGTGAAATCTGTCCTCCTCAGCTGGTGAACAATTGCCACATCTTCCTCTTGCACCTCTCAGTGGCCTCTCATAGCTCCTCGGGTGGTGGTGGTGGTGCAATATTGCAAACTGGATGCTGTTGACCAAAGAATTTTTCTCCAGCCTTCTCCTCCTGTCACCGTGTCCCAGAACTGCCGTGTCCTCGTGCTGCCTCTCTCACTGATGGCTTTAGAGCTCCACAATGAACAGGTCAGGCAGCATCTTTTTATCTCTCCTTGTGCTGAGCCACGTGTCATTAGCAAATATAGGAATTTGTCTTCTCGATGTAGAGAAATTAATTTTTCTTACTCTGGAGGACTTGAGGGTCTTGTGGGGCTGCAGCATCCAGGGCTTCACCTGGAACTTCCAGTCACTTCACCGATTTCTTTGCTCAGTGTTTGTGTGTTTGAAACCTGGAGGGCATCCATGAAGCTCTTTGTGGTGGATTGTGGAGGGAAGGGTCGAGAAACATTTCACACGACTCCAGCTATGAGTGTCTGAGAAAGGATGGGCACAAAACTCGATGTTTGTCCACTAAAAGAGGATTTTTCAGGTGCCCCAGGGGTTCTTACTTTTTTCAAAGTCTTCTGTCCATTCCACCTGCATGTTACCCAGCATCATTTCTTAATAGGCAAAAAAGCTAGGGGATTTCAGAGTACTCTGGAGCTGAGAATTTTGCAGAACCGTCTGCATTTTTCAGTGGGAAGGGGAAACAGGGATCACACAGCAACTGTGGGATCCAGTGACTGCAGTGGCTGCTTTGGTCTCTGGAACGTCTTAAAGGGTGGCACAAAATTATTGTCCAAACCTCAGAGATGGAAAGATCTGCTCTCCACCTCTAGAAACAAAGGTGATGCATGACCTTGTAACACTCGAGCCAATGGAGAGCACCTTTTTCACACAGCCTCTGATGACTGCATTGCTGGCAGCTTTTGAAAACAATTTATTACTTAGGATGCAACAATTTGCATTCTGAGTAACCGACTGGGACTGATCGTAGAAAAGAAAGTGGGAGCTGTTTCTCCATGATTTGCACCACTCTTCCAGCTTGCAGTAAGACAGAGAATTCCATCTGCACTCCAAATCTGCTGACCTGTCCCAAGTGAAAAGCTGTCCACAAGTCACTGGGGTCCAGAATTCTGGAATGAACTGCACAAAAGTATGTCAAAGCACATAAATAGGAAACAAAAACACATTTCTGAGAGCTTCTGAAAACTGGAGGGTGGTTTTTTGGTTTGCTTGTTTGTTTGTTTGTTTGTTTGTTTGTTTGGGGGTTTGGTTTTTTGTGGTTTTTGTTTGTTTGTTTGTTTGGGGTTTTGGGTTTTTTGTTTGTTTGTTTGGGGTTTTTGGTTGGTTTGGGTTTTTTGTTTGTTTGTTTGGGGTTTTTGGTTGGTTTGGGTTTTTTGTTTGGTTGGTTGGGGTTTTTTTTATTATTTTTGTGTGTGTGTATGTATCTGGGATTTTTTGTTCGTGTGGGGTTTTCTTCGGTTTGCTTTGCTTTGTTGTTGTTGTTATTGCTCTTATTATTATTAGTAGTAGTAGTAGTAGTAGTTTTTTGGCTGTCTTTTTTTAATAATGCAGTATTTCTTGGGAAAATGTCTCCAGATGGGACCATAGTGGTTTTCCATCCCTATTTTTAAGTCTTGAAGCTGATTGATGCAAGCTCGCATGGCATTTCTTGAACCCAACAGGGTGACTCGTGGGAACATGGAGTAAGAAAGGTGAATGGGTTTCCAAGTTTGAAACCATGACTGAGAGGTGGAATAAGTGCTTTTCTTAGCAGAGATGCTGGCAAAAAAAAAAGGAAAAGGGAGCAGCTCCGCGAGTGTTCATTCAACATTTGCAACCCACGGCTTGAAGCGTAGCAATCATTTTGTCTCGTGCAAACCTCAGCCACTCACAGCTTCAGCAGGAAAACACGGCTGCTTTGAAAAAGCTCTGCTGTGGTATTTTGACTCATCACCCTGATGATGCTTTGTGGGTCTGAGAATTGAGGTCAACTCACGCACAGTCAGAAAGAGCGCGACAAGGATTCCAGTTGCGTTCCGGTTCTGCAGATGGCTTCGCCTTTAAATTCCATTTCAGGGCAGTAATGCTGGTTTTTAACATCTTATTTGAGTGTAATTGGATGGGAGTGGCTGTGTCTTGCTCACTGGCATTTGTTGAGCCTTATGGGGGTTTTTTTTGGTACAGAAGTGATAAATCTATTAAATAGGAATATAGGAAGGTAGGAATATAGCCTCCTATAAATTATTATGGGGCAAAGGATGCCTTTTGCACTTGAATCTTCTGCTTAGCTTCAGATAATTTGCTTGAGTTTATTGGTTGGTTTCTCCTTTTTTTTTTTCCTCACTTGTTGCATAAAGAAAATACCTGCAATACCTTTACTTTTACTGTGAAAGCCATAAACCTATACATATATATACACATAAATGAAAAAATAGGACTAGTAGCAACACAGAAAAGAAAAAAAAAAGAAGAGATAAATACTAGCATACATTCATCACGCCAAATTCAGCCACTTTTCTCAGAATTTTCTGGCGTCTGGAGTAAATATCGATATTTTCTCTTCCCCAATTTAATGTTGCTAGTCTTCATAAATATTATCTAAGCACATTTTCCTGGTTTTTGTTCTTTATTTTCTCTTTTATTGAGGCTTTTTTGACAGATTTCCCCCTGTTTCAGGTGAAAACCTTTGTGACATAACACATACATATGGGTAAATACTGACTTTGGGGGTTGGTGGCTGGTTAAGATTTACAATTCCTTAATTCAGCTTTGACTTTCAGATTTGCTTAGGATCTCTGTGCTTCTCAGGACAACTGATCTTCATTATTTACCATGGGGTTCAGTATTAAAGCACATATCATTTAATTCTATAACTGTATTACTTTTCAGGCACATGCACTGATTTTCTGTGAAAATGGTTCTTCTGAACTCGGAGAAATATGTTGTAACTTTCAACTTCCTTTTAAAAAAAAAGAATGAAGTAGAAAGGGATTACGTGTATCTGCTCAGCCAAAGTGGGATATCAATGCAGTGCTGCAGGCAGAAATTTGAATTAACATTGCTGAGATATAGCCAGATTATTTCCCGTGTGCTTTAAAGCTTTGCATTTAGTTGCATCTTCTGATGCTCCAGCAAACGCTCCAAACTCATCAAGTTACTGATGGATGTGTTTGTAAAGGCCTGGATGGTCACTTTATACGAAATTATAAACCCACTGTTGTACTTAATGAGGTCAGTGAAGCAATCAGGAGAGAAATGTATAATTCTGCAGCGTGGGTCTGTAAGCATGATACGTCTTAGGCTTTTTAAGTTTAATGAAGCAGCTACTCAGCAGCTGAATGCTCTTGTTAAACAGTCTCAGCATGGATTTTAAAACTAAAATGTTGCTGAACACCATGGTCTCCTTGGAGAGTCCGTGGCTCTTATTCTCTTGAAATGTCTGCATCTTTTATATGTTAATGGTTTTGACATCAGCCATTTGCTTCATTTTCATTGTAAATGAGGCCCAGAGTCCGTTCCCCATCCTCTGAACACTCTATCCCCTGTAAGCTGTCTCATCAGTCTCCAGCTCGCTCCCTGGGGTATGCGTGGTCTGAAAATAGCTGAAGTAATCCTGCAAAACAAACCCTTTGCCAAAGCATTTTCCTATTTTAGACGCCTTTCTAAGAATATGAGTCCCTGTGTGAAAACTTGTGTGGTGCGAGTGGTCCAGCACCCACATCGGTCCTCGCGTGCCACAAAATCCTACTGCCAAAGACATCCCTTCAGGGGGCTTCCCAAGGTTACTGCTGCTGTTACTCAGATCCAACAGAGTCAAATCACAAGGTTTCTTCTAAACCCTTGGAGAAACACCTCTATTTAGAGGGTTTTATTGACGTTTGGTTTTTAAAGATTCTTCTCAGCTGCAGTGCTGACACCACACAGCCGCGGCGTGTGACGCAGAACACTTTTTTTTTGTGGGAGAGACTCCTGATTTTAACACGGGAACATCATTATTGCAACCTGCAAGGTTTACATGTGACTGCAGCCAAGGGTCCCAAGGCACGCTAGAGAAACTTTCCCTGCTTTTGCAGAGGGATTGACCCACCCTATGTGTGTTTTTGGTGCCTGGCCCGAAGGGGCGGAGGGCAGGGACACGTCCCGGTGGAACCACACAGCCTCCCCTCCACCACAAACACACCCAGCCAGGAGCATCCCCCCAAAATACCAGGAATTCATTACACCCAGGCTCCTTGTTCCCAGCACAGCCCTTCCTTCCCAATTACCATCGAAAGCACTGTGCAAAACACACTCCCAGCCATGCGAGAAGGAGCAGAGCAGAGAGGAGGGATGCGGGCAGGCTGTGATTTCTGCCTCACCTCGTGGCGTAAATTACTGCTGCGCGCGGGCTGTGATGAAGCAGGTTTGTGTGACTAAAGCCCTGTACAAGATTAATTGCCAGGTCTGTGCTCTGCTGTGGGCTGGTGATAGAAGACACTAAGCAGCAGTGAAGTGTTTTCAAACGGGATTTGAAGCCGATCAGCCATTTTCTCCTCCAGTACATAACTTTCCCCGTTGGCGGACGGTGGCAGAACCTTTAAATTTAAAATTGCACAGGCTGAAGATTGTATATTCCTCTGAAACATTTGGAGGGGGAGCGACAGAAGGTTCAGCCTCTCTCACTCGTGCCTTCAGGAGTCTGCAGAGAGGGAAAATTTTGCAGGGTTGTTGGCTTGCTGCTTGTGGGATGTGCAGAGTTTTCCTACGACGCGTCGTAGGCCGCCCCTCTCTGCTGAGCGGGCTGCGGAAATCTGGGGTGGGGAGTGAGGGATGCTCCTTCTCACGCCTGGTGTCGGTCAGACAGGGACAGATGTGCCCCACACCACCTCCCTGTCCTCCCTCCTGCCTAGATGGGGACCCGCTGCCCAGCGCCATGAGGACGAGCCGCTGCAGCCACCTGCCGGGAGTGCCTCCGGAGTGCCCGCACCCACCGGCCCCCGATGGCAAGAGCCTGCCCAGTGCCAGTGGGGGCCTGGCCAGCAGCTGTCCCCAGTATGTCATGCAGGTGTCCTCCAAGGACGGGCAGCTGCTCTCGTCCGTCGTGCGGACCCTCGCCGTGCAGAGGTACGTGGGGGACAGCGCGAGGGACAGGCCCCTTCCTGTCAGGTGTGATTGGACCCCCCCATCCCAGCTGCATCATGATCATGCCACAGAATGCACCACACTTCCCAAACGCTTCCCCAGCCAGCATGCTGAGCAGCCAGGCAAGCTGTTTCTAGTACCAGCGCTGCAGCTTCAGTCGTAGTCCGAGTGATGGACCAGCTCTTTTCTGCTGCTGGTTTAGAGAGGCAGATTAGTGGTGAAATATATGGTTAATTTATGCCCTTTGAAGCATGCTTCAGGCTGGCTTTGTTCTCATTAGAAGCAAGAAAGAGGATTCTGAAGGCTTTGGCCTTATCCAGACATGATGCTTGGGTCAAAATTAAATTTGTCTTTGCTGGTGGGTGAGCTGGAAAGACTTCATGGATCTTAAAGCAGTGCAGAAGAAATACCCACAGAGCAGGGATGTGTTTGGCACAGTCCTTTTCAGGTCTGTTTGTATCACTCCTTGACCTGCCTGTGGGGTGTCCCAAAGAGAGGGAAACCCTTTCCAGGGACAGGAGCTTTCTGCCTGCACGTGCTTTCCTGAAGTTGTGGCCCTGCCTTCACCGTACCTCAGGGCAAGGTGCTGCTCTCTCAGCAGTCCTTTGCTGTTGGCCAGTGGAAACAATGTTTGGGTCAGAGGATCACCACTACAATAAGAGGTGTCCAGCTGAGACAGATGTAAAACCTCCCTGATGCACTTTAGGGTTTCTTGAGGTGGCTGCACTGCTGCTCTGTGAAGAGCTGGGAAATACAAAAGCACAGAAGCACTTGCTCTTCTGCGTCTGATCTGCCGCTCTGATGTTTTTCACTCTGCACTTTTCCCCCCTAACAGAAGAGGTATTTTGAGCACGAATACCAAAACTCCTTAAAACCATTAGCCCAGCAGCTTGGATTACTAATTACAAATAGCAAACTACTCTTAAATGCAATCATTTCCCGTGCTATTAGCTCATGACAGAGAAAAAGGCTATACCACAGCCTTGTGCACTGACCAGCAGTTTTCTCCCCCTCTCCTGCAGCAGCCCCTTCAATGACCGTCCCATCTGCAGGATCTGCCACGAGGGCAGCAGCCACGAGGAGCTGCTGTCCCCCTGCGAGTGCACGGGGACCCTGGGGACCATTCACCGCAGCTGCCTGGAGCACTGGCTGTCGTCCTCCAACACCAGCTACTGTGAGCTCTGCCACTTCAGGTTTGCAGTGGAGCGCAAGCCCAGGCCACTGGTGGAGGTCAGTACGTGGGGCACGGCCCCAAAATCTTCGTTTTACTGGCAAAATCATTGTCTGCTTTTATCCGGGCATCACAAAGCCTCTGCAGCTCCACCGGAGCCAAAATGAGTTTTGGTGTTTGGAAATACGAGGGCAGGGGCTCAGGGAAAGGGCAGGAAATAACAAAACTCCTCGTTTTGGACCAGCTCAAAATAATTGAGAAGGATGGGATCGACGGGTTTGCCTCACTGTGAACCCAAGTGAAGATTTGGGAAACACTGTGCTGCAAATTCCTAGAGGGCCAGCCTGCTTGGTTGAGGGTGGAAGAGAAGTAAGGAGCAGTTTTTGTGGAATGTGAGACAAGTGTCTGGACTCAGCATATTAAATATAGGTCAGGAATTTTTTTCTTCTTGCTTTTGAGAGAGAGGTGACAATCTTGGGAGCCTTAGAAACCCGGTTTCCTCATCAAGCCCTCAAGAAGGAAGCGTTCTCGTTCAGTGTCTGGCATGTTTAGACATTTGTGAGTGACCTTTTGGCCTTTTCTCGCCTATGTGCCAGACTCGACAGTGAACTGGACAATTGTTTGTCTCTGATCAATGAAAATTCAGTTTTTGCCAACTATAGGTAGGAGCTTCATGAGGTTTTCCAGGTTTTAGGGTATTTTTGGTCCACAGGAAAAGAAAAGAAACAAAAACAAGTTCACTCTCTTGATCCTGTTAATGAGCATTGTTCCTGTAAACTGCATCAAAACTGGTAGAAGGAGGTACAGTATTAAAAATTATGATGGAAGGAGTTGAAAGCTAAGCTGGCCCTGCCCAGGCTGGGGCTCTGTGGCTGCTTGATTGTTCCCTGGTGAAGTGAGGCTTCTTTTTGTCAAAAGCAGTAATAAACAGTAGAAACACCAACAATGATGTTTAGAGTAATAATGGTAAACCTGCCGTTTATTTCTCAGCTGAGGACAAATGAAAACCGTGAGCAAGAACATTTCTGAAACACAGTTAAATGTTTTTATCTTTACTACTCAATATTTTCTGCCTTCTCAGCTACTTACACCCACAGTATTTCAGTGCAGAAATCAACAGTTGGGTGCAGTTGCAGGAAAGCTCATTAAAAAAACCCAATCCTTTGTGATCTTATAAAAGCAATACATTCTCAGTTTAGAAGGGAACTGAAGATGAGAGCAGCAGAGACAAAGAGTAACTAGAGTGAGCTGTATGCCAGGGGGCAAATTAAGCAGGAAGATAATCAAACTTCTTGATTTCTGTCAGTGTAACTTAAGTTTGTCCTGTAAATAAGTTTGTAAATAAGTTTCTACTTATTTAATACACGGATCTTTGAAATGCAAAGACCTCCCCATGCAAATAATTGCAGCAAATCTGAAAGTTCCCAAAGCAGGACTAAAGCAGGTGCAAGTTGCCAGATTCCCTCGTCCTCTTTGTCCTAAAAGCACCTTCATGCCTGTCTCTCTGTGTTACCCAGAGCGTGAGGACATGCAAGGAGGTTTATCAGGTGCAGTAGGACCATTTCTCACAAAACCCTGCCGTAGTATCTGGATGAGTGACAAGCCAAAGTGGCCACCTGCTTTTAACACCACAGTGTGTGTAGGTTTGGGGTGGGGTGTCAAAGTCCTCTTCATTTAGTGAGATAATTAGTTCTCCAAAGATTCTCCTGACCTAGGTAATGGAAAGAGTAAATGGTTCTCCTTTCACTGGAGGTGAATGATGAGTTTTACCAACGCTTTTTAGTAGGTCAAGAGGGACTATTGTACTCATAAAGTGATTTATGGAGCACAGACTCTAAAAACCTATCCAGTAACTCCTCAACAGGCCCTATCTCACAGAGAGAATACATCCCATTCAGGGGTCAGTGACAGGTAGTGAAGAAATGCTTGAAGCAATCAGTCATCATATTGATCTTTTCTCCGAGGGATCTTCCACCAGGGGAAAAAAGAAAAAAAGGTATTTCTGACTATTCCAAGACATATTATACTCTTTTTTAAAGGGCCAAAAAAAAAAAAAAAGAAAAAGAAAAAGGAAAAGAAAACAGCCTGCTATTATGTTTTCTCCTCATCCCTTCACTGGATTGATCACTGCTTGCTAGTGGCTTAGACATGGGTGTGGAATAAATCTGTGTTGGCAGAAACAAATCGAGGTGCTTTACTTGTTTTATCTAGAAATGTCATATGTGAATTTATTCGTGCCATTAGCAGGAGAGGCTGCAGCAACAGCAAGCTTGAAATGGAGTAAGTGGCAGGGCTGATGGTTCAGCCAAATTCCCTCCTGCCTGTCTCCATCCTTACGGAAGCAGCAGAGGAGTTTACCAGAGACAACTCTGCACACCTCCTTTGTCTCTGCCACAGGATGTATATTTTTGTCAGAGGGAGAATCTTCTCCCCAGAAATGTAGAATGTGCTGGCTGTTTGATGCCCAAAACCCAACCAGAGCGACAGACAGTGGCAGTGCAGTCTGTCAGGCAGATCCATCCCCCCGACCATAAATTTGTGAAGCTTCTTGGTTAGTTTCTTTTTTTAAACTCGTATTATTCTCCCCAGAAGAATTATGTTTCCATGCTGGGAATGTGAATCCGGCACTACAGTGGTGATTAAACCCCTCCTTCAGCATGCACAGTGCTGCAAAATTCAGTTCGAGGAGTCAGGGTCTGAGCCCACCCCTTCTACCCTGTGCCACAGGAAAGAGAAGTCTCTGATTTGGTGGTTGGCGTGCATAGATTATTGATACATGATTGATATTCCTTGTGACGAGCCAGCCAAGGACCTCAAAACCAGCACAGCAAAATCTCAAACTGCAGCAATTCCATTGCTGACTTTTATGGACCTTCCAGTTTTATATAAGCTGCCTTTTTAGCGCAGCCAATCCACAGGAAGAAATCTGCACCACGAGTGCGTGGTGTTATTCACGTAGCTGCTTTTGCTGTGTTTCAGCACAAAGATTAGCCAAGCTTTATGTAAGTATTACGTATCACCTCCATTTCAATTTCCATATTGCATCTCCACTTGGCTCAGGACAGGAGCAGGCACGAAACGTGGCAGTACAAATATATTTGTGTGCAATAAAATGTTAGGGAACAACCAGCTACAACATAAAAATGGTGTGAGAGTATTATGTGACCGTGTAAGTCAGGCTTGTATTGCTTGTAAGTTACTTACATGTCTTAAAACAACCAGGATTTGGTGTCTGCTGGTTCTTTTTTTTTTTTT
>VZTA01007762.1:13526-23843 GCA_013398855.1 Mohoua ochrocephala
TGCATGTCCAAACTAGCATACTATGACCTAAGTCTCCCATGTTTCTGATCCTTTTTCAGGCTCCAAGTTTTTTCTGTACCAAGACTCATAGCCCCAAGTACCTTTTCCTGTCCACCCAGGTTTTCTGAGGCTGTTAGCTGTGCGATAGAGGTTTCAGATCCCAAAACCGTGAAACCATAATGCGTGGTTGAAGTTGTGTGGAGTTGGCAAAACAATGCAATAAATAATTTTTGAGTCAGTGACCAAACCCTAAGTGTTCAGGTGTACCTTTTTTACTTCAAGCTGCTGTTGGTAGGACAAAGACAGCAGGATGATATGAACTGATTAATGTGTTGTGCTGTCCTCAGCAAGAACTGGAGAATGTCTATCGCATGAACATATGAAACCCTAAAAACCCTAAAACCTGCTCCCATAAGTTTCATTGCAAGTAGCAGGACAATGTCACTACCTTTCTGCACAAAAATCATTAGGCTAGGGCTTTAAAGATGAAGAGCACCATGCATTTAAATCGTACGAGAGTCTGGAGTAAGTCTAAAATTATTAAAATTCCACAAACTTCTGGTGCACAGTGAGAACTTCAGTTATTCAGACCAACATGGTCAGGAATGTTCTGCTTGTGACCTTGTACTTTTCTGAAGGCTTACGCTTCTGACTTCATAATATGAAAGAACTGGGATCACAAAGGTGTTCAGTGGGTGTACTCAGCTTTTCTAGTTCAGAAATGCAAATTATTATCAAGATGCAGGTACATGCCAAAATTAGAGAAGACAGCGGAGGAAAATGAAATGTCAGATTTAGCTATATATTATTTAATAATAGACACCATTTGCTGCCATTAATTTTCCAAGTGATTTTTCTTAGCAACTCCCTGACATAAAGGGGAAAATTGTGTATTACTTTTCTGTGACATAAGCTGCGGCAAGCAGTAGGAAAATTTTTGGTTACCTTGCCCTCTATAAGCAGAGTTAATTCCTCTTAAGTCTCTTGAACTTCTCTCTAGACTGCAGGCCAAAATATGTCTGATGAGAAAGCCTTTCTTAGGCATAACAAACACTTAAATCATACTATGTGTTTTATTCTTCACTTAGTAATATTTCTTATATTCCTTCTTTATCTTTTTTTTTTCTCTTTTGATAATTGCTTTTTCATGCAGCCTCTGAAGTAATGGGATATGAACCTCAGGAAAGCAAATATAATTATGCATACTTTAATCTCATGTTATAAAATCAGAAACACATTTACATTTTTTCAGCTTTCCTAAATTGTGGCACTTCTTTTTTTCACAGAAAGTGTTGATTATGGGCCGGTGTTTGTACAAGAGCCAGATGATATGATTTTTCCAACTGATTCTGAGGAAAAGAAAGTGTCTCTGTATTGTCAAGCACGTGGAAATCCTACTCCCACATACAGGTACCTGTTTTAGAATTTTATTTTTTTAAGTTTTCCGAATGTTAGCCACTGCAATCCTACTCTGAGAATCAATGTATTTTGGTGAGACACAACAGAAACAGCTCTGTGACACTAATGTTTTTCCTGATTGAATGTTTTTTTTCTGATTCTGAATAGGCAAGAAGCATAAGTGGCAGTGATTAAAGGCAAAGCAGTATTTTAAATTCCAAATTATATGCTGTCTGCATCATTTCTATCCATGTGGAGAGACTTTTGTCCAGTTTATTGACTTGTGTCTGTGACAACTGACAAAAACAAAATATTTAATTGTTTGGGGTTTTTTTTATTTTGAAACATCTATAAAGGTACAAGTTACTATCCTAATATATAGGGAAAGCATCAATGTATATGTACATTAAATGACATGACTTGGCACTACAAGATACCATGGCTGAGTCAAATCTGGTGTTTTTTCACTCACAAGTCCACCATTTTATTCCTTTGCAACTGTCGCCTGTTGCTTATTTTTCCATACAGATTGTATGCCACAGTAATCTATTATTCAGACCTGTGATGACACACCTGTGAGCCTCAGAGTGCAGTTTATTGATGGTGCACACTTACAGGTGATAGCAGTGTGTTGCAGTCGCCTCATTCATTTGCTGTATCTGTCTCTGCTCATATTTTATGCAAATTACGAGTGATGTAAGAGGGCTCAGGGAACACATGGTTGGTTATTTTTTCCATATACCTTTGATCTTTCCTCATAGAGTCATTCTTCAATTAAAAAGGGAACATAAGGACTCTTATTGTGTTTTATCATAGGTGGCAATCATCAATTCTGCATTTTGTCTTTTGCCTTTTACCCTTATTTGACTTCAGAATTCTGGTTGAACTTTCCTTAAAGTTATTTGAATCACAGCAGTTGTACTTCTATAACTTGAAGAAATTCAGAAGCAGTACCATCCATAGGTATCCCCACCACAGCAGTACTCAAATCTGCCTCTTTGCAATATATGGACTCATTAAATGGATCTGACACATGACACAACCTCCCCAAACAGCACAGGCATGACTAAAACATGCAACATGGGAGAATAAATGAATATCCATAAATTCTTCAAACTAGAATAGCATGAATTCTTCACTATGTGATAGAGAAGCTATGTTGCATTCTTCTTTACTGACATCCCTTGTGTAATTTCTATTACCAACTGGTGATTTGTTAAAAAAAAAAAAGAAGAAAAGTATATTGGTTTCACACATTGTAAAAATGCTATCAGTCCATTAAACATAGAGTGTGACTATGGGGAAAAGGCACAAATTCTCCCCCAAAGGAGGAGAGTCTTACATTCAGGTCTCCCAGACAACCTCATTATTCTTGTAGAAGTTTTGTCTGTGGAGAACCTATGCCATCTCTTTTCTTTCTTCATCCAAACTTTTTCTGCGTTCTCCCAGCAGAATGCAATCAACAAATACAGCATTTCAGCGCATTTTAAAGGGTGACTACAAAGACAATAAGGGGTCTCTCTTCACAAGGAGACACATGGAGAAGGCAAGAGGCAAGAAGTTTTCAGGCTCCTCAGTAATCACTGAAGGTTTTCAAGATGCAAAGGAACAAGATGCTTGATTATCTCATCTATGCTCCATTTTCCATATAAGCCTGGAGCAAATGGTCATTTAACATCCCTTCCAACCTGGGCTGTTTTATGAATTTTTGGTATCCATTTCTTTAGTTCTCCAAAGATTAATTGGTGTCAGCAGTCTCATAAACAAACTTTCCTGATTGTTGCTCATGCAAGGAGAGGTTTAACCTGAAAGGCCTAATTCAAGCAGCTCAGTTTAACTTCTCCTTCTATTGCTGCCACTTGTCTGCACAGCATTTGCAATACACACTACCATTCAAGGGAGGGAAAAGAGGTAAAAATTACTCTCTGAGGAAGATACTTTTCTCCAGGACAAATGTAGAGGGAATTTAGCCTCAAAAGATCTACAGATTTACAATGTTTTGTATATGCCACTGCCCAACTACATTACCAATGACCCTGTCCAGCTGCATTGGAAAATAGAAATCTTTATTTACATGTGCTCTGAGGCTTTTGCTGCTAAGAATTATTTTCAGCCAAAACCAAAGCACAGTAAAAATTTATTTAAATATATATTATTTAAAGTTATACTAAAAGAACATTTAAAGCACTCAAAAATTTCAATGTTAAGTTTCCTCTACCTTTTTAAAATTGATTTCTTTGCTCTGTGTAATTTGTGACACCGTGTTCATAACCTGTTTACAAATTCTTTTTTTTTTCTCATGGGCATTACTTTGTTTTAACAGAATGGAGAATGCTCACATCATTTCAGATGTTGTTCTTCCTTTCAAAGAGCTTTGCTTCCCCTTGTCCAAACTCTACCCGGAAATAAAAATTTTTTATTTCTTGAGTTTCAGTCATTAATCAGGTATTTTGATGCATATATTTGGGGAATAACTCCCTGAGATAAACTGATTCTGTTTGCTTAGCGTTTCTGCAAATCATACTTTAGCGTCACAAGTCAGGAGCAGTACAATGAAGAAGATAACTGTGATCCCTTTGATGAGGAATACAGACATTCAAAAACTTCCTGTGGGATATCCCAGGTCATCAGTGTTACTGAGCTACAAGCAGGTGTTGAATTCCCTGAGATGCCACTTCACTACACGGCTCTCATTGATTGTGAAACACTGCATGTACTATTTTACTTTGGACACACACAAGCTGGGTAATAATTTTTTGTCAGTATCATTTCCTGTTGGAAAAGGCAGTTGAAAAATGTTTCTAAAAATTATTTTTTGTCTTTTTAAGCCAAATTGTAGTCTTTTGAAATGTTATCTGTCACTTTTCTTCAAGAAAAAAATGCATCTGAATTTTCCTAACAATCTATGACCTTGGCAGTGTTATATTTTTGGGTTCTGTCTTTCCAGATCAGTCAGGGAAAGAAGTCACCCAATTCAATGTTTCTTTTCTTATAATGCATAGATTATATGAGGGGAATGCAGTCATTCAGGATGGACCCCAAAATATAGAGGCAGGTAGCTATCAAAATCCGAAGTTTTGAGGTAGAATTCAAAGAACGTATTTTTGCATTGAACTTAACTGAAAATGAAACTAAGGAAAAAAAGCTAATTAAACTGAATTTTGTGGCAGTTCCCATTTGGAAATGCCAAAACATGCATTTTTTTTGCTTTTTCCCTATCTAAATTTCCTTTCATTTCAAGATCAATTATTTTTACATTTTTATTTCATACATACAGACAAGGATATATGTATAAAATGCTAACTTTTGTTATGATTTCATTCAAAATATCAAATAACTAATCAGTTGTTCAAGATTAAAAATTCCTTTCCTTTTTAGCTCTTCTATGTATGACTCTATCTAAAACTGTAGTTAATCCAACCAAACCTTCCCTAATATCATTTAAGATATAAATAAATAGTCAATGCTGTTTCATTTCTTACATTAAACGAAGCAGAGGTGCTCTGCAATCAAAAATCCAATTGTCAAAAGAAGGGACAAATAGTAGATTCACAGTTCATCTAAATTCTGACAATCCTGACCTTTGAATTAAGAAATATTCACAGCTACTGCAGCTGAATTCTGCTGGCTGTACCTCATTCACCATGAATGTTAATAAGATAGGGTGAATTGATAATCATTTTTGCTTTGTTAAAGTTGCGTCTGGAGTCTAAGTGTTGCCAAGTTCTTCCAGTCTTTGCTGATCTCTGGCAAAGCATGTGAGTTCCTGGAAATTTCCCAAGCCAACTTCGAAGTTGCAGAATGACAGCAAAAGAGTAATATGAAAGAAATATCTGGGCATTATAATAATTGTACCATATCTGTTCACACTGTTCATGTCTTTTCTGCATTCTTCTTACAATTTCATGTAATTACACTTTGACACAACAGCAAATTTAAAAGTCTCCATATGTGGATGTTATTCTTTAATTCAGAAGCTGCAAACACACACACACTTACAAGAGGCTATTCCAGACTGCTGAAGTCTTTTAATCGACCACAAAAAATATTTTCTCTTGCAGCCAGTGGACAGGGTTTGCTGCTTCAGTCTTTTGAGATGAATGAGAGGCTGAGGCTTTTTGGCAGACAATATCTGGGACAGGGGGGAAACCTAATGCATAAAACAACTTGCACGACTGAAAAATTATGAGACTCTTAGGTTACTTCTGAAACCTCAGAAAAAAATAAGTGTTTATTCAGGAATTTTTCAAACTTTGCCTCAGTTGGGATGCTTCCTGTTGTCGACAGTCTGGCTTTTTCCATCTGATCTTTACTCTCATCCTTGACTTTACTGCTCAGGCTTCTCATTTCACTCCCAAACATGTCCCTAACCTAGCATTCCCTATTCAGACTGTTTACTTGATCTTAGCTCCCATGGACCTAGCAGCTGCCAGGAGCTGCCCTTGGCCACCCACCAGCTAATTCCCATCTTCTCTTCCAGTCTTTGAATTTTGTGTATACTGATTCAGCTGATATTATTTTACCTTTGTCTGTTGCCAAAATCCTGTGTTGCATAACAGCCTATGTACATCAATCTACCTCCCTGCTCTTCACAGGTCTTGCTCTTCTTTCTTCTGTATATAAATGAGGTGTCTCTGTTTCTTGGGCTGAGAATATCAAATGCTGAAAGAATGGGAAAAAAAGCTTCCTTGTTTTCATGCGGTGCACACTCAGCCCTGCTACCTGTAAGCTCAGCTGGGCCAGAGGCTTTAATGGTAGAATATGAATTAAAACTTTGATTGTCATAAGCACAGTAAAAATCCTATTTTTGAGATAAAGGATGCCTCTGCTATGCAGTTTTAAAATCTTAAGCCTTTGTGAACATTAGTTTTTTTTGGGGGGGAAAAAAACAGAAAAAAAAAGAGATCATTATTTTCACTAGGCACAGGCAAAACAAAGAATATCCTTTTTCTTCAGAGGTTGAAGATCTGGTTTTGCTTGTGTTTTGTATTTGCTTATGTTGTCAAATGCCTCCATTCAAGATTTGCCAGAGTAATGGGTTCCTGCACAGGACATCTTGAACAGTTATTACAACTGGAGTTGTCAGATTCTGTGTACTAAGCTTGAAACCTTCACTTGGCTATTAAATGCTCAAGTAGGTTTTGTCTTTCTTTCCCTAAGATGGCTTCGAAACGGAACCGAAATTGACATCGAAAGTGATTATCGCTTCAGTTTAATAGAAGGAAGTTTGATCATCAACAACCCCAATGAAATGAAAGATTCTGGACAGTATCAGTGTTTAACTACCAACATGTTTGGCAGTATTTTAAGCAGAGAGGCGGTTCTTCAGTTTGCATGTGAGTAGCACTTTTTATAATACTGATAAATCAGACCTTACATTTCTTGTCAAGGCACTAAATTGTAATTTGAATATGTTATACAAGTGACACTGACATTGTTGGGCTAAGATCTCAAAATTAGAAATAAAATACTTAGTGGGAAAGGGTGATTTTCTGTAGACTTGTTACTTTAAAATAGAACCATCAGAGAAAATAACTCTAGTACATGATCCCAAATGCTGTATTTTAATGGCATACTTGAATACTCTGCAGTGATGCATTTCACTCATTGCTAGTTTCCTGAAACATTTATCATTTTGCCACACTCTCTCTGAGCAGGAAAGACAGAACTGTAAACTTAGGAACAGAATGGGGTAAAGTGCCTATATATCTGTTGGATAGTCTGCACCTCTATGTTTTTTTATGTATATATCTATATAAATATATGTGGTGTATGTCCGTGTTTTTGCATATGTATTCAATGTACTTTCATACATTATGAAACCGAGAGGTTTTTTTTGTAGTCGTTAATGGAAACCAAAAATGTCTTAGCTGTTGAAATCATTCACTGTAATATACTTTTCAGAAGCTATCAACAGTTCATGATCCCAAGTAAATGCTACGGTCTATCATGATCCCTAGTAAATACGTGCTCCTTTTTCAAACATATTAACAGGAAAAACAGGACCAGGATTTGCCCTCCAATCCTGACTTCCCTTCAGCACTTTACAGGAAGGCAGCCAATGTAATTTTATTAGTTTATCTAGATAAATCCTACCATGAGTCTCTTTTAAGAGTAGGGGTGCAAAAAGCACTCCACCCTACTTTCTCAGATCCAGCTGAAAATAAGACATTACCAAGAAACATGAGGCAGATCTTCATATAGCCACAGCTGGAACAGTGGGTTTAAGGAGAAGTTTCCATCTGCATGTCTACTAACACATCTGGTGTGGTCAAGAACTCGGCAGACCTAGTGTGAGGTCTGATTCTCCCTTAACCCACCCCTCCCTGGTCAAGTCAGACCTCTTGAACTATTGCTTAAGTCTTATCTGCTGCAGATTCTGTCAAAGTGTTTGTTAGATCATGGCACTATCCATCTACTTCTGAGCTGGGAGGAATAATGACATTTGTCAAAGTTTGCTCATGCTGGGGTAGCATGTTTAAAACTCTAAGCATTACAAGAGTATCACAGTATTACTGGACCTCAGTCTTAAATGTAGCTTTCGAGAAAATTCTGCTGCATTTTATTTTTTAGACTAGAAAACTGTCCTGCAACAAATCTCTTGGTTAGAGAACTCAAAAAATGGTAAATATACATAGTTCCAGGTGTCGGAAGCTCCTATTTTTGTTCCCATTTCAAGAGTAAGTTGAACAGGTGCCCATTCAACCTCCAATTGAAAAAAAAAAAGATGCAGGGAAAGTGAGAGCTTGAGCTCAAACAATGGAAGGCCTATGAGTTTCAATAGCTACATCTACAGTTCATTCAGGCCCCCATGTACTTATAATTACAATATTACCTCCTCCAATAAAAAAAAATCAGATAAAGTAAAAAGAAAAACCAAAGTAAAAAAGAAGAGATTGGGTTTAGTGAGCTTATTTTCATTGGATTTTTCAGTTTGTATTATCTTACACACCTAATTTTGCAGGTATCAAAATTATTACATTGTAATGTTTGGAATGTGATTTCTGTTCATTAAAGTATTTGGAAATTGTAATTAAAGTTTCTCTGGAAAGTTTCATGGAGGAACGCTGTCTGGAAGTGCTGAGGTGTAGTAAATAATGCTGTAGGACTTGCAGGAGAGAAAGGGCTTCTATAAGGACATAAAAATCTTTTTTAAATGATAGAATAATAACTGGTTGAAGTTCTTGTAGAAGTTTGTGAGAAGAGTACTTTCAAGTTCAATGTGTATTGTAGCTCAATTTCAGTGTAGCATGACCCTCTCTCTTCCACTCTTGATTTAATGCTTCTTCAATTCCCTGATCTTAAATGGTTGGTGTTCACGTTGAAAAAATACTTGCATTATGCAGCAACTCAGATTTTAATGTTGTTTAAATTAATTAATGTTTCATGATGTCACCACACTATAAACTCATACTAACATATCAGAAGCTTGTATCGCTGAAAAGTTGTTGTAAGTCAGATCCAAGGGCCACCTTTTCCAGTGCCTCACCACCTTTATAGTAAAGTATTGCTTGTTAATAGCTGGCCTGCGTGTCTCCAGTTGTTTTCAGTAAGACAGAAAGTAAAGCATTGAAATAGATTTTTTAAGGAAAGGCCCTAACCTTAAAGTAATTAAAGTAATTGGTGCTCTGCAGTTTTACTGGGCTCTAATGGCTTGAAGGGTAATCTATAATCCCAAGGATAAATCAAGGCATTTCTGACTATGAGATACAGAGCTACACATAATGGTGTTCGCTTTCCCTTTCATTGCTGAAAACCATGGATTCCAAAAGCTTAGAAACTTACCACTTTCACAGGAAAAAAAACCAAAAAATTTAGTTCATGGATTTGTTTAAATGCATGGGTTGTACCTCTGTGAAAATTAGTTATATTTCACAACTTGAAAATTGTTCTAATTAAGAAGAGAAATGGCATGCAGCCCAAAAGGGAATGACAGGGATTGTTAACCAAGGCCTTTGACACCATCTTATGGAAAAAGTGTGTACTCTAAGATGCCTATGCAAAAATACCATGAAACCCAAAAAAGGAGAGCATGTTTATCACACTGGCTCTTAGTTCTCTCACAGTTCCATGGCCAAAAGCCCAGTTGCTATGGTTATTATCATGTAGTTCAACATTGGTGATGCATTGCAAATACAAATGTTCGTGTACTATATCACTTGCATATGTGTGCACAGTTAAAATAGGAAATACTTTGAAATACTTATGTCTTTGGATTTGAAAGAGATATAAAGTGAACATTACTCTATATATGTTTAGAGATAGCACTTGAAATAACCCACTCTATCACTGGTTATTTTTATGGAGCAAAGTTGAAGACCAGTTATGTGCAGTTAAGGGTCTGCTTGAAATTTTAAACTACCATAGCAAATACTTATGAAGATATAAACTCAATCAAAGTTCTCTTATTTTTTGCTTCTTTGCATTTCCTATGATGTCTCATGCCCAAGGTCATGCTAGCTTATACTATTTTAAGAAAGCAAGAAAATTTAAAAAAAGAAGAAAAATATTGCATGTCGTAAATGAAATTAGAAGTATATTTTTTCAATAAAAGCAAAACCTGATGCAGAATTGAAAAGAATAGGGATCTCAGCTTGACTGAATCTACCCGCCTTAGTGCAAAACAACTGCATGTTTTTGTATGTGGTTCCACAGCTTCTCTTTGGAACAGTGACCTATAACTTTGGCTACAATAGCAGATGTGTTTTGTGCTTACCTTTGCCACATGTACAATCTCTATATTCCATTAGGTCACACAACAAAATTACTTTCCTTTATCTGTGGATTATTCAACCTTTCAAAAGCCTGCAATCTCAGTGATATTTACAGCCTGGGCTAAAAACCTAAAGAAATGGAAGGGGAAAACAACTCGCCTGTCATTTATGGAACTCCTCACTGCAATTTTATTAATCCGGTTGT
>VZTA01007763.1:0-38609 GCA_013398855.1 Mohoua ochrocephala
CAAGTCTTCCCATCCTGATGCTGGTGGATGTTATTTCACTGCTGGGATGATGCTTGCAATCTGTTACACACAGAGTAGGTTTTTTCAGCTCCATAAAATTATCTGGACTATTAGAAGTGTTTCAGTTTCAGTTTCAGTCATTAGCTGAGTGCTGGTACCATGAAAATGACTTCTCTTCCTGTGTCTCCCATTATTCGTTGTGGAACCTGAATGCATGCAATCATTCCTAAAATAGCCATAGGAAGCACAAGCAATATAGAAACATCTTTGTCTTGCTTCAGGGTTTTGGGCTGCATAGCTGAGCCTACCCTAGTGTGGGACCTGGAAACAGGCTGCAGTCTCATCTGGGTGACAGTCTGGATTGTCCTTTGCAAAGCCCTGCACGTGGTATCGAAAAGGCAGAGGTTATTTCCCGCAGAAGAGAATGACTTTGCCTCGCTCTAGCAATGAGCCGGAGAATGGATTAGACGCTTTTCCTATCTGCAAGGAAGCTCATCCATCATGCCCCATTCAGGCAGTCATACTCAGTGGGCTTGTTCTCTCTTGCTACACTGAACCTTTTTCTCCACAGCTTGTCCAAAAAAGCAAAGCAAATAATAACAGAGCTACTGCTTTTGTAACTTGTACTACAGGCATTTGTCAATGCTGCTTTGACTTCCTTTTCTATGCTGCTCTAATTCCCTCATGCTGTGCTAAGAAGCAGGTGTGAACGAATGTGTAAAGATGCTTGTATTCTTCAGTGTGTGGGTGAATGTGTGTCAGTAGTGTATTTCTGAGGTGCAGGGGCTCATCGTACTCTATAATCTCTTTTCTTACTTTTTCTGACCCACACCACCTCAATTTTAAGTTTGCCCATGCAATCACATCAGATATGTGATGTTTCCCCTCAATAATAAACCCTCAGTAATTAAAATTATCTTGAACAACTATTCTATTAGTTACAGGAATTGTGGTTTTTTCTATTCGGAGTATTATTGATTATATTTGCATATAGCATTTTCCCTTAAAATACACTGAATTACAGTAATTAGCCTTATGTCCAGGTTAACATACAGTATCATTTGTCTGAGCACTAACCTGGAAATAGTATTTTTCTTAGGTATCTGTTGACTTCTTGATATGCCTTCTGTTTTCTTCATAACTCTGAAGTGGTGGAATGAAGAGGAGAGTGAAAAAATATGTCATGCTAGCATATTGACATGATCTCTCTGCTCGAAAGGCATTCTTGACGATAGGGTACTTTCTGGTATTAACTTGTCCATAAAGCTGCTTGGATTTTATATGATTTAAAATTTGGGAATTTACTGAGCATGGGAATCTAGACAGAGCAAAGCTCAGAGTCTGACACTTGCAACTAGCAATTACTAGCAAGCTGCAGGTGCTAGATTGTTGTAAGCATCATGCTCATCTCAGAGGAAAAACTCAAACTACATAGATTTTCTGTCTCAGAGTCAGATTTACTCTACTCCTTTAAAGCTTCCAAAAATACCAGCAAAAAACATTGGAAATGAAGAGTAATCATGAAAGATAGAGATCTATGAAATTGCTCTGAAGTTTTAACAAGAAAACCTTTCCTGTGATCTGAGCCTTTTAAATTTGGGTGGATGTCTGTGACTGTATGGGCACATGGGAGTGGATGGTTGACTGAGGGAGAGAGATTTCAGAGGTGGTGCTGAGAGGCAATGTTCCCAGTTAATTTTTGTTTTCTTAGAACTCGGAGTCTTCTGATTTTTCCTTCTACCTGTGTCTATCCACAACTAATTTAAAATTTTCCCTTAGGGATTACATTTTTTTTATGGACATTTTTCATTTTTGGATATTTTGCGTTTTTGTAGTAGTCTATTTCATGTTTTTCTTTAACGCTTTTCTGTGAGGTATAGAGAAATTTGACATAACTAATTCATAAACAAATTGGAGACTAAAATTATAAATACATATTGAGAACTCTTTGCTTATCTGGATTTTTTTTTATCTGTCAGGGACAAACATAATTTTTCTTGAAGACTTTGCCAGGTTTTCCAAAGGAAAAGCCTTTCCCTTTTTTCTGCCTGTCCTAACTCGGATTGCTTGACCACACTGTGTCCTTGTGCTGAGCATCCCTGCCCAGAATACGATGCTGAGGTTTTGCCTGAGTTTTCCTGCCCTGACTAGACTATTGCAGTGTGGAACAAATGGTGCACTCTGCAGAGGTGACTGTCCCTTTCAGGTAGTGTGTTGTCCACTGCTGGAGTAATTATTATGTAAATGGTAAAGTTCTTGAGTATTTAAAGTGCTACAGTAGATTTCATTCACATTTTAGGGTGTTTATGTAGTTTGATGTGGTATCAAACCACTTTGTGACAAAGTTGATTGGTTGTCATTTGAAAAAATAACCGGACAAAATTTGCTGTTTCTCTCCCGGTAAATCAAGGCAGGTTAATGAGTTTATGTTTTTTGCATAAATGGATTTAGGGGCAGAACTGGCCAAATTGCGCAACAGCTATGCAGTGTGCTCTGATTAACAGCTGACTTAAATGTGAGGATTTGCATTTTTCTACTGTTTCATCACGCTAAAATATGGACACTTTAATTTCAAGTGAATGGGACAAGTGTCCTGAAGAATACAGATGGAGCTCATATTTAAGTGCTTGAGTGTTTCTTGCATTAACAAAAAGTAAAGGGAGAGTTATTTGTGATTACACCAAGCTTTAAACATGGGAATATTAAAATAGCAGAATCGTTAAATTGTTTTGGTTAGAAGGGGCCTTAAAGATCCTCTAGTTCCAACAACCTTGCAAGGACACCTTCTACTAAAGCAGGTTGCTCAAATGACCATCCAACCCGACACTGAGCACTTCCAGCAACGGAACCTCCACAATTTCTCTGGGCAACCCATTTCAGTGCCTCAGCACCCTCCCAGTTTGAAGCCATTTCCCCTTGTCCTATCACTACATGCCCTTGCAATATTCATGTGGCAGCTGAGACAATGCCTGCAGAGCCATGTCTAGCTTTTAATCGGTGACATTTTTAAATGTTGTTGTGAAAACATTCCAGACTTTGTGTTTTACCTTTACTGTCCAAAAGGAGAAGAAAACAAAGGGAGGGCACATTTTTCTCCCATTACAACTTTGGGTCACCTGCAGCTACATAATTTTTATTCCATCTATCAGATGAGGGAATAGAAGGTCAGTTGACTGGCACTGATATTTCCCAGGCAAAATGAGTGTTGGAGAGAGTAATGGTGTTGCTGGTAGTGTATCTGTTTTCTATTAAGCATGCTGAGATGAAACAGCAAAGTATATATTAGAGATGGTGTTCTCTCCTGTCAAAAGGCAGTGATTGCTACATTTAGCTCTCAAATCAATTCAGAATCTTGACAGAGTTTTGCTGAAGTCCCACAAATAATCGATAGAGCTATTTTTATCTCTTAAATGAGTGAGACTTTTAAAAATAATAAAGGCATCTTTGTAAGGACTGACCAAGCTGTTCCAGAGTTAAATCTATTGCTCTGTATGATTGGGGGTGTTGAGTGAAAGAGGTTATTTAGGCATTGCCTTTGTTCCATTCTGCAGGTTTATAACCCCAAAATAAAATTGCACATGTTTCTGGCAGACATCCTCCAGGCACAGATGGCTTTCCTCCCAGTTTTGGCAAGCCTGATTTCAGTATAAAACTGAGCAATTATTAGAAAGTGAAATATTGCATGATATAATATCACTACCACCACCATCAACATCATGACAAATGGAGCGTTTGTTGTTTCAGAGCCGTGTGAGAGAGCTAGTGCCAGTGCATTACCCCTTCCTTTAAAACCAGTACCTGTGCTGCTGCTGGTGATGCACGGATAGATGCATCTTGCTAGAGCAGATGCTTTAGCAAGGAACTGTGGCCATTTTCTCATTTGTGTTGGCTCTATATTTCAATGCAAATATCACTGAACAGGTGGCTGATGAGGCCCCCATGGACTGTTTACAGTAAAGGTTACAACCAAAATCGATAGGCCTGAGATGCTTCTCATTCCATCTGGGAGATGTTCATCTTCCATCTGACTGTTTGCCCTCTGAACAGCAGCATCCTATTAACGCTGCAGTCATCAGAGATGTCTCACTCAGGTCAGCAGAGGGTTTCTTCTATTTAGGCCTCCATTTGTTCTTTACATTTTCTTCTTGCACTGCGCTGGAGGGAGCAGCAATGTGGATCTTGAGAGGACAGGTTGCCAGCATTAAGCATGCTGAGTTTTGCCTACTGACTTGACACCTGCTACTCCCGTTCGACAGGCTGAGGCTCATCACTGCTGCCTGGGGGTTGTCCAGATCTTTTCAGTCTATCGCTTACTGAGGCAGGAGGTAGTGATGCCACATATCATAGGTGACACTATTGTGCGTGGGGTATGGCTTTGTAAAGGTGCAAATGAGGGGAGAGAAAAGTTGGTATAGACTCGGGTTTGCATAAATAAGCAAGTACCCCTGAAACTCGCGTGAAAATACTTTGTATTTGGGTCGAAATTTTATTTTAGACGCATTTTTGCAAGTCTTCATGAGAAAATCTGCATGGCCCATGTATCTGTGTTTCATTAAACTAGTAATGAAATTCATATTATTCTTTTTAATGAAGGTAGGTACTGTTGCTTACTATATGTGGCAAAATCACTCTTATTGGTATCTTTCCCTTGGGACTGATCGTCATGCCTGGCATGCAGCCCACAGCAGCTGGGTAATGAGTAAGCAGTACTGAATCCAATTAAAATGCTAGTAAAGCGTGTATAGCAGAGGGCACCCATGCAGTCCTCTTATAGTCAGGGAGAACTTTTTGATATGCACAAATGAGAGACAGTGGTGCTTCATACACATAATTTAGGGTCCACAGTGTTGCCAGACAGGTGTGGGCTTCCCTTAGGCACTGCCTCTCTGCCCTCACCAGTGTTCAGGAGCAACCCCTTGTTACCGTGAGATCTGAAGGAGTGATTACCCCAATGCATTTATGCACCAGTCTCTCTGACATAAGGGCCAGCTACCTGGAGTGCAAGAGTGCTTTTTTGGCCACATGAAATGTATGGCCAGCTGTAGAGACAACAGGAGTAGAACAGGAGAGGAAAGATAAATGATGTCTGCACCATCAGTCACAAAAAGATGTTGGAAGTTGGTAGTGATGATGGGCATGGAGCTGGCATTGAGTCTCTGTAGCCACCTGCAGCACCATTCAGGTGACTGAGCAGCAATTGGTAGAGAAAGGACAACATGGGTGAAAAAGCTGTCCATCCCAGGCACCGTCCTGCCATTGCCAATTCAGTTGCAATGTCTGGCACTCCATGCTGTGTCTCGCTGATAGCCACTTGTGTCTCATCTCTCTTGAGCTTCCCAAGCACCCGCTGAGCTTCTGTTCACTCACATCTGTCTGATCCCCTTGGCACCACTCAGACCAGGCATTTGCATGAGCTCTTCTGCTGCCTGGTGTAGCCATGGGAGGTGGCTGAGCAGCAGCTAACACACCACACAGACAGGCATAGACAAAGGATGCTCTCCTGAACAGCTCTGCTGTGCCAGCCTGACTTTCCTCATTCTCTGGAAGCTGCAGCCTTCAGGTTGTATTCCTCTCTTTTGCTTTTGTTGTCACATTATTCCTAATTCCTTCCTCTGACTTGCAGGGAGCTCTTGTCTTTCACTTTCTAGGAACTGTGAATTTAAAAGGGTAAATAGCAGTGATGGTGTTTTCCACTCAGAGATTTCCAAAGGCTTAGCCAAAGGAGTTGAAGGATGCTTGGCAACATCTCATGGCAAATCTGTACCATAGCAGGAAACAGCAGGCAGGTTGGCCAACTGGTTTGTGTGCTCTGCCTTCAGCACGGCAAGGCATGTGCTGCGTAGATCAATACATGCTTTTTATGTATGGGCAGATCTTGCTCGGTGAGTATCTTTTGATGAGACACTGAAGTAGGACTTGGGCTCCTAAATCACCTGTGTGCCTTTAAAGCTCTTACCACAGAAGAATCCCCAATCTTTTTACCTCTGTTCTTCCCTGCTTTTTAATGATACTTTTGCTTTTGATGGTTATGATTCTAAGGGCTATTTGCTGAGTATTTCCAGGACCAGTTCATGTAGGTTGCTGCTTTCCTTGTTGTTCATTTTTCCTTATGCAGTAGTTCAAATTCATCTGGCTTTACTTTTTAGCTTCCTCAGTGTTTGGTTAAATGCTATACCTTTTTGCTGGACTGTCTTTTTGGAGAATAAGTGATTTCTACATATTTGTAGAAAGGAAAGAATTTGTTGAAGACAGCCACAGGTTTTTAGGGCCAGTAGGTTTCCTGGACTTGCTTCATGCATAACACAGACCATGGAATTTTGTCCAGTGATTCTCACATTAAGCTTAATAATTTGTGGATCAAAGTGCAGCTGTTGTGTATGAATACAACCATCATGGTAGAAAGAAGTTTTGTAATAAATGAATGTAACCAGATCTATTCATTACAGAGCAGTCTTACTGTGCCATGGGAAAATTCTGACATGGTTGCATACTTTGATTTTTCTTGGAGTTACGCTGGGATCGGCTGAATGTACAGTGAGGTCAAAGCAATAAGATGGGAGGTTTTCTAACATGGAAGGGCATCCCTTTCATTAAAGATATGCCTATGCAGTCATTGCTGTTGCTGTTGAATTTGTTCTCAGGATCAAATCTGGCCTTGCACTTTTATGGAGTTTACCAGGAAGTTTGCTCTTCCGTTTAGATTTTTCATTGGATTTGTGTAACCCTTCTGGAACAAACGAGCTGTAGATAAAATAACTTTCCCACTAGGGTATTATGGCAGGAACCACGTAATTCTTTGCATAGCCAAGCAGATATTCTATATGCATTTCCATCCAGACTGTTGTAAATGCTAAAAATATCAGACATTAAAAAGCAAAGCTCATCATGGCGGCTTCTTGTTGGCTTGAATAGCCACAGATAGCCATTGTGGAAGGCACTTGGCACAGGAAAATTAGACTTTGCTCCCTGTTTTGAAATGATAATTACTTTCTCGGCTTCAGAAACTCCTTCATGCCAACAGCATGAATTTTACAAAAGTAAATGATCCTATGTCAAGCATGTATATGTATATGTATATGTATATGTATATGTATATGTATATGTATATGTATATGTATATGTATACATAGACTTTGACTAAGTAAAAATAACAGTAATAGCAACTCTGTTGTACTAGTATCCAGATATCCTACTTAGAAGTGATTCATCTTTGGGCTGAAGTGTACAAACAGAGAAACCTATTCCACCTCAGAAGGCAAAACTTTGATTTCTATGTACATTAAGAGATCATGTGATTTGTTTATACTTAATTATAATACAACAAAAAGGAGGGAACACAGAAGTGGCCAGAATGAGATGTCTTACATAGGTATTTGAAACATCAGCTTCAGAAAGAAGAATCAGAGCACCAATGTATGTTCCAAAAAATTCCTATTTGCCTTGATTTAGGAATGAAAAAAGCAGATTATTTGTAAGTTTTTTGAAGCTTAGAAGAAATCTAATCTACTCTGCCAAGTCAATGACTACAAGTCACTGGATTAGACATAGATTATAAAACATGCTCTTAAACATTTGCAGGGGGCTGTATTTTAAGAGCATGCTTGATAATAAAAGACCATCAAAAATCACTCTTCTTGTCACCAGTAGCTTCCTTCAACAAGAGTAACAGTGTTTTGAACCAGGAGAACTGGAGTTCAGACCCAGTTCTCTCTCACCTAGTATGACTTAGTGCAGGCCAGATTGGATTGCAGTTCAGATCTCCCCATGAAAGGTGGAGAGCTCTTCACTGATGTTTGCAAAACTTTTATTTTGAGACAGTGCCTGTACTCACTTGGCACCACTGTCTAACTACTCGTCTTCATTAGACACTGCGTTCACAAGCACTTTTGATTAGAAAGTAGCTTTAGCACAGTTGCAAGTGAGAACATTTGCATC
This sequence comes from Mohoua ochrocephala, assembly GCA_013398855.1. Classification (NCBI taxonomy): domain Eukaryota; kingdom Metazoa; phylum Chordata; class Aves; order Passeriformes; family Acanthizidae; genus Mohoua; species Mohoua ochrocephala. The sequence goes on from VZTA01007763.1 coordinate 7,936, forward strand.
ACTCCCAGGGGCCCAACCAAAATGAAAATGGTTCTAAAAATAAGTGTGACCTTCTTGAATCTGCACTTTTCTGGAATTCCACTGAAACAGTATGGCTCTTTCTGCCATTGTAAGAACTGCAAAAGTGACAATATGTTTGAATAATTACCTCTGAATAAAAAGCTGCCTTTGGATTCAGCTTAGTCCTTCTCAGTGTCCATTTATTGGCACAGACACTGATACATGTGTAGTCCACTTGATTCATTGACATGTCAAAGTAGATATTTTGCATACATGTTTTGTGAATTTGAACCACGTTGGCACCAGAGCAACAGAGAATTATGGTTTTTTCCTCTCTTCTCCCTCTTTTCTTCCCCAAAAGGATCCCTTTGAGAGAGAGAGAGAATTTCATATACTTATAAACCTACCAATCTATGTAAGTTCACTTGCCACTTTTTTTCCCAGGTAAAAGAAAGCAGATCTGGCCCAATAGCATGCACATGAAATCACAAAGTAAGCATGCTGGGCATTGTTTATTTTCCTGGAAGCTTTCTCCCTTGCAGATTTACACAGAGCAGTACACACGTCTGAATGAGAAGTAGAGACTGATGGGGCAGAATCGCCCATGGGAAAAGTTTTTCAGGCTCTAAAGGGGAGTAGCAGAGCTGTGTCTGCAGTACTGTGATGCTTTCCTCACAGCACACTCATTGTTAGATAGTGGATTATGTGCTGATAGGGAATAACAGAAAGCAGCTATTCTTATGCTCCAGAGTCTCACTGTGAGCCAAGTGGTTTGAATTGTTAGCCTGCAGACTGATACTGTAGATGAATACAGTTTAAGTGGAAGAGTTGGATTGCTTCCTAAATTCTTCCCATTAAACTGTTGTTCCTCATGTACATTTCAGAAAAGATTTGTACATTGGATTGTAGCAATTTCAAGGAGAAAATAATTTCAATCAATTTGTGTACTAAGACGTTTTGTCTTTTTGCAGTGTACTTCCAAGGGCAAAATTTTTAAACCAGCAAAGTGACTTTTTGAAAAATTGCATAGAGATAAAGGAATTAGCCCCTTTAATGTGTATATCTTGCTTTTCATTAAAACCTTTTAAGGGAAACTTTTTCCAAGCATGCTATTTACTCCTGCTGCTTATTTCTTCTTTGGGCATTCCAAAGGGCCCCAAATGACAACAAATAGAAAGAAACAGGTCCTACCCCAGAGAGCTAACAGTCAAGAGAAAATGTAAGAGGTGACTAAAGAGACAAATGGAGAAAATGCAAAAAGAACGTGTCTGCAGGCAGACATAGCTGTTTCAGTAATCATACAGAGCTATTGGCCTAACCAGTGCTAGATGGAAATGCTTCTCTTGGGGCTTGTATGTACTACCTTTTAGTATGCATTCTCCTATAAGGTATAACCAATAGACAGTGTCTGCATTGTATTTTTATGCTATTTTTATGCTTTGCCATCTATCTGACACTTTATTCATTTAAGGTGTCCGTCATCGCCTTACTTTTTTTTTTTCGTAGTCTTGGTTTAACGTGGTCTCTCAGTTATTTTGCTAAGAGAAATAGAGAATCAGCCAAATTTCCAATTTGTGTGTTGAAATAATAATAGACTAACACAGAGTGTAATAAATCATTAGTCTTTATGGACTCTATCACAATGCAACAGATCCCCCCTTCCAAACCATTTATAGGAACTGAAACTTTATTTGAAAGCAAGCATCTGATGAGGCAGATTAATTATTGTGACATTTTTCAATTGGTTAAAAAATGAGGAATCCAACATTTAAGACTTGCTAATGCTTTTTTTGGCATCAAGAAAGGAGACACAGGTATCTAATATAAAATAGTGCTGCAGAAGGGCAAGTTAGCACTTTGTTTGCCAAATTAAGTTTCAAAGACTATGTAGGTTATGAAGTTTGACTTTCTGCCCATGAATCTTGAATGACTGACAGACCACTGTAAAATAGCTTTGTTCAAAAGGAATCTTTGGCAGGCAGCATCAAAGGTTTGAAACTCTGGAAGGGATGAAAAGAAAACCCCACTTTTGCACTGATTTCCCCTACAGATCAATGTCTCTATGAAATTTGCCTGAGAATTATGAAGTATTTACTGTATTATGTGCTGTTTTCTTTCATTGTATCCAAAGGCCTCAGTGGTTCCTTTTATCTTCAAGATTTAGGGATATTTTTGTACATTAAATCTGAATGAATTAATGAAAAGGAAAAAAAATGCTGGATTTAGGCATTTCTTTTCTTCCTTATTTTATCACAAGTTGGAGTATTGGTTTTACGACACCTAAATTTATGGATACATATTTTTATGGTAAAGCCCAGTGACATGTTCTGAATGCTCCATCAAGCTCTCTCAGTGTTTATTCACTTGATTCACAACTCTGCAGGGTATGAATCAGTCCTGTAGTATAACTCTTAATCTCTTTTTAACCAGAATAACGTAGTGTGAGGGTTTTTTTTATTTATGGTGTGTGTCGTTGTGTCATCATCTAATTATGTAAGCCAAAGAAGGAGAAAATAAGATCTTTCTTGGAAAACTTGTCAGCTGTCAATCAGTGCAGGAGATGAAGCATCTTCATTGCATAATAAGCAGCAGAAGCAGATTTTTTTTTTGTAACACACAGATCCTTAAGTCTATCCTTAAGCAAGATGTGGCCCTGCTGGGGCATGGGCTGAAGAATGACTGGCTTTGCAGGGCAGTTCCTGCTTAGAAACACAGCATGCCTCCCCAGGTACAGTGAAAGGCTTGAGGAGGAAAGCTCCCTCTATTTTCCACGGACTCTTTAAAGCTCTAATTCAACAGAAGGTGCTTAAACTCTTGTTTGTCTCCCACAGGGTGAAGTGAAGAAGTGAAGCCTCACAGCTGAACTACTATGAGGTCAGAAGCCTTGCTGCTATATTTCACACTGCTACACTTTGCTGGGGCTGGTTTCCCAGAAGATTCTGAGCCTATCAGTATTTCGCATGGCAACTGTAAGTATAAGGGGTCCAGAGAACTTCATTTAATATTGATCAGGGGACTTCGAATCAACATTATTTTACTCCAGTTGCAGTGGATAAAGTTGTTTTTTCTTGATTTCTCCCGTATCAGCCAATTTACATTATCAGATACTAATATAGGAACATGACTTTTTCACATGGTTAGTCTAACACAAATAATTGAACTTACTTCTTTAAGCTCAGATGGATTCTGCTTGAGCATTAGGCATTTTTTTCCTAAGCCGGAATTGTAGCTAAAAACCAAATCAAGACAAAGAATCTTTTATGACAGAAGCTCTCCCTTTTCTTACCAGTAGAGATTGGCAAACTCTCCAAAATTTAGTGTAACACCAACAGCTGCAAATCATATTGAGATTTGCTGGCTAAACAGGTGGTGAGCTTTCTATGCATTGTACTGTGGACATCAAGCTTGACTTAACTGATTCTTTCACATTTGCCTCAGCTCAGTTTTGATAATTGCAAAGCAAACTCTTCAAAGTCTCAAAGTTTCAGATGTTTATAAGGAAGTCTTTAGCATCTGGGCCTCTAAAAGTGTGCTAGAGAGTAGCAAGTCAGCCAAGAGAAGGCTTGTGTTCAATCCTCTTTTTGTTCAGGAATTTGGTTTTTAAATTGTCCATGTTTACTGTGCTTTGGAATGGCCTTGGCACCCATAAACTTGTCTGTCGTGTGTAACACCAATCTGAAAGACAAGACTCCAGGGCACACCTGATGTGCTGCAAATGTTAACAGACAACTGGGATACAAGAATAGGGAAGAACTGCTTTGAAGCAAACCCAGGCGAAACATGGCTGATGTGGCCACTGGATCTTCAGCACCAACATTTTCACCCTTCAGAAAGGTAGTGCTAATCATTCTTGCAAAAATGTGCCAGCCTTGATCCTTTTGGAGAAATAGAACATGAGATAATTTTTCCTCTGCAGCATGGCATGCTGAAGTGGACATGAATGCCCCCAGTTTGTTCTAGATCCATGAGTTACAGAGGAAACATTACTGAAAAGTAAATAGCCTGACAGTTAAACTTGGCATTTTGCATGTAGGACATGGTCAGAAGGATTAAGCTTCTGAATGTAAATCCTGCCTGGTGTCTTAATTTATTTCTTCAAGAGTTCTCAGCACCTGGTTTGGAGAGAAGTTCCTTTTTCTGTCCAGTTTTATCACCAGACTTTCTGGCACATGACACTTTGAGGTGCTTTGCTGAAGCCATGCTGTGAATCAATACTTTGTCCAAGCTTAACAGGTACAATGCTTTTAGAAAATAATAGCTAAAAAACACTAAGGCAGTAGATGAGTTTCTGAAGAAATAAGAGTCCCTCAAAGAGCTGCAGTTTTCTGGGAAAGCATATTTATGGGGAAAAGGCATAGCTAGATGCTAGTCAGCCCCGCATAACATGCACTTGCAGCAGTTTTTCAGTGATAATGCTCATCAGAGGATCATCCTCCTCCTGTTTCTGTCATTTTGTTTACTTAATTAGCTCCTTGTTTGTGCACCTAAATGCCATGATCATATGATACGTATGAATGTAAAGTGGCCCCTGATCAGAAGTGTTCGCTGTTGTTATGGGTTGTACACACATCTGAGGAGCAGTGGCACACCCTGTGTATGCTGAGTTCTCACCCAAAAAAATGTTGGGGAATAGACAATATATGCTCTTGGTGACTGGTAGAGGTGGGGAGGAAGCTGACTTGTTGATAGCATAAGCCCAGTACAGGGATTCCAATCAGTATTGCTGTCCAGTTGCCAGAAGTACTGGAGCATCAGACTGGTTGTCAAAATAATGTGCAGTGACTTTCACTTCATAATGTTCGAGTGGTGATTTCCCACCATTTCTCAGAAATCCGTGCAGCTGTTCTGTGACGGCAGTCCAGTCCTGTAGAAAACCCAGGGAACTGGAAGTTTGAACCAACGAGAGCCAAGCCTTTTGCTTTAGCCACTACCAGTCCAGTCATTGTGGTGATTGATGGGCCACTGTGGAACAGCTTTGTCCTGATAGACATGCTTTGGCAGCCAGGAGCAAGCATTTAAGTTCTGCAAGCAGTGAAAGAAAAACTGCGAGAAAGTGCCGTGTACCTGTGTGCCAAGAGCTCCAGAACAGCTTTATGCTTAAAAAAATTCACAGTTTTAGTCTTCTGCAAAGGTGATGACTTTCTCCTTTGCAGCTGCAGAGACTGTAACCTTGAAGAACTCTCCGGGTCTCTGTGCTCATGCTTTCCAGCCCCAGGCTGTGCTTCCAGGACAGAACAGAAACCACAGGTTTTGGCTATAGCTGGGCCCCATGGTGCTTCATGTTCGCACCATTTCAGTTTGTTATTCTCTTTTGACCCTGTTGATTTTTTTCCTTCCTGCAGATACAAGACAGTATCCGGTGTTTGTGGGTCACAAACCAGGGCGGAACACCACACAGAGGCACCGGCTGGACATCCAGCTTGTCATGGTCATGAACAGGACCCTCTACATTGCTGCTAGGTCAGTAGTCTCCTGCTTCACCCCTCCTCTCTTACTGCTTTAAGAAGAGGAAGGAGAAGACAAGGAATATTCTGAGTTCTTCTCTGATGGACACATTATTTTTAGGATTGTCTTACACTCAGAGAAAGCTTTGCAGCCTTTTAGAAAGGCATATTAGAAACCTTGCTAGTTGGTCAACTAAAGTTTTGTGATATGTTACATCTGTGTTTTAGGACTGCGTGCCTCTGCCTTCCTTTGAGACCTGCAAGAGGGAAGTTGCCAGAGAAATAATTTAGTTTCATGGAGAAGCAATTCCATCCTTATCCTTTTATTCCTCTTGTGCTCACCAATAATGACAAATTTTAGAGAATAATTCTTCTGTGCACAAATGCATTTTTTGATAATAGTTATTAGAATGTAATTTTGCCGATTTAGGCATGTTTTTAGTATCTTAACACCAAAAAAAAAAAAGAAGCAAACGTGCTTCCGCAAGGTTAATTGAATTTAGTGTCTTGATTTTTTTGGAGAGCTATACTGTGCAGACATGAGCACATCTTTTTATAAAATTGCACATAGAGCCACCCATTCAGTTTGCCTAGCTCAGCTTGCACTATCAGCCTCAGTGGAGCTACACCCATTACACAGCTGCCAGCCTGGCACAGATAGATATTAACACTTCATCTCTCTACCTGTTGTTAGCAAAGAAGATTGAGGATCTTAGAATGGGAATTACATGAGAGATGCAGAATGCGTGCAAGATGGGTCCAGATTAGGAAGGGCGGGTGGTCCAGACTAGCAAGGGTGGATAGTCCGGTTTAGGAGCTCTTGGACCCAGATCCTCTTTGGGACCTCCCTGCAAGCAGCCTCTCAAGTAGCAGCTTGTTTTCTGCCTGTTTTCTGATCCTGCATTGGGAAAATACACACCTTTCTGCATGTGCCACATAAAACCAGGCTGTGGCTGCAGATGGGAAAAGTGGTGGGTGGGATGGCCAGGAGTGAAGGGGAACAGCTGCTGAGCAGGCAGCCTCTCACCACCAGCCTTGTCTGCAAAGCCCTTGGCAGCCTCTGGGAACTGCCTGGCTTTCTTCTCAAACAGCCACGCCCCATCTTCTGGGTGGTCGGATGTGTCCTGTGGGGGAAAGCTCCCTGTGGATCTCCTTGCAGCACCAAGTAATTGGTAATTGCGTTACATCAGCATGGCCACTGAGTGACATTTTCAGTCCCTGGCTGCTAGAAGAACGCACCTGTTCCCGTACCCAGCCATCGCAGCTGCTCTGGCTCATCTCAGCTTCCTCGGGCTCCTTCCATACCCTGCTCTGCATGGGGTCTGGATGGCAGAGCTCAGGGTTCTCACTCAAAGACCTTGCAGCCAGTCCAGGCAGAGAGCAAGTATCCTTCCACAGGAGCTGCAGGGGTGTTGGTCATAGGGCACAAGGAGAAGTCAGCCCTGCAGCAAGTGGCAAAGCCCTGTGCTTTGCCTGAGTTCAGAGATTAGTATTTTTGCTGTGTTTAGTGGGATAATGAGTGGGGCAGGGCAGAGAGTTGAATAGGTTTGAAAGGTGGTGGCAGGATTTCCTCCTTTTCATGGCTGAGCTCCCTTTGTTTTCCTTATTTGTTTTCCTTTAAATTAGGAAATTATTTGCTGTGAGATGGTGGTAAATCCGCTTTGCAGATTTTGCTCTGCTGTTTTCATAGTTTGTTCCCAGACTGAGATTGACGCAATTAGACTGTCACAGTGCCCAGGCAACTGGCATTACAGTAGGAAAACCCAGAGAACGGTTCTGGGATATGAAACCACTGTGTGCACAAATTATATGAAGAATGCTAATATTTGGGGGATAACGTGTACTAGTATGTGAATATGTGTTCTTCTTTATTTGTATAAAACAACTTGCTACAATGAGAGTGCTTAAATACTCCTAGGGTCTTGTGACCTGCAAAAAAAGAATAAAGACCTGGTCTGTTTTGTACTTACACAAGCACGAAAAAAATCTTCTTACACTTTTTTTCCTTTGGTAACTCAAAACCTCTTTGACATATTCTTTCCCCTCCTCCTCCTACCGAATAAAGTCCCTCCGGGGCTGACAAGGCTATGTGATACAAGTTGAAATTCAAAGATAATTTTTATCTTGAAGTAACAAACTTCAGAAAATGACTCATGCTTCAGTATCCAGTGTGAATGAATGTTTGTAACCCAAATACTGCATCTCCTTCGGAGGCAGTAGTAAATCTAGAAATTGAAAGCAAATTTGTACACAATCAAAGATGTTTGCCAAAGAGTTTTGTAACAAGATTCATTGAAAACTGTAGATAATATGAATCTTTGGTCTATTATATGAGATATTGCTCTCATGCTTTTTTTAGACATTGAAATATAGTGATCCTAAGTTTATGTTTTACCCAATTATCTGAAAAACAATCAAAATAAATGGCTAAATATTGAAAGTTTTTATTTTAGGTTGGGGGGTTTTTTGTTTGCTTCTTTTATAAAATCCAGTATTGACTTTTGCAGACAGTTTCAGTGCACCAGAAAGGTTAACTCAGATTTGAGAACTGCTAACATTTCATTAATGAGCAACTAGCGTAGAACAAAATTTCTGTCAGTCTGCTACTTATTTTGTCATATGGGGATGCATGACTCCTGTATTAGCTATTACCAAGTAAAGTTTTGTGTCACTTCAGAAAGGCATTATTTCATATTATCAGGCAGAGGTACACAGAATCAGAATAACTCAGCCAAAGGCCATAAAGCTTTACTGTCTGAATATCTGGCTTGCAGTCTGCAGAGGACCGGCTCTGTCATCTTATTTCTCGTGGGAAGGGTCCTCACTTGCCATCTCTCTCACACTCACCCACGCCCAGGCACGCACACCCTTTTCTAAGTTTGCTATGTCTCCTCCTCCCGTTGTCTCATGCAGTGGCAGCTTTTGTTCACATTTATCTGCCACCCCTTGTGTGTATGAACGAAACAGATGCAGAGCAGGGGCTAGGATGGCTCCCTCCTCATTTGCAGTTACATGTTTCCAAACCATGCACCAAGGGTCATGCACAGCCGGTGGCATTATTTAAATTCCCTTCCTCGACAAGATTATGCCATGGCAACAAAACTCCATTCCGCTGACTGGAGGTGGGAAAAACGGAAGCTCTAGGATTAAGTAAATTTGTGTTAGAATAACTTAATTAGCAGCAAACTGTACACATACCACAGCTAGTAGATAGCAGGAGTTGGGGCAGCAGTGGGAAAAAGGAGGGCGAGGACAATCCCACGTTTTCTGTGATTAGGGAGCCCTCCCCTGAATTTGACAGCTCTTTCGCTCTCTACTGATACTGTCAGCAACTATGTTTCATCTGTGGCATGAGAAAATTATATGTAATTTTCCTGATGCTAACCTTTGTTCCAACAATCCCATAACTTAGCATCTAAGTTTCATTTGAGCTGTTTCTTGAACCAGAAAGTCCTCTGAAGGCTGTTTTATTGAGAGTGGAACTAAATAACTCTACTCTTTCTGAGCACCACCACTGTATTTTCTAATTGTCTTGTTGAAAAAGAAAAAATTGTACCTCTGGAAAGTGAGGCTGATGATTAAAATCAAGAGCTGTGCCGGAAGAAGGGCTTTAGAGGTCCACCCGCACCTCATTTGCAATTCAAGAGATTTTTTTTCCCCCACTTTTACATAGCAGGAGTGACAGCAATGAAGAGCAGTGCACATAAAAAGGGAACCATGACCTAATCTATGAAGCTGATATCGTGCTAATAGTTAATTTTATTCCAGAACCAACCCTGACCACTGCTCTGTCACTGAAGTCAGGCGAATAATAAACTGAAGTATTAAACCAATCTTGGAAGTAAATGACAGTTTTACAGTCTGGAGGAGAAGAAAACCCGTCAACTCCTCGATTTGGCATCTTACAAAACAAACAGCCTCAAGCTCCATAGCAGACAAATTTTTAAAAGCCAGTTCCCTACCACAGTGCTGCCTCTTTTCTCCACCTGAGAGAAGTGTTATTTCTCTTGTAGCAGTATTCTGTGTTTGCCTTATTTAAAGAGACTAGCACTGTTTTCCCAAAACCCAATAAAATGAAGGTAACCTTGAGAGCAGGGATTTCTAAAGTGGAAACAGCCTGTATTCTGCTTTCAGCAGACCCCTTCAATGCTGTGGATCTTGCTTCAGCTGCACAGCTTTCTGCATGTTGAAAAAAATCCAATTTTATTTCAAGGAAAAATGAGATCTCAGTCGTAATTTAATGTGCTGGTTACTACAGTGTTGTGGGTTGGTGGGTTTTTTCAACTTTTGGGTTCTGTACAGAGCTGTCCTTGTTCTCAGCTTACACAGAGGAGAATGTCTAAAAATATCTCTTTACCTGAGTAGCTGTGTCTATTTCCTCTTTCCAAGAAGAGATTGGCAGCTAATTGTAGAGAGAGACAGGTTCTCAGAAAAATAGGAAAGTAAATGCGAGAAAAAAGTGTGAACATTTTTCAGAGAAATATTTTACAGTTTAGTTTGGCCAGCAGTGTGTGAAGACAAGAATGATTTCTAGGAATAGTTTTGTGTCTGTCAGCCTTTTGTCTACCATATTGTCAATCAAATTATAACAGTTAAGATTAGACACATAATTAAAAGGGAAAAAGAAAAGAAAAGAAAAAAGAGAAAAGAAAAGAAAAGAAAAGAAAAGAAAAGAAAAGAAAAGAAAAGAAAAGAAAAGAAAAGAAAAGAAAAGAAAAGAAAAGAAAAGAAAAGAAAAAAGAAAAGAAAAGAGAAAAGATTAATCTCTTTTTAACCCTAAATGGCCAAATGTGGCATAGTGACTGCTAGCCCAGGAATCTGGCAAAGGCTGCCTAAAAACTATTGCAGCTGATTTCAGGATACAGAAAAACATCTGCATGCTAGATTGTGGCATCTGCTTTAGGACTGATAGAGCAGAAATCATGTGAGACTCATCTACTTTCCTAAATCTCATTTGTTCAAATAATTGCTTTTGGGAAAGAATCTTACTCTGAAGTTTTGTAGCACTTTTTTTTTTCCTAATGGGAAGGCAAACAGTTTATGTGTGAAAATGCTTTTGTGGGAGAAGCAGAAGATGCTACCAGTAATGTTTCCTGGTAAGACTTGTGATTTTTTTTTTTAATGGATTATGGATTATCTGGTGATAGATAGCTCTCTTATAGAAAATGAACTGTTTGACTACTCCATTTGACTTCATTTGCTTTTATTTACAGGGACCATATTTATACTGTTGATATGGACACATCATATACAGAAGAAATTTATTTTAGCAAAGTAAGTAGCTTTTATCATCATCCAGAAACCAAGGACACTAGAACAAGCTTCAAATAAATGGGATGATGACATTGTTTTAAAGAACTTGCCAGCACTGCTGTAAAACTGTAAATAGGCAAGTAAGATGGCATTGCTAATCATATTTGGGGAGAGCTAGAATAGCAATCTTGTCCTCTGAGAATTTCTGATAAGTGATTTAGCTGGGCTGATAAGCAATCTGTACTGAAATACAGTGAGGTCCCTGATGGAACATCTGTCAAACATCTATTCATTTATATGCAGCAGTTTTCTATAACAGCTATACTATCCCAATTAAGTCTACTGAAACTTTCATCATAAAAAGAGAGTTACGTCTTTTCATGCCCACAAATTTTTTTCACTCATGCAAGAACTGACTAAATAAAATCTTACTATAACATAACTGTGTAGATGTATTCACGTTATCTCCATGGGAAGTTGCATTCAAACTAAGAAAAGCTTTGTCTACATTACTGTATTGTATATTAACGTGAACATACTGAAAATAATCTCCCTTCAGCTCCTTTGCATTGCATTCGTATTGTGTAATATATGTTAAACACAGCCTTGGTCCGGCAGGAGATCATACAAATTTGGGCATTGGATGAATTCCACTGGAGGAGGGGACAGTGCTTCATTAGAACTGTGAATGATGCTGAAGATGAACCTTTTACTCATCAAAGAGTGAGATCACAGGCTTATAATGGAAATAAACATTCATGGTTACTCTTTCAGCTTGGACCCCTCCATGAATGCACAGTGCCTCAGTTTTACTGATCAAGAATACTGTCAGAACTATCATGGCAGTAGTGTCTAAGGTGATACCATCTTAGCCCACATGATTTTAAACAAAGTTTTATTATAATTAATAAGCCTTCCACATTTGACCATTTTTGAAACTCATCTCAAAAAAAAATCATGGCTGGGATTTACCTGTAAATGTTCTGGAGGGAAGAGTGTTAGCACATAAAGTCAGCAGTGTCTTGACAGGCAGAAAACTCTTTGAGCTTGTTAGCTGAATTGAAGTGATAAAAATTACCTGGGTCTGATTTCTTTCCAGATCTAAAATGTTGTCTTTGAGACTGCATATTTCATTTAGAATCCAGTGAAGGTTCATAGTCCATAAATGATAATTCTGATTTGTAAGCAATATCAATTAAAAGAAGAGAATATCTAGTACTTTTAAGAAAAGTACACGTTTTTCAAAGTTGGCCTATTGTTGAATTCTGTTAGTTTTGGCTTTAAAGAAAGAGGGATGGGTTTCCAGTCTCATGAATTGGTGGCAAAACAAAATTAAATGAACACTCCACGCCACTGCACTTTCATTGTTGTGGTGAATTAATCAGGGAGAAAGAGTGCAGAAAACTTGCAATAAATGTATTTTAAAAAGCTAGTTTCCCCTAAGGGACTTCTACTTCTGAAATCAAAAGTAAAAAACCTCTGAGTTCTAATTGATTTCTTTCATGATTCTTGCAGAAATTGACATGGAAGTCTAGACAAGCTGATGTAGACACGTGCAGAATGAAGGGAAAACACAAGGTAGGCAATTTTCATTTCTTCTGCAACAGCCACTTTCATTTAGTTGCATCACTATTATCTCAGGCTGCTGCCTGTGATGTAGAATGGATCATGCCATTCACTTCTTACTAGTAATTGCTTTTTCCATCATTTTACTGACGGCTTCAATTTGCAAAAATAGTTGACTTTGAATGTGATAAAATATTACGACAGAAGCCACAGCAATATCTTGAAATACTTAAGGCATTGAGAAGGTCACAATGCTTACTGATTTTGCTTATCATGGCTTCAAAATCCAAGTGCTGCTGTCCATTCCCCTGTGGGAATTTACTGAGAAGTTCAGATAAAACGTCAGAAAACATGAGTGTGTGGTTGTAGAAGGACTGTTTCTCACACCAGTTTCGCCCTACTGTAACCTATGACTGGCACAAGTCGTATCATAATTAGATGCAGATTCTTTGATTCTTTACATCTACTTCCTCTTCTAGTTACAGATACTTTATGCCAGTATGTTGTGGTGGTGATGTCACTGTCTGACAGCAACACATGTGACAAGAAGATCAGATTTTTCACTCTTGAGGAAAGCAGCAGTTTTCAAACAAAATTCACCTTTGTCAACAACAGCAAACTAGGAGCTGTGATACAAATGCTGTATCTTCAGGTCCTTGTAATTTTTAAAGCACTAGAATATAAATTAATTACAACTTGCTCATTGTCAGTTAAACATAGACAAAATAAGGCCAGAATATCACAGTGGGTACCAGCCAATTTACTTTTAAACCTGACAATGAAATATCATGGCTTAAAAATAAAAACAGATACCCAAAAATCAGTAGCTGAAATAGTTTTTATTATTTTTCTTCAGGATGAATGTCATAACTTTATTAAGGTTCTCCTAAAAAGAAACGAGGATACACTGTTTATCTGTGGAACAAATGCATTCAACCCTTCTTGCAGGAACTACAAGGTATGTAATCTGTTTGTGGAATTTCACTTATGCCTTGTTTTTTGGTTGGTTTTGTTGTGACTATGTTCGCAGCAGCACGAGGTTGTCATTCAGCTGTGCACCATTCAACTCTGAAACATTTATCCTGACTTGTTTCAGTGCTACCAAGTTCAATGTCGATTGGATTTCTGAGAATATCTCAGACTAAATACCTAGTTCTTTGCAACTCCTGCACATCAAGAGTGTTGTCACTTTGCATTGCCCTCCATAGGTGCAGAGTCCTTCAGATCCCTGCTTGGGAATGTAGTCACTCCTCAGAAAGTTCCTCAGCTTGTCACTGACACCCACATCAAATCATAGACTGATATAGAGGGTTATTGCTTCTGAGTAGCATGTTTTAAAATTTCTATTGTACTGTTCTCAATCTCAAAACCAGTTCTCAAGATGCTTCAGGGCATGCAAGCAAAACCTGAGTTTCTTGTGAATCCCCCAGACAGGGACACTGTCGAGATCCTATGGCGTTGTGTGCTGTGGAAATGATTGAAGAGCAAATCTCCACAAGGAACAGTACAGCAGGACAGTGAGATATTCCTCGCTAGCTGGGGATTTGCAAAGCCAAAACATTATCTAGAGCAGTGTAGAAAACTGTGCTGGTCCATGCATTCTTGACATTTTTGCCTGAAGCCAATTTATTCCTTTGGTATAATGTGTCTCAGCAATCTGCATTCCAACAGGACACCTTTATTGAAATATTTCTCATTTTTTTAGGCTTTCTCCATTATATTCTGATATAATTCCCAACAGTGGATGTCTCTGGAGTAGCTTTGAAATTAATTTGTTTAGGTATTTGGCATCCAGGTTCTGCTTTTTCTAGGCACTCTTATGTCCCACAGGTCATTCATTTCTCATCTTTTCTCTGGAAAAATATAAATCAGTTTTACTAATGCTGCTCCTGACAAAATCACAATTCTCATTCAGATTTTGAGTTTTTTTCAGTTCAGAGTTATTGTAAAAAAACAGAATAAAGATGTTAACATCCAGGAAAACTACTTCCCTAGTGGTATTCACTGTGACTGCTGCTCTTCCTTGATTTTTGTGCAATGCTGCTTTACCTCATTTAGCCACTATAATGGCTGCAGTTTAGAAAACACAGGAGAGAAGTGCAGGGTAGTATTGTCTTCCAGTCTGTGGAGGAAGAACCAAGTTTGAATATTTGAAGAATGCAAGCTTGTCATAGTAACTGTGAGGTACAGTTAGCTCCTCTGTTAACAGCTGTCTCTTCTATTCTTCCTTTCCTGCTCCTAGTATGCAATGAAGCTTCTTGATCTCTCAGGGCTGTATTTAGTCTTCTAGTACAGTTTGTAATTTTTTATCTCTGAATGCCATTAATGAGGCTAACAAATCTCAGCCAGTCCCCTTGCTAGGAAGTTGTCTTTTAGATACAACTGCAGATTTCTTTGGCATCTTGATGTGAGGCATACAAATGGCCTCCTCACCCTTGCCCCAGAATTTTCATTCCCCGTGATGCAGGGCTGGATAGTGATCCCTCTGGCAGTCTGCAGAAGGTCTCTGCAACACCTGCCCTGGCTTTTCCTCCATGTATTCCTTCATTACACAGAGAGAGAACAAAACATGTGCCAAACAGAAAGCAGGGCTGTCCCTCAAGCATGCCAATGGTTGTGAGGATGAGCCCAGGGTGTGGAGCTTGGTGCAGGAAAAGTTACTCAGGACTGTAACTCATTTCCTCTCACCATCACATGAAATACTTTTCAGCCTTTGAGTAAACACAACTAACTCCCCTCAGACCGGATTTTGACCAGGAAGGATACATGACAGAAAACAAATTATGACAAATCATCCACCAAAGGACTTAGAAGCTGTAACATATGATTTAAAAGTTGATTGAAGTTGTTGGTGGTGCCATGTGGTTAATTTTTCATGGTCTCTGAATCTTTACTGTATGTGATCTATACTGTATGAGCTGGATAAGTTACCTGAATATGTTACAAAGGTTCTTATTCCCAAAATAAAGTACTATAAGAATCTTAAAGAGGTAAGAGGTGTACGATTCTCCCTTAGCTCACTAAAGCAGCTTGAACTTCATGTAAAGTCAATATGTTTATTTGTGTCATTATCAGTGGCCAGGGTGAATTTATTTCCCAGGAGTTACATATAAGCCTCAGAATTTACAATTCCTGCACAGACTAATTCTTGCCTGATGGTAAGAGGATTTCTCTGTGACACATACTCAAGTGATATAGTAAAACTTGAAGAGCATTTTTCTGAATATGCAAATCGAGGAAGAGAGCACCACTGTTGAGACTAGAGCAGAAGGATCTCTGAATTTGGGGGAGAAAAATGCACACAGAGATAATTGTCCTACTGTTTTTTCTTCTAACTGCTCTGGTTTGCAGTCTTTTCTGTGTATAAGAGCGCTTCTGTTGGGTCACTGTAGAGGATAAATTTTGGAGCCTTGCCAGAACCACAGACCACATAGCCTGCTACAGTTCAAAACAAAACTTGTATACAGATAAAACACAGACTGAAGACTTTTGTAAAATGTATCACAGTGAGAGTGATTAGCTCCAAAAGAATGCCTGACTTACTGGGTATACTTTCTTCAGACTCATTTTATTTAATACCATGATTTTTGTCAGGTTTTTACTTCATACTTGGGAGTAGAGTTAGAGAAAGGGCCTTCTCCTCTGCTCAAACAAGAAGAAACGCTGTCATAAGCCTCATGCCGGGTAAGAAGTTTTGTTTCTCTATCTGAGGAGCTCCCTTTCATTTTTCAGATGGATACCTTGGAGTACCTGGAAGAAGAATTCAGTGGAATGGCCAGGTGCCCCTATGATGCAAAGCATGCCAACGTTGCATTGTTTGCAGGTAAAATGACAGAGATAAACATTTTACTTTTTGTCTGCAGTCCAGGCTTGTGATAACACTGTGTCTCTTGCTTGAGCCTAGAGTGCCTAAATCTAAAAGGTGTCAAAGGGAGTCAGCAATGAATAAAAATAGGAGGCATAAGGAAATCCCTAGCAAAAAAGCCTTCCCATCTCTGGAACTCACTATCATCAGCATTGCATGAAGCCTCAGTTTCCCAGATCAATATTTCAGTATTTCCTGTATTCTTGATAATATGGCCAGTGTAAGGCACCATTTCTGGCTGCATCCAGCTTCTGTGAGCGTCAAAGGAAGTCAAGGCTTGTGTAAGCTTTAATAAGGATTAAGCAGGATATGCTCTTTAACAACTCTAAGCCTAAGTTAACATTCATAATAAAAGGAAGTTAGGGAAAATGCTGTGGCAGGCCCTTTTCTAGATCTAGAAGGAAGGGGAAGGTGTTTTGGTTTGGTTTTTTTTAAGCTGAAAACATCTTAATATGGTCTTACCAGCTGCTGTAGACGAAGGAGAGAAGCGTATTGGCTAGTGGTGATTTATGCTGCATGCAGCAGAACAGTGTTAACCCTGATTTCTACTACATTAGTTAGAAAAAGTGAGATTTTATAAAAGAGATTTTATAACCCGTTTCAATTCTTTCTTTTTTTTTTTACTCTTCATAGTGTAAACAAATAGGTCCTTTTGTTTCAAGAATAATGGTGATGATGATACTAGTAGTATGTGATTTCTTAATTAGAGTCGCAGGAATATACAGCAGAAATTCTCTAATTGTAGCAGGTAATTCATAAAGCATGGAAAAAGAGAAACACCTCCAGAGAAATATCTTTCCCATGTATCTCAGACTCCCTATCCTTAGTGTAGTCTGAATGACCTTTCAGACGGGTCTTTTTCACTGTACTGGCCAAGAAAGCATTTATGACCAGCCGATTGTAAATATTCGCTTTGAATGTAGATGAATATCAGTAAGATGACTCCCGCTTTGTCACTGAAGAAATCCTCACATTTTTTGAAAATAAAGAGAGTATTTATAGAAATGATCATACTTCTTCATGGTGATTCAGAATAAATTTGATACAGTTCAAATAAATATTTGTAGAATATGCCCCGTAAATCTGCTAGCTTCAGAAAATCACTGTTTTATATGTCATACATAATGATACCTGTGCTAACTTTTCAGAGCGCAGTGAAAAGCAGTTTCAGAACAGTTTAGGGCACTAATCCAGGTCATCTGAGTTTGTTGGATGCACTTGCATGAATATGGCTCTCCTTGCAGCCTGCAGCTATTACAGCTGATACGTGCGAATTGTAGTTGGTCACGGGAACTTGGCAGGAAAGAAAATAAGTATGTGGTTGTATTAACATGAGTTCAGATAGCTTTTTATTCTATTTTGAATTTGGAGGGGGTGGGGGGGCATGTTGTAATTATTTTTTCTATTTTGCTAAGAAAAAATGATCATTCTTAAGTAGCCAAATAAGGACAAGAATTGCTTAAGTCAGAACAAAGCATACAGTCCTGCTAATAAAAAACAGTCTGAATTTGAAATCTGGAGCTGAAATTCACAGACTTAAAGAGTTTATAGGGTTGGAAGGGAGCTCTGAAAATCATCCACCCCAACCCCCTTTGCCAAGGCAGAGTCACCTACAGCAAGTAACACAGGAATGTGCCCAGGCGGGGTTTGAATGTCTCCAGAGAGGGAGACTCCACGACCTCCGGGGTCCTGTTCCAGTGCTCTGCCACCCTCAGCATAGAGTCCTTCCTCGTATTGAGGTGGAACTTCTTGTGTTTTAGTTTATGACCACTGCTCCTTGTCCTGTCATGGGGCACCACTGAAAAGAGTATGGCACGATCCTCTTGGCAGCTGCCTTTGAGATAGTCGTATGCGTTAATGACATTCCCTCTCAGTCTTAAATAAAATTTTGTCTGAAAGTATAATGAGGAGAGCTTGGCCAATAGAAGCCTCTCTGCTTTGTCCTGGGTATGTCCTCAGTGCTGGTGCCTTCAAGGCACCAACATAATCTCTGTCAAAGGAGATGTAGACAATTCTGATTTTTATGCAGACACAACAGAGACACAAGTTGGTGTGCTCATGCTGCCCTGCTTGTGCTTCTAGCAGACATCATGTTCCAAATCTATCTCACACATGAAAACAGTCCTGTACAGTTACCATGACCTGCAAACAGATTAGACAAAAAATAAAATTTAAAAATGGTGCTGAAGCTTATGCTTTTATGTCCTTATAGTTATGTTTGTTTTGGTTGTCCTTGGGGTGCTATTTTGTAGGCCCTTTCTTATCACTTGTCCTCCATTCTTTAAGTGAAAGGAATGCATAATGCATGCGGGAAATGCCTAAAATGCATGCTAGAAAAGAAATATTGATGGGCAATCCTCCTCCATCTCTTTGCATTCCTGTTTCGGCAGGGCTCCCAGCATGCTATTTAATTTTTTGTTAGTGATCTCTGACAGAGCAGAAGTGCTCTCAAGGGGAGAAATTTTCATAAGTGTCAATTAGCTGACAGTCTTCAAGCCCCGTCTGGTTTGCACTCCCAGTCAAAACTAACAGTTCTGTTATATTTGTTTTGCTGACATACCTAGGCAGAATTTCTGAGCATTTAACTAGGGACATGTGATTGGATAGGGTAGTTCAGTATGACATACCTAAGCCAAAGAAGAATTAGTCCATAAGGTTATTTTCTCCTACAGCATTCCTCTGAAATTACCGTTTTGCAAAGTGGTGACTTGCTTGTTCAGTACTCAGTTCCATTTACCTAGCTGGATTTTTTCCTTCCTTAGGTGTTCCTAAGGAGACTGTGATGGTTTTGTTTCCCCCCTTCTCATGTGACTGATGAGAGAAGGCAACTGTATTATTTCTAATGCTCCTCCCACCTTGTTTCTTCTTTCCTTCCTCCCCAGAGGGAAAGCTGTATTCTGCCACAGTGACCGACTTCCTTGCAATAGATGCAGTCATATACCGGAGCCTTGGAGACAGCCCAACTCTGCGGACGGTTAAACATGACTCCAAGTGGTTGAAAGGTAGATAAACAAACAAGGCAAAAAAAGCAGCCTCTCTGATGAGAGTCTTGGATTTCTGACAGACCTCTTTGTCATGTCACTTCACCAATGCTTTTGGGCAGAAATAAGGAAGTAGATTACACCTCTTGCTTACACTGATCTGTTTATCTCTTTCTCTCTTCTTTTGACCCTGAGTTACTGGACCTGACAGAAGCTGTGAGCTGGGTAGATCAGAATATGTATTCCAGTGAGCTTTCCAAGCTGAAATCCACCAGTTTACATCTGTTGGATGTAAAAGTTGGACCTTGCAGGGCTCTGTGTGCTTGGGCTGTGTTCGAAAATATTCCTGCCACAGCACTGTTAGGTAACAATCAAGGCTTTATGAAGTAGAGAAGGTTTGTCCTGTAATGTTAAGATTCATTAATGAAACTAAAATTATGAGGATATTGCACAAAGCCTTTCTGTTACAGTTCTTAAGAAGTGTACTGCTGCCATTGAATTAGGCAATTTCTGTGCTCTAAATGCCCTCATTGTTGAGGACGGTGCTGTTTATCTTCATGTAGGTGTTAAGAATTGTTAGCATTTGGAGTGATTTTAACAGAGAGCAAAGCCATAGTTTCAAGTCTTTTTCTGCATGCAGAAATGTTTTGCCAGGTGTCAACTTTAGCTGTCCCACTTTGCTTGCTGCTACGGACACGTGTGGGCAGAAACAGTTACGTGGTTTGTTACTCCCTCAGCTCACAGCCTGCATGCCATAAAGAGCCCTGCTTGGACCCCTCAGGCATACAGTTATAAATGCCTGTTTACCTTTCATCTTACTCCATGCAGGGCAGACGTATTAGTGGCAGAGACTTAACTACCCTTCAGTGATGTTGCACAGACTTGTTCTCAGCTCTCCTGTCCCCAGACAGTGATTCTTCTGCGGCAGTGATTTGTTCGTTCTGAAAACTGTTCAAGTTTGCCAAATGCAGACGTTTCACCTCTGGATGTTAAGTGTGAATGTATTTGGTTTCTCTTTGCATGCTGTATCCTGTACATGGTGCCTAAATCAGATATCTTGGGTTGTTGTTTTTTTCTAGAACCGTACTTTGTTCAGGCAGTTGACTATGGCAATTACATATACTTCTTCTTCCGGGAAATAGCGGTGGAGTACAACAGCATGGGAAAGGTAAGGGCAAAAACAGTGCCTTGAATGACTTTGTCAGATTCAGGAGGAGGGAAACTTATGCTATTCTTGGACCAATGCTGTTACGAGTGACCTTGAAATGAGAACCATAAATCATGATGACAAGGTCAGCATTTTGAGAAGATTCCTCTTGCTCAAGCCAAAAGGTTGACTGGAGCGAAACATTGCTCTGTCTTGAAAGGAAACTGTGTGGTTTCTTACAGTGATGGTGTATGCTGGAGTCTCTTTTCTGAAATTATGAAAAGCACAAGGCTAATGTAGTTAGTTCAGCATAGTAGATAATTGTTAAAAATGGATTCCAAAGCACGAAGAAATTTTTCTGTAAGAAGTATGAATTAGAATGCTGAGTAAACAGGGGTAGGAATGTTGTGCTCTGCCATTCTGCAAAGAATAATTAAACACTTTCTGCATTTTTGCTAATTTCACAATAGCTTTCTGAGTAAGCAGTCAGAAAAGCTGACCAAGGTCATGAAGGTGAAGAGCAGGAATAAAAGCCCAGCAAGATTTGCATAGTTTTTAAGTGCCGAAAACACAAGAATCAGAGCAGCAGTGTGGGTTGCAGGGATTGTGAATATGAAATGTGCTTTTGTTTGGGGAAATAGAAAGCTAAGCAGTCTGTATGGAAATGAGTTTTATATGGGTTGAGAACAGATCTCCTGAAGGATTTATGGCTGTATAGTAAATGCCACAGTCTTATCTTTCATAGCACACTGTTCCAAAGCTTAATTTTTCTCTGTTTCTTGTTTGTCACAGATTATAGAAAAGTGGTATTAAATTAAGCACCTTGCTGTGTTATTCCAAGTGTTTTAAAAGCAGTATTCCAACAAAGTCTTTAGTTCAAGCAAACACTTAATTTTCTCCATTATTTTTGCTCTGTTCCTTCCAGGTAGTTTTCCCGAGGGTGGCCCAGGTTTGCAAAAATGACATGGGAGGATCTCAGCGAGTGCTGGAAAAACAGTGGACTTCCTTTCTCAAGGCTCGGTTGAACTGCTCAGTTCCTGGCGACTCACACTTCTACTTTAACATACTGCAGTCAGTTACAGATGTTATCCATTTCAATGGCCGGGATGTTGTTTTAGCAACATTCTCCACTCCATATAATAGGTAATAGTCACAATAACCTTTTACCTTCTATTTCCTTTATGTTTTGCTTTTCACTGCACTTTCTTTTTACTTTATGCAAGCACAAGAGGTGATTGCTCATACAACGTAATTTATATGTGCCCTGTACTTACCGATAGTTTGTGTTTAATTTCAAAGTACCCTGGTATTGCTTACTGCATTTCATACCTGATGACTTAGAGCGGCTTTCACCCATTTGCTATCTGGACACATTCCTCAGACATACTTTTCTTTATGGCAATAGCTCACACCAGCCACCAAGAAGTGTTGCAGCATATAACTTGCAGAGGATTTTTCCAAAGAGAAAATACAGTATTTTTTTCCTCACCAAGAAAGGACTGAGCCTGTCCTGTTTATATCTAAACCTCCAAGAACCGTGTTATCTCCTTCTCTTTGTTTCATGCGTCCCTGGTGACTCTTGCATTGATCCTTGACCCTGCATTGACCCCGCTGCCCCCTGACTCTCCTGGGAGAACCAAGATCTTGCTGGCTGGGAAGGAGGGTCCCCAGAACACCTATTTTGTTATTTGCATGGTTATCCAAAAGCATCTGTTCATCTGTAGAGATTTTATTACATTTACACATTATAGCATGTTTCTCTGGAAGTTATTAGAAGAGTAACTGTATCTAATTATTGAGAACTTCCAGAGAAGTTAAAAAACATAGTAGCATTCTAATTACAAAATATATCGTAGTTTCACAGAATAACATTTGAGCTGAAAGAGGCATTTTATTGGTGAAATTCATTTCGTTTTGCTGTACCCTTGCCACCTCTGGTCAAAGCCTGTCCTCAGTGAGGTCGTTCACAGAACTGTCTTCAGGTGAGAGTAAGCCTGGACCTATAATGTATAATCACTTCTTTTGACATCAAAACAATAGGAGCTGAAACTGAATAATTATGCCACCAATAGGGAATACAGGCTTAACTTAAGATGATCTCTTTTCATGCAATCTGGCTTAATAAAAACAGGTGAGCAAATAGAGATTCAACATCAGAAAATAGATTGTATCTTGCAATTATCTCAAAATTGAGATTGTCCTCCCACTCTGCTAGTATTTCCTGTGGTGTGTCATGAATAAATCTTAAGTCTCACCTTTTAAAATCTAAGTACTTGGTGTAAAAATCAAAATACTATTTTATAGTAGGCTCAAGGTTTTGCCAGACATTGAAGATGACAGGAAGGCGTACATTCTTGGAGACAGCTTATTAGCAGACCTGGCAGCCAGGAGGGCCGCCCGTGTCCTGGGGTGCATCAGGCACAGCATCACCAGCCGGGCGAGGGAGGGGATTGTCCCATTTTGCTCTGCACTGGGACAGCCTCACCTCGAGTGCTGGGGGCAGTTCTGGGTGTCACAATATTAGAAGGATCTAAAGGTATTAGAGAGCATCCAAAGGAGAGCTACAAAGACGGTGAAGGGCTTGAGGGGAAGTCATACGAGGAGTGAATGAGGCCACTTGGCTTGTTCAGCCTGGAGGAGACTGAGGGAAGACCTTACAGCAGTTCAGAGCTCCCTCATGAAGTAAAGAGGAGGGGCAGGCAACAGTTTCTGCTCTCTGGTGACCTCTAAGAGGACTCAAGGAAGCTGAGTTGTAGAGGTTTAGGTCGGGTCTTAGAAAAAGGTTCTTCACCCAGAGGGTGGTTGGGCACTGGAACAGGCTGCCCAGGGAAGTGGTCACAGGACCAAGCCTGACAGAGATCAAGGCCCATCTGGACAATGCTCTCAGGCACATGGTATGATTCTTGAGGTGTCCTGTGCAGGGCCAGGAGTTGGACTTCAATGATCCTTGTGAGTCACCTCTAATTCAGGATGTTCTGTGATTCTGTTGTTCTATGAAACCTACTTCTGGCATGGACCTATCTCTCTCATTCCTCCTCCACTAAAGAAAAGTTGCAACAAATACCTTTGGTCTCTGGAATAAAGTTTCCTTCTAGAGTGAAGTGGAAGAATTTCCTTAGTCTAATTAGAGGTCACTTGGGCAGAAACTAGTGATGGGTTGTAGTCCAGTAGTTCGGAGGTGGCTTGGACCTCCTTGGCTGTGACCCACAGTGCTCCATCCTTACCACTTCATCGTACTACAGACCTGCAATCTGTCACCCTCCAGAGTAAAAGATGTTGCAGTCCTTTCACCATGACATTGCCTCCATCAATGTGTAGTTGTGTGTTGAGCATGGGTCTCAGCACTTTCAGTTGTGTGTAACACACCTCAAGATTTTATTGTCATTTGTTTTTCTTTACAACTTAATTCAGCAATGTGCAAAATAGTCTAGCTTGAGTGAGTCTTGAGCTGTCTTTCAGGATGAGGTCCTCTATGTGGCCAAATACACGCTTGACCATCTCTTACATCAACATATGTATGACTGCCTCCGTTTAAAACTCCTGCTGTGTAGTATCACATTAATACAGAGCTTTGAAGTTTCCTTCCATATAAAAAGACAAATCTGTGGAGATCAAAGTAAGACTATTGTACTGTCTCCCTACTTGTTGTTTTTCTTCAGTAAAAAGCATTTTGAAATTTTTTACTATTCAAACGGTTGTTTTTCTATCAATTTCTATACCATTAGGAGTTTAGCTTAATCCTCTGTAACAGTATTATAGTTCCTACATTTTTTCTTTGATGTATAATAGCCTACTAGCTAAGAGCAGGATTGATAACAGCCAGCTGGGTTCATGCTATTTACCCAATAAAATCAAGTGGTGGAAGTCAAACACAAAGAGAGTAGTTCATGTACAAAAAAAAGGAAAGGGTGATAAATGAATATTTCATGCTTCCAAGTGACTGACCATGGTAAACCCATAAGCCTTTCAGAAAGTATGTAGGTAAGAATATAGCTATGCTTGGACAATGCTGTCATGCAGTTGCATGCAAGTATTCAAAAAGTTGAAGTTTGCAATGCTGTGATCTTAAAATAACATCAAATTTGCTTCTGTAAGCTCTTTACATTTCGTTGAGTAGAGCAAATTCCTGTGCACAGTTAACTCCTTTTCATTGGGAAAGCTTCATGGATATCAGGCTGTGGGAGTATGAACGAATTACATGTAAAAGCCAGGTCGATGGCACATTGCAGCATGCTTCCAGTTTGATTAGAACCAACTTCTGAACTGTCTGCAGTGTGTTTTTGAGGCATGGCGGGGACTACAAGAGTTGGTACTGAGAGATGTGACTTAGAAGACCTTAAATTTCCAAATAGTAGGTTCTGAATGAGACTGGCCATTACTCCTCATGCATTGCCAGTGATAGCCAGAGTTTCACAAATTCTTTCCCTTCTTCAAGATTATTGCAATTACTTCTTTCTGTAGAGGCTTTGAAATAAATTCTCTTAGCAGGAGCTGCCTGCTGATTGGTATTCTGGCTTTTCTATGGGGCTGGCTTTTCCTGTCAATACCGGATTCAGAGTTCGGGATTGAGTAACCTGTGACAGGAAGACTTCTACAGAGCGTATTTTTTGCTCAAGGTTTTATGCATAACTGCAGAATGAGTAACAATTTCTGGGAAATGTCACTTTGCAGCATCCCTGGCTCTGCAGTCTGTGCCTATGACATGCTTGACATTGCCAATGTATTTACTGGGAGATTCAAAGAACAAAAGTCTCCAGACTCCACATGGACACCAGTTCCTGATGAACGAGTGCCCAAGCCCAGGTATGTTTCATGTATAATGATATTTTTCTGTTCCTTTATGCAGGCTACAGAGTTTTTTTGATAATTTGAACAGCCTTGTAAGGTGCAGATACAATTATACATGTTGCAGCAGTAATGTAAAAGTTGAGTTGAATTGGGATCTAAACTATGCAATTGAGATTTTTTCCACTTAAACGAGATTTGTGTAACATAAATCAGGTCAGCATCAGATCCACTTAGAATAATCACTTAAGAGTGGTGTGAGTTACACACTTGTTGCAAATTGGTTCAGTAATGGATATATCTCATTACAAAGCCTGCACCAGTTCTGCAGTTTGCTGTTCTATGATTAACATGCAGTTTTAAGTGCCACAGTGGATGCATTATGGAAAGAAAAAAAGAGCATTCCACCAAACTGGAGATTCAGTTTACCTCATTCCTCCTATGAGTTGTTTTCCCTGTTTCCACGTGTTTGCATGCATCTCCTCTACTACACTCCTCATATTTCTTACAAGTACTGTTTCATACAAGTTGCTGTTGGCAGACACTTGTTAACTCATTTACACCGATGGTATTTTGCTCTGAGATATTGATATGCATGTAGATAAATCGAATGCATTTATCTCAGTTAAGCTGTACCACTTTAATGCATGTTTTACATTGCTTGTGATATCTTCAATAATTTCAAAAGAAAAAAACATCTGAAGTACTCTGTGCAGTGTTGAGCACCACAATATAAGAAGGCTCTAAAGGTATTAAGGAGTGTCCAAAGGAGGGCTACAAAGATGATGAAGGGCTTAGAGGGAAAACCATGTGAGAAGTGGCTGAGGCCACTTGGCTTGACTGGAGGAGAGGAGACTGAGAGTAGACCTCATTACAATCTACAGCTTCCTCGTGAGGGGAAGAGCAGGAGCAGACACTGATCTCTTGTCTGGTGGCCAGTGACAGGGCCCAAGGGAACGGCCTGAAGTTGTGTCAGGGGAAGTTTAGATTGGATACTAGAAAAAGGTCCTTAACCCAGAGGGTGTTTGGGCACTAGAACAGGCTCCCCAGGGAAGTGGTCACAGCACCAGCCTAACAGAAATTGAGAAGCTTTTGGACAACACTCTCATGGCACATGGTGTGATTTTTGGGGTGTCCTGTGCAGGGCCAGGAGCTGGACTTCAATGATCCTTGTGGGTCAGTTCCAGCTCAGGATATTCTATGATTCTATGAAGAGCCATGGTAGACACTGAGCTTCTGCCTAATCCAAATTTGGCCCATCATGTTTTGGATTTGCCAATTGTAGTATCCCTGTGCTGTCTTTATTCTGAAGTTGTCACTCAAGAGAAGAGCCTGGAGGTGACTGGAAAATCTGGTAAATTCTGTGTCTGTTTTCAGTTTGAGCCTTAGTAATGCAGCTTCTAGCAGTGTCACAGGATTTTCTTCTCCATTTTGTGTTTCAAACAAGTTGTTGACACACTGGTCTGCCTTGGGAGTGCAAAGCTGCATGAGGGCTCCAAGGTCATTTGTTTGAACCTTACTGAGATATGTTGACTGGGAAGGGAAAGAGGGAGAAATCACTTTCAGTGGGAAAGAAGAAGTGAAAGTTGCGTTATGAGTTTGGGATGAGCCAATAGCAGGCTAACTGTTATGACGAAGATGGGATAATATTGTTCTTCCTGAGCCTAAAGGAGGTAATGTGAAATGAATAGCGAACAATGTTTCACGTAACATTTGGCCATCAATCTGCTTATTAGAAATAATCATTTCTTCTAACTCACGTTGAAGTACATGACAGGTACCTTTGAAATAAGGTCATTTTTATTTGGGTATCTCAGTATGGTGCAGAAACATTACTGCCCCTATCGATCCTAACATGTCTCAGAAACCTACCAGAGCCCTTCAGGGCTGTTGCTTCCCTGTTTGGCCAGACAGCAGGGTTTGCTTGGATTTAAGTTGATTCGACTAAACCAGTTTTGAGATTAAAACAGGATTAATCCAATCATGCTATTAGGATTTAGGAGTAAATAGGCCTCCAGATTAGATACACAGAAACTGTAGATAACATGGTGCCAGAAGGTGCAGGCTGCTCCCTCAGGTTCTCTGGGAATGTTGCCTCATGGGTCAATGCCCTTTCAAGGACCTCAGAAACCAGTGATGTCTTTGGTTTCTCCTTCTTTCCATCTATTGCTAGTTCTACATGCAATTACAAGACAACTAAAAGTATTCTGGATTTGAAGAGGCAAGAGCACACATTGTCTGCATGTACCGTTCCTTACTCAGCTCTTGTGGGACCAGACTTGTTGACACAGCTAGTTCCTTCAAGTCCTATGCTACCTTCCCACACAAAATTTATTTACCTAATGTTTGAATATTTATCTAAATCTGAGCAGCACAGATAATAGGACCAGTCCTGTATTTTGTTCAAGTTGACATTGCTCTTGATGTCAATGCCTTTACTCATCAGAATAGATGAAAATTGGATGATGCAGTGTGTTTATGAGTGAATGGTTCATCTTTCATCTTCCCATCTCATACCGGCTCAAAGGTTTGAAGAATCATAGTGCTCTAGAAAATGGGATCGAATGGACCTTTTATTGGAGAAAATGACCTACGCAATATTAACAAGCAAAACATTTTGCTCATTTTGCTGCTTCCTTTGAGAGATGGCCTGTCCAGGCAAGAAAATTGCTCTACCTCTTAGGAGCAGGGTAGATTTTAGAAATAGCATGAGCAGATTTGCATTTAAGTTGTCAAAGAATGACAGATAACTTTTCAGTGAAAGTCCTCAATGTGCTACCATTCTTGTAGCATCTCATCCAAGTTGAACAAAGGGTAAAACCAGTGTTTGCATGGATGCTATCAGGTTTGTCTTCTCCAGTAGTCTGTTTTCTGTGAGACATGATTAAAAGTGGCATTCTTTCACACTTGTTAAAGATATTAACTTCCTTCCTTATTATAGAGACTGCTTTTATTCCAGGAAAGAGCAGTCAACTAGGCAAGTTACAGATCAGAAAACACCTGTGCCAGTGGGAAGCATCAAGCTAAATGCACACATGCAGTGATTACATTCCATATGAGTGGATAAATTACAAGCTCTGTGTGTAACACCCCTAATGAAAAAACGACTGTGTTCTTAAGTCCTTTTGAATGGAGGATAGAGCAGGATTTTAGGCTTTCTTTGAGGGGCTGAACAAGTCCACCACACTTCTCCATCCTCTTCCCTATTAAACTCCTGTAAATCCTGAGATTTCAGTGAGAGCTTCATCACAAAAGGAAGCTTGCCCTCGATGTCAAATAAGTTTTCTGGCTTTACTCTCTTGTTTTATATAGGCCTGGTTGCTGTGCTGGCTCTACATCATTAGAAAAATATGTAACATCTAATGAGTTCCCAGATGATACTCTTAACTTCATCAAAACACATCCATTAATGGATGAGGCTGTACCTTCCATTGTCAATCGACCCTGGTTCCTGAGAACAATGGTCAGGTAAGTACCACCAAGTGAACTCTTGTCCTCATTGTAGCAGTCAAGTTGTGCTAATAGCCTTGCTTCAAATACCCTCCAATTCTGTAAACGTCCTTGGTGTCCTGGGCATGAATCCAGCTAGGAATGGTGGCAGAGCTGAGCAGATGCTGCGGAACTCCCTGAGCAGCTTTCAAGATAGGAAAGACCTCAGTCCTTTCCAACCACACTGTGCTGAAACCGGATGTTGTAGGAAATGCTGTGCAGGGAAGATTTACCCGCCTGTTGGCTTATGGGTCAGTGTTTGACACGGCTCTGTAAAAACTTTGGGCAAGGATCGGCAGACAACTCAGGAATAAGTACACAGGATACAAACATGTCTGCCAGGATATGTTCACAGGATATGTAGATGTCTGTCAGGTTATGTACTAGTAAGCTTTAATGTTTGCAGAAGTGTACAGGCAGAAGTAATCTCATAATCTGCATCCTTTCTATGGCAACAAGAAAAAAATAATAAGAGTTNAAATACCATCCCCTTCCTATCAAAATACATTCCCACTCTCTGCTGTGGTCACTATACTACTTATCTACCCTCCAGCTGTCAACGGAATAATGTGACTAACTTTTGCCGTATTTTCATCTCTTCTTCTGAACAACAGTATAGTATTGTGTATATAGAGCAGTTAGCTCTGGAAGGGTCTGACTTAGTTTTAGTAATGTATCTTCTGTCAAGTTTTTATGTCAGGTTCTGTAGCTCCAACCAAAGACAAGAGCAGCAAGCTCCGCAGAGTGCTTCCTTTTGATAGGTAGTACTATCTAACTGGTACCAAATCACCAGCATACTTGTTTTCAACAAATTGTGCCATCCCAAGATTTTATATCACCTCAGCACTGAAATTGCTTGATGGCGGTTGTGTGATTATTTTTAGTGAGGTAAAATGGTGTTTAGCGTCTCACTATTGTATTACACTGACACAGCTTTCCCTGACAAAAAAAAAAATTGAATCTGGTTCAGCTGCTTTTAAATGTGACAGAACTTGAAATTTTGAAACAGTTCACTGTGCTGATTCCCTATCCCTGTCTGAAGAAATCACCAGGCTTTTGGACACATAATTCCTAAATGCCCTCAGACTCTTAGCACCCCTTCAGCTTTCTGAACTTCTAGACACTTCCACTAGCTATTAGACGTGTGGGCATGCAAACACGTGAAAATTCCTGAACATCTGGAGAGCCAAATTGGTACAGTCTGCGTTGATTTATAGTCTGATAGGAAAAGTGCTTAAATATGTTTTATGGTTGCTAGAAGTCTACCATACACTTTTCTGATGTGAAGAAAGGGATTAAATTAATGACAATTCTGTAATTTATCTCTGAAAATGCTCTATTATTTTAGATATCGCCTGACCAAAATTGCTGTTGACTCTGCTGCTGGGCCATATCAGAACTACACCGTGGTTTTCTTGGGGTCAGAGAAGGGAATCATCCTGAAGTTCTTGGCACGGACAGGAAACACTGGTTTCCTAAATGACAGCCTTTTCCTGGAGGAGATCAATGTTTACAATCCTGAAAAGTGTGTATCTGATTCTTTGTACTCCTAAATGGGTGACTTTGAACTTCTAATTTCCCAGAGAATAACTTGTCCCATGGAAAGGGAAGTGGTTAGAGAAGCCAAGTTTTTTGAGTAATTTTAAATTGTTTAGGGAGGGGATGTCTGCTTATCAGTCTCTACATTGCAATGAGATTTTTTTATTCAGTATGTGTAGAAAATAGCCCATCCTATGCAGCAACTGGTGGATAATTAAAAGTGAAGTTCTGGAAAGGAAGATTAATTTTCTAATCCTATAAAAAAATCCTGATTCTTCTCCAAATAACTCAACAAGCAGCAAGCTGCTCTCCAAGGGAAATTTTCCACATTTCAGTCTTCCTCAAATATGCCTAAGGGGGCTTTGAAGTGAGCCATAATCGTGCAGATATTTCAACTACTTTGAGTGCTGGAGAAGAATAAACACAAAAATGAAGGGCCATCAGAAGCTTGTCTGGTGTGCTGTCTCTCTCCAATTCTTAACTATCCCATGTGTTCTTAGTACTTGCTCATATGTCTGTCAGTGTTTACAGCAGCTATTGTGTGTTCTCTTTCCTTGACTCGTTCAATTCTACCTTTCTTGCAGATTTTTTGGCAGAAGTTTTTT
>VZTA01007763.1:38629-50614 GCA_013398855.1 Mohoua ochrocephala
TTTTTTTCGGCCTGGGGTATCATTAAGGTTTCCTCTGGTTTCCCAGCAGAGCCCACTAGTAACCACATCTCACTTTTATCCAAACCAGGTGCAGCTACGATGGCATGGAGGACAAGCGGATCATGGGCATGCAGCTTGACAAGCCCAGCAGCGCCCTGTACGTCGCCTTCTCCACTTGTGTCATCAAGGTTCCGCTGGGACGTTGCGAGCGCCACGGCAAATGCAAAAAGTATGTGTTTTGTGGTGGCTGTCAGAGGCCTGTGCAGGGGGGGAGCTGGAGCACTCATGAATGCCACCTTGTGCTCTTCTCTCCCAAGGGCCTGCATAGCATCCAGAGACCCGTACTGCGGATGGGTGAAGGAGAGCGGGGTGTGCACGCAGCTGGTCCTTGGCTCCAAGTGAGTAAGGGCTCTGGCTGGACGGGCCGTGGAGCTCTGGCGGTGGTGCCAGCCAGTCTTGGGCAAAGCTATTTGAAACATGGGACTTTTAGAGAGGGAAAAATGTGGGAAGTGTTTGTTTCTATCTTATTTGCATTCACCTCCGAAATGTCTCACAAATTTTTTGGATGTGAACTGTCAGCTGATTGGTAACTGCTGAAAGAGGAGGAAGAAGAAAATGAAAGAGCTGTATTAAGGTCCGTGTATTATTGAAAGGAGCGAATTGGATGGATATGTCTGGACCAGCCTACACTGGAGCCATCACAGCTGATTAAAGAGGCAATAGAATCCAAATTAAATTACTGAAGTAATTTGTCCACTGAAAACAAAACCAGTCCTTCTAATTTACTGTGCATTACTAAGAGGAATCACAGAGCACAGTAAGGGCTTAAAACAGATGTAGAGAAGTGCTGGATCTCCCCTTGCTTAACAGTAGAATTTAATTATTTTATGATAATGAAAGTCTGTGAAGGTTACAGGGAGCAAACCCACTTCAGAGCTCACATTTCTTGGCCACTTCTGACACACCACATGACTGCCCACTCTGAGGTATACAGCTGTACTCCCTCATGGTAGCAGTGGAAGTGTAGCACAGACATCACAGAGCCTTGACAGCCCCACACCTGATGCCACTTAACCCTGCTTCTGTACAGGTCCTCAGTATGTAATGGACAAGTTACAATCCCTGTGCTTCTGTCTTCTTAATTTGCTATTTCAATTCAAATTATTTTGTTGGGGGATGCTATAGCTGTATGTGTCTGTATATGCTTGACTTAAAAAAGTGTGAGTTGTTCCTGATTTGACATTTGGTAGGATAATGTTCAAACGCACCTGTGTCCGTATCAGTTTTTCTTTACTCCAAAAGTGTTTGAGACTTCTTCAACTTCCACAGGAAGTTGTAGGGGACTCCCATACCTCACTTTTAAAAGCAGCTCCCACTTTCATCAATAGATCCATCAAGACAGAGGCTGTGCATCTTGCAGTGATGGAGTCAAAAAGCAAGCAAGGCAACTCATGTTCTGCCCAGTGCTTAGGAAGGGGATGCAGATCAGCTATGACGATATCTGGTGATGTTCTAAGCAAGCCAACAGGAGGCAGAGATGTTAGGTGCCCTCCTGGAGTAGGTGACAGTTGAGCAGGTGTTTTAAGAGCACAGAGTTAGAATGAGCTGTCTGCAAGGGTAATTATGCCTCAAGGGTAGGATCCTAATGTAGACGAGGGCTTGTATTTGGAAGTTTTCCAAGGTTCTTGTCATTCACCTTTGACCACACAGGAAGTTGGAAGAACAGCTTCAATAGTTATCCAAAATCACAGAGAGAGATTAGGAGCATAAGCTGAGCACATCAGCTAGAAAAGCATGTGTGTCAGTAGAGCCCCCTGAGTTAAAGAGAACACCTTTTGAGGGATGGACCTTGTGCCTTGCAGCCTTATCTAGTGTTGTACCTAAGTGATTGCTGAAATGCAGGTTGTCTTCCTCGAGCACAGTACCTGCCCCATGGGTTGGCTTCCTTCTCCCACCAAAGTACCAGTGCACATGGTCTGCTCTGTATTCAGGTTAAGGTAGGGTTACAGTTGCTCCCGATGAGATAATATATTTAACAGTTTAAAAAATGCAAGTCTTTTCTTCCCTTGGTAACGAGGCATGCAGTGGATTTTTAAAAAGTAATAATATAAAGACAAAGTATCATCAGAAGCCAAGAAATCATTAAGCAATGATGAATAGGTCAAATGTGTATGTTGCGGTTTTTCAGCCTTTGTGTGGAATTTTCAAAGAAATAGCCAGTTTCACAGCAGGGATTTATTTCAATTGAACATGTGATAATTTCTTTCTGGTTATGCCTATGACTGTTGTTATTCATACTGTTTTGTTTCTTTCTATTATTTAGACTGGCATTTGAACAGGACATAGAACGTGGCAATACAGATGGCCTGGGTGACTGCCAAAGTAAGCAAAGCTTTTACCTCTGTTTACCATGTGTCACAGTATCCTTCTGAATGCCTCAAATCACCAGTACCTGTCAGGCATTCTTTTGTACCAACATAAGCCACAACAGGGACAGCAACGTAGCTAATGATGCAGGTTCAGAAGAACGGTTGTTTAAATGTGTTTGAGGAAAATAGCCCAGTTCATGTGATTTATACAAACACCGGACTTCAGAGTGGTTACATAATGAGAAAAGCTCAGCTCTAGAGGATATTGATTACAGCAATGGCATAATTAATTGGGGTCACTGTCTTTATTAGCCATGGTGGTTGGGTTGTTTACGTAGATGCACAGAAGTGGCTTGGTTTCTTGGTGTAGTCTGTGACTTGCACTACATTCCCATGCAGCACTGTGAGACAGTGAAATACATCTACAGTTTTGGATCCGGATCAAGAAATGACGACTGCTTAGTTTATGAATCTTAGGGAATTTTACATACAGTCTGGACAACCTTGTGATGTTAAGGGTCAGGTACTATTGGCACTGCCTAAGAAATTTTAATGGTAAACCTTAAGTACTGACAGCATGAGCTAGAAGCTTAAACACGGTCTTTTAAACATTTACAGTTTTGTACTGAAACACTTAAAAGTGCATAGCTTGCACTGCATGCAAAGAAACCTTGCATGCTGATTTCTGAGCCTTCAAGAATACCAATGTCTGTGTTCAGGACAGCTCTTGTTCCAAATGTTCTCACCGAGGTTGGTTTGATTCTGAGCTCCAAATATTATTTATAAACCTCATGAAATCAAGACTCTCATTCTTTTCAGCGTAATTCACACTGATGCAATAAAACTGATGAAGCTGAGGAATCAATGTACACTGTCATTACTTCTGCAATACAGAGGAAAATAACAGAGGGCTAGACTGTGCCGTGGGACACAGTGTGGGCTAGCTGATCTGGGGAAAGCCAGACCCTTCTCATGCCTTGTTGCATCCTTATTCAAGAGCCATTAATTACTGTGATCACTGTGCTTGAAGGAGTACAAGGATTTCAGCCTCTGTCCTTAGACAGGGTAATATAGACTGTCTCAAAGATTTTTGAAGGAGGTGTACACATAGGCCTCCCCTCTGTTCCCCTGTAAAATGGCTTAGCACCAAAATCAGGTCAGTTCCCAGCTGGTGTATCTTTGACCTTTTCAGCCAGTTCTGCTCTCCTTGGGCAAATAGCTTAGGCAGGAGCAGAGTGGAGCTGATATCAGCTACATATAAAAGAAGGGTAGGAAATTATTCAGGAACAGCACGTTGTGCTCATGGAGAGACATCTGCTTCTGTGCAGAGAGCAACAAAGCCCATACCCTGCTTAAATGCCTCTTTAGCCCTGAATGATGCATTGACCCTTGACACTGCACAGGGGTAGATTTCATTCCCTGCTAACCCAGCTGATCTTAATACTTCATGTGGTCTTGAGTCACCTGAGTTTTGTCCTCATTGACTCACATTGCTGGCTGCATCCCCTGCAATGCCTTGCCTTAAACTAGGACTTGCAAAGAAAGCAGGGAGGACACTGGCCCTCCCACTCCCGTACCTCCTGTAGAGAGCTGGCCATGAAGACTTTCGAAGCCAGACATTATTTTCGGGTATGTATGAATATTGGTTTTGCCTGGGTCCTTAGTGTACAAATCACATGCTTATAAATATCAGCTGAAACATTAATGGTTACTAGCAGCAAACTACTTAAAACTAAAAACAAGATAGAAATAATGATTTTTTTCCCCTGTTATTTGTCTTTCAGATTCCTTCGTAGCCCTGAATGGTAAGGAAGTTCTTAGTTTCATTATTTATTGACAGCAAATCCATTTTGGAGGAATCACATTTTACTAAACTTTTAAGTATTTTCATACTTTTGTTATATTTAATGTTTCTTCCCAATTTATTTTGTTCATAGACATTTCAACTGCTTCACCTGATCATGAAATGTCTTACTACACAGTGTATGGTCAGTTTATGAGTGTTTTTAAAAATTCTCCCCAAATCCTTGTGTTAACTAGTAGTTCCTGTATTCAAATAGTTGTTACCCTATGTTAGCTAGTAGTTCCTGTATTCAAATAGTTGTTACCCTATTTTACTTGTTTTGTCTTGGTTCTGAGGGCCCGATTCACTAATCACAACTAAGATTAAGTCATACCTCTTGATTTTCAATCCCTCTTTTCTTGTCTTCCCTCAAAACTGTCTTCATTGAATTAAAGTCAGATATGGCCTATTTTAATGGCATGCCAGCAGACCTGATTAAGAGCATGCTTCATCTGAACACTCAAAGAAACACTTGGGTTCAATGATGCATCTTATTTGTTCACCAGGAAAAACAAGATAGTAGCTCACATCCCACGCATGAGCTGTCCAGGCTGGTGTCATTACAGCTACAGGAACCAGTCAGATACCTTAGGGAAAGCAGCAGAACGATCCCTGGGTTACAGAAGGATCTCTCATAAGGAAAATTAGCCTTTGGTCCATGTGGGTTGAGACTGAATTATGCTTCACTTCCTGAAGGTTCTTGTCACTTCTAGGGTGAGTCATTTGTGTTGTCCATTCAAATTCATGTAGCAAATTAAATGACCCAAACTGAAGAGGATCATTTCTGCAAGCCTAGAGTAGCAGGTTCCCATGAGGCAGCTGTTGGAAGTGGATTATGCTGGTTCTTAGAGTGAAGAATAAACATCTTCATGAGGAATAGCAGAATAAATAATCCCTTTAAATTCAAACCTAGACATATGTTGCAATAGCTTTTCTTACAGACATCCTGAACAAAGACAAGTACTCACAAGCTAAGAGGATGTGTGGTATTGCTGCCAGTGAAGTCAATGGCAAAATTCCACCTGGGGGGGGAGCTTCCTTGTGAAGTTGCTTTCAGGCCATACAAGACTAGCTGTTCATTAGGGCTAGATCAAATTCACCACATGTTGGGCTGAACGTAGCAAGAGGTAGGTTAATGTGAAGTTGTGATGAACTTTTAATTGGTCCTTTCATCTCGTTCCTGCAGAATATGTAGGTATAAAACTGAACCAATGACAGCTCAGTACAGCAGAATATAAATAACGGGAGACACAGTAATGCTGTTCAACATTTGTAAAAATACAATCAAATTCCCCTTGCTGTTTATTACCAGGAAATGAAAAATGTGCAGGTGAAACTTATTTGAAAGTGTGGTAATGAAAACCAGTGGAGGGAATGTACAAAATCAAAGGCAAGTTGAGACTTTCTAATATATGGAAGACTGACAGTTTCATCTGCATATACAGTTTATACTTTCTTTCATTGTAAAATTGCTGTATTTCCAATGCACAGAGCAGTAATTAAAGAAAAGTAATAATAAATAAAATAATAAAATAATAAATAAATAATAAAATAAATAAATAATAAAATCCATACCGCTGAATGTAAAGATAAAGAGAGTGGCTTTGGGCACTCATCAGCATTTTTAGTGCTGATGTGCCAGAAAAGTTCTAGATTTCCTGCTTCTAAGAGAATTCATAGTCTGCAGAGTTACAGCTGTGGAACTGTGGTTCTGGATCCTGCCAGCTAGAGTAGGTACTTAGTAAAAACTGATATTTTGGTCTGACCAAGAAAGCAGAAGAGTGTTTCAAGTGAGCAGCAGAATGAAAAAAGCTGAAGTCCAAGAGAGTATGGCTAACAAAAGAGAGTACATTTTATTGTCCAGGCATGTCAAGGCCAAAGACAGACTCCATAAATGAACCCAGCTTTTCAAGTAGGACCTTACAGAGAGGTGCAGTGGAGAAACACCAGCCCAGCATTAACATGGGTTCTCATTCATGCCCAGTCTTTTACAGATTATTTCATTGACCCCTCTCAGGCACATCCTGGTAACATGGTCTCCATGCAAGACAGCTCCTCCTTTTATAGGTTTAGTTAAAATACCTATTCTTATATTATTGCAGTTGGGCTTTCTTTTTGCCTACCACTAGTCACTTCTATTGATCTTCCACATCAAGAGTGCAAAAATTCTAGGATGAGCTAGTAAACCAGTCTCAGTAAACATGTTCATGTTTGCCAACTGTAGTGACTGGTCTGAGTAATTCTTTTTCGTGAAAAAACAAAAATGTTATGAATGGTCTAGATTGATGTTACTAAGCACAGTTTAATGCAGAAGCAAATGGTATGTCGTAATAGATTAAGCCTCAGAATACCAACCAAGTGAATGCTCAGGGCTCTGTTGAATTCAGTGGGCTAAATATACCCAAAGTCATCTGAAGCTCCAAAAGAAGTCATAAGGCTTCTCTTATAAATGATTCTCTTCATTTACTCCACTATAAATCACCCTCCTTCAACAGACTTACTGCCAATCTAGCAGACTGAGTGAAAGGAGAACCAAGCCCTTAATCTTTGTATTCTTGGCACCAGCCTCCTCCTGAGTTTGGCACATGGGCTCTCTTCCTAAGGCAGTCTCCCATGATCAATTGCAAACAAGTAAAGCGCAAAGTCCACGCAGGTGACTCAAGTGACACCTAAGGAGAGGATAGCAGACTGAAGGTCTGGATGCAGAAAGTCAGAGAGAAATTATGCAAGAGCCACATATTTAAACAAGGAGATTAAGCCAGATACCTCTTGCAAAATTCTAAGCAGCTTCAATTACCTTGGAAATATCAATTCTTAGTGAATTGGGTCCTTATATTACCCCTAGCCATAGTCCTTTCTCCCTCTATAGTATTGATTTAACTTTTCCCTCTAATTGTCTAATTAGGTTGCTATAGCTGTTAATAGGATAGCGAGCAGATATCTTAACCTCTGAGATTCTAACGACTTGCACATATTAGAATAACAATCAAATACTGATAGTATTGAATCTCTGTCTTTGTTTTAAACCTGAAAAAAAACCTCTTTGCATTTTGCAAGTGCACTTCAGAACAAGCTATAGTTATAGAAGTGCAGCCTTTCTGAATCATTATCCATGCTTTTATAAAGACTCTAAGTGTTTTTCCTCTGCCTGTTACTTGATTACAGCACTCCAAATGAAAAGTTTTTGCAAATAACGGAAGCACCTTAACCAGATTTTTTAAAAGTGTGTCTATTTGATTTTTACACGTTTTCTTTAAACAAAGACATTTGAAAAGCACTATGAGTACAGTTATTCAGATGCTTTGTTTTAAAACAAAGGCAGAATTAGTTTTTCAGATGGTTTTGTATTAACCATTATTAACACAGAGGTACTGGCCACATCTCAGATGGGCTAAAGCCTCGTTAAATTTCAACAAAGCTTATTTGCAAGTCCGAGTGTTAAAAAATGGTATAATGGGGAAAAAAGGCCTACTACACATTGCAAACTATACAGTGCATTGTAAAGGCTTGATAATGGCTGTGCGTGAGAGGGCCAGGACTGGGTTGCCTGCCACTTCAGTCTTTTCTCTGTTTATGAGAGAAACTTAAGTAGCTCACACATTTGTGGTGCCACTCTGCTCAGAGGTGAAATTCACCCACTGGGACTGGCTGTTCAGGCACTTACAGGACACTGTGATGCTGCTTATAGGAGCAGTATCACTGCCTAGTAGTAAGTGTTTGCAAAATACAGCTCTAACACAACTAAGACAGGCTATTAAGGTTTAATCTGCTCCTGCCCTGCTTCCTCAAAATCACATGGAAGAAAGTTTATCTCAATTAGCTGTGTAAGCTTGCTTCTCGGTGGGTACTAGACTAATGTATTGATAACAGAGAGAATAGGCTGATTTCTTGCATTTGTGTGAAACTCTTCTCTACCTAGTGACCATCTGGTGCACATTAATATCCTCACAAAGCCTTAGCCTTCCATTACCAGGAAGTTCTCTGTGTATTGGCAACATATGGTTCAAGAAATCTTTTTTTTTCCCCCCCAGAAAATGTGTCCCATAGGCATATACTTTCTCTAGATTACGGTATTATGAAATGTTTTTCTTTAACCATACTTACAGCTTTTCCTTGGAATTCCTCCTTTAAGCACACTTAAAAGTGCAAGTGTCTGGAAAGAGATATAGGCATATAAATGCATATCAAACACAGGCATAAAATATGATTGCTACTTGGCAAGATTTTCTTCTCTTTTACCTCCTTATCAAGCAATGACTAATTGCTTTCTCGTGTTGAGTGCAGCACTATTTGTAAGCTGACCAATACTGTACACATTATTGTTGTTGCTGAATGGGGTATTAACTGGAAGACTGGAACCCCATGAATGCTTACGCTGTGGTTTACTCCTTAGGCAAAGAAAACATGAAAATTCCATTATTTCTATTTTCTAGCCTGTTCTCTGCCCTGTTATTTGTCTTGTTTCTTGGGGATGAGCACAGGAGTTGACAAGCGTAAAATAGTGTTGGAGTGAACGCTTTCAGGATCTAGCATATTCTTGCTTCAAGAGGGCGTGTGTTTTCAGTTGCTGGACCTCTGCCTGTCCCTTTGGGCACAAACAGTCCTGCTGCAGGACTGCTGTGGAGCAGGCAGCACGTTTGGATTGGAGTTCATTGCCGTCTATCTGTGTGTTACCAATGTTCCCAGCCATGCTGTGGCTTATGGAAACCTTTTAAAAGAGGATAATATTTGGCTTCTCTTCTCTATTTGGGCGACATTCAAAGCTCTGTCTCAACAAAACACAGCATTTAATTTGCTATTTTAAAGAAAGATGGCTGGGAGAAACCACACTTTATACCATGAGAGGGTAAAAAATAATCCACTGCCCTTTTCAGTATAAGCCTTCAGACTGACATCCAGAGCTAAATTAGTTAACAATTAGCTGTAGTTGAAGGTTGGCTTCATGGTGAGAACACTGTAAATTTAACCAATTTTTCTTTCTAAGCATACAAGTTAAAGGAGTTCCTGTTGTGTCCATGTCCTATGCAAAACATAGTCCAAAATGCTCCCATGTATAATTCAGTGCAGTAAATCAAAAGGGCTCATTGAAAACTTACAGAGGAGCAAAGACTTTTTTTAAATGTAAAATCATTAATATTCAACAGGACTTCTTTAAATCATAACAGCATCTTAATAGAAGTTGCAGCATTTTGCTGACCTCATCAGTAGTTCAACACCATGAAGCTGGTGAAAGGATAAAATGAAGCATGTGAGTGCATCAAAAAGCTTGGGGACAGTGGTGGCCAACATTTAGATTTTTGGTTGTTGGAGTGGAATTGAGGATCTAGGTTCATCATCTCTCTCTACACTTCTGAGAGCCGGGGCTGCATGGCTTTAGAAGCCATTTAAAACAGCCTTTTTGAGATGCAGCTTTCAAAAGCTTTGTGCTTATTCAGTAGCTGTTTAAAATAAACTACAGAAGCACAGGCTCTACCTGCCCATCTCTGTGCCTTCTCTGTGAGGCTTTAAATTTCAGCTCCTTATGTTGATCTGTCTCTGCCCCAGTGAGTCTCAAATTATTTTTCTGAGCAATGAAGCAAGATCAAGGGAAGGAGCAGAGAGAGGGTCCCTGCTAGGGCAGCCTGTAGCCTGGTGATTGGGCTCCTCCCCAAGGGAGATTCATCTAGGGAAGGGAAATTAATTTGCTGGGCTGTTCAAAAGGAGACAGGAGAAAGGAGGGCTGCTGTCAGTCTGTCTGGCGTTATCTGAAGAAAAAGTGTTATATGCCATTCTGTTTGAGAATAATCCAATTCTGTTAGTTCGTGTTTGAGCACATATCAAAAATCCCTCTTTTAATGGCCTCTTAAGAAAAGTAGGTAAGGGGACATAGTTACTCCACATCAAATTAAGGAGGCCCAGAACTCCTTGAGTCCTGAAGAAAATAACTCACTTTGGCACATGTGCCAAAAGGAAACTTTCGGAATGGTTTTGAGGTCAAAATGTGGTGTGGATGGCATTTGATGCCCTCTCCCCAAAGCAGCTGAGCCAGTGGAAAATCCAGGTGGGAGCTGTCTTTCAGAGGCAGTAGACCCCAAGCATCTCAAGCATTTTAGGTGCTGATGTACTTCTCAGATCTAGCTGCAAAGAATATATGAGTCTACAAACACGTTACTGTCCCAGTCAAACCGCCTTTCAAATTGTGCTGTATTTCCAGTGGGGCATAGTTCTTTCTGCTATGAATGTGCTGTTTGTTGGTATGTGTATGATATGTGAGAAGGTGATCAGTCTTGTTCAGGACAACAGTAACAATGTCTAAAGCATTTGTAATGAAAAAAGGCATTTGAGACCTCAGTCTCAGCTGCTGCTGGAGTCATGGGTTCTTGGGCAGATCCACGTGGTGAGGCATTGTCTGCACTGTCACTCTGAGCAGAAATGGTGTTCAGTCTTGTGCTTATTTCAGAGCCATTTTGTACCATCAGCTCAGACAGGACCAATAGTGACCATGCAAGCAGCTGGCCCGGGACATTTCCCACCTGGAGAGGAATGCCGCAGGGTGAGCACACTGGTGTTAGGCAGTCCTTCATTGCCCTGGGGGCATGGGGTAGAGTGCCTCATGATGTCACCATTTTGTAGTTCTTCTGGCATTCTAATTCATTTTCAGCCATTTTAGACGTTGTTCTGTTTTAAATTGATTTTTTATTTGCTTTTTGACTGAGCCAGTACCAGACAGCATGGGCTGACACTTCATTTTCAGTCAGGCATGTGTACTGAATCAAGCCAAAAGATGCTTGACTCGGATGAAGTGTGCTTACCCTCCTTCATATGCATTTTTGTTGAGAAGCACAGAACTGCCAGCTCAGTGGCAGCACCTCTTAGAACCCTTAGCTGGAAGGTTCAAATCCCCTCTTTCTTCGGAGTCATGTTTTGAAGGACTTTTGAAACACTGCTCAGCCTAAGACAGGATGTTCACCTGTCACAGAAGCAAAGTAGTGCATACATTCCTGAGCATGGGGAGGTAGCGTGGTAAGTGACTAATGAGACTTGTCTTCCCTACCTGTATTTATAATGTAAACAGGACACTCCAGTTCCCTAGTCCCAAGCACCACCACTTCTGACTCTCGCGCTCGACAGGGTTATGATGCTAGGGGACGCATGCTGGATGGGAAGGATCCGCTTGGTTCATCTGAAAATACAGATCCATATGTGGCAGTTTCATCCCATAATCATCAAGACAAGAAGGGTAAGGCCTTGGAAATGACATCCTGTGGTGAGGAGGGAGGGGGAGGAGGACTAAAGTGTAACTGCTTCCAGCTGGCTCAGAGTAACATGTAATGAAACTCCTGTGCTATAATTAAAAGCTTATCGTGAAGTCTGAAACTAAACAGCCAATCTTAGACTCGGTCCTAGATAATTCACTGCCTGAGGAAACCACACAAAACAAACAGAAGTGTATGCCTTTATAGAGAGTTTTGTGCATGTGTATGAGAATGAGGGAAACGGGGGATTTAGCTCTCTTTAAATTTGATCTGCCCTGTTCTCTGATAAAGCAAGAGCCATGGCTTCCTGTTGTTCTTAAGGATGCATTTTTATATTGCCTTTCTCTGAATTCCCAGGGCAGCACAGCAGTTCTCAGCTAATTTCACATTATTTCTATCTCTCAACAACCATAGAATCATGAAGAACTTTGATTTGGAAGGGACCTTAAAGATCATCTTGTTCCAACCCCCTCTGCCATGACCAGGAACACTTTCCACTTGACTAGGTTGCTCCAAGCCCCTTTCAACCTGGCCTTGA
>VZTA01007765.1:0-18004 GCA_013398855.1 Mohoua ochrocephala
CCACCCCCCAGCCCTCCCCCCTTCCACTTTCTCCCTTCCTTTCAGTGAAAGAGGAATTTTGCTATCTGGGGACTCAGAGTTTCTCAGAGAAATATCATCTAAAAAAGACAATATCATCTACCTTCTGCTTCAGGTAATTTTTTGGGCAAAAGGTCCATGCAGTTCTCCTGCTCAGGGAATGCCACCCACCTTCTCCAGCTGGTTCCTGTATTTGCTCCCATCTACCTTTCCAGGTGTCCTGGAACTCCCTTTTCTTCCACTGACCACAAATCAGAAAAGGAATCCAGCTCCAGTTCTTGAAATCTGTTTGTTTTTCTTTGCTCCACTGGGGCCAGTTATGGAGAGAAAAGGAAGGCAGAGCAGTGAAGTGGAGGTTTGTGGTGAGGTTTATCTCTGTCCCAGGAATCTATGCTGATCTAGAACTGAATAGAGAGGGAGCAATAATGGGCAATTTTGCAATTCACTGGCAGTAAGAGAACTTCACCGTGAGATGAGAGATCTAACCAGGCAGCTACCTCTACAGTTTTAAAATATACACCGAAAGCATAGGCTCAGACATTCTTTATAAAGCTCCTGGGTTGTTTGCTCAGTCCCTGGTATGGACTTTGCCTAAGTTAGCAATCACTCCCTGGACAATTCCCAGGGAATTATCATTGGCCACAGTACATCCCCGTGTGCTGTGATAGTGACCAAGGCAGTTTGCTTATGTGGATGCATGCCACACTGTTATTTTGCCTAAGGATTTGAAAGTGTTCCAAAGACAATATTATTTTCTAGTATAGATGTAGACTTTATATCACACTTACACAATGTCCTGACAGAGACTGGTAATGTTTAATTTTTAACCAGATTAAATATGACATAAGATTATAGCTCCCTACAATCTGAGAATACACACACTTGATGTGTGTGCCAAACCCTCAGTAGGGTGGGGATGGGTATCAAACACT
Source organism: Mohoua ochrocephala (assembly GCA_013398855.1). Classification (NCBI taxonomy): domain Eukaryota; kingdom Metazoa; phylum Chordata; class Aves; order Passeriformes; family Acanthizidae; genus Mohoua; species Mohoua ochrocephala. Next base: position 951 of record VZTA01007765.1, read on the forward strand.
GACAAAGATGAGCATGGCCTGGCTGTCATAGTAGAAAATGCCATATTCAGTGACAATTAGAAAATTCCTGGTCTCCTTTTCTGTGCCACTTGTTTGCTCTTCTTCTCCACTTTATTGTCCCCTTCACTGTACTTATAGAGTTGTCTGTGAATTCATCTTGTAAATGGTTCCATTGAGCCAATCTGTGTCAAATGTGGGAGGATTTAATCTAGGGGATTATTTTCTTTCTTTGCCACTCAGGTTTGGACAGACAGTGCTCAGCCCTGCCTTTCATTTGTATTCAACTACCCTGTGTTTTGCTTTAAATGAGGTATTCCTTCTCGTGCAGCAGGACTACAGGTTACTGAGGAATGCCACAGCAGAGTGACTGCATCTCCATGGGAGATATGATTTGTGATGTCCTTGGGTATCTGAATGGTGAATATTAAGTGTTGTTAGGTGTTATTGAGAAAGACAATGATGTGAATGTTATCTTTCTCTAAAGAAATAGTGAATTAAATTAAGACATTAAATCAAAGATAAAACCACTTGAAGATCAGCAGAGATTCAGTTTTTTAATTAGCAGATGGGAATTTTTTCCATGATTATGATCTATTATTTTTTCTCTTGAAAATTAGGCTGAACTGGCTGGGAATTCAAGAAGTCCAGAGATACAGACAGGGCACTTACAGGTATTTAAGAAATTCTGCCTCTTTGAAAAATAGTTAAATATAGGGTACACTTGCAATGCACATTCTTACTGCCTAAAAAATATGGGGCACTTTACAGCTCTTTCATGTGCAAATTAGACAAAACAGATTATAGAGAAAGAACATGGACTTGGGTCTTATCACAAACTAACAGAACAAGAAAGTGGCAATCATAAATTTTGAAGTCAAGTGTTACTCTTCTAGCTACCTGAAAGGTAGCTAGCAAATTATATATTAACCAGCCACCAGTGGAATATCCCAGGCTGTTTTCATGTGAGGGAAAATCAACCAGCCCCCTTCTAACATTTCCTAAACACACTTTCTGTAGCACTTTCTTCTATACAAGGAAATTCTCCACATTCTGCTGGGCAAGAAATTTTTTGGAGCAGCAGGAGGGGATCATCTTGCTCCTAGGGAGACATCAGCACAGCCTGGTGTGAACAGCAGGGGGCTGGAAACTCTTATTTATTCGACTCCATCTATTTAGTGCTGTTGAGTAAAGGGTGATTTTTTGTAAAACTTGTGTCACAGCCCCACCAAGCTCTCTGCTGTGTGTCAACTCTTCTACAGAGCCAGAATAGAAGAATGCAAATATTATAATAGTAACTATAAAACCTCTTTGAAATAACACATGGAATGGCTGTGCTATGGAGACACGGATGACTGAAGAGGTAGTTCCCTACTTTCCTCTGTTGCATTAAATATTCCCTATATCCTATGGACTGACACAGGAAACTACTGTAGGAACTACTGTTTCTTAAACAGATGGCACAGTATGAGATACACAAAATATTTTGGCATTAGAATAATTTGGTTTTACGACCCAAAAGTTACCCCTTGACAGTTTTGCCAGCACTACATTTCAGCATTACACTGTTTTTCTCTGTACGTGGATGCATGATATGCAAAGATGATATTGCAGCTTTTATATCCTTTAAAAATGTATTATTAAAAGATATTATTGTACAAAAGGCTTGAACATAAGGCAATATAACATCATTTTTTTTTTTAGCTGTAATGTGATCTTAGTGCAATTAACTGCCTCACACACTCTTCTGATATATCATTCTAGTTATTTACTAATCAAGAATTTCTAAAAATAAAAAAACCAAACCTAGATCTCAGAATATATTTGTTGGATAAACCACATTATTCATCAGCTCTATCCTGTCTACTTCAGAAGAGGAAGTTTAGGTAAATAGTTGCCTAATAAAATGCTATATTTAGAGTAGTATTTTGGAAGAGACTTTTATGTAACAGTAAGTAAATGTGAAATTATCTCCTGGCATTCACCAGATATGTACTCTGGCAGTAAATCAGCTCTTCTGACATAATGTTTGTGATGACACAGAACTCAGATGTGTGGCAGTATCAGACAACACTACGCTGAACTTCAACATTTGCTCAGCTGAAGAAAGCAACCATAAGCTATGAATAAAATACTTCACTTTTTTTTTTTTCTATTCTGTTGTTTCGTATCTTTCAAGGAATGTAATTTTTTTCTTTCTCTTGTGTGAATGTTGTTTCACTGAGACCTCCTGCTTGAACTGGAGGACTTCATAAGGTTGTCCCTCGACGAGCACCTTTGAACACAGCTGCTCAAGAGTGCTGCCCCCACAGCAGCCTCAGTTCTGCAGGGGGAATAGCCTTAACCTGGCTGGCTCACTTCTCTCAGGTATGGCTCTGTTGGTCAAAGATTCCTATTTTCAGGGCACATTCACTGGTGTTATTCTGCAAGAAACAATTCTTGGCAACTGCACTGGCAGTGGGTGTCTGAAAACTCCAGAAGACACTGTGTGTATTTACACTGCACTGCCAAATGCCTGGCCTGACGTTACCGTATAGGAAACGTGAATCCCCAGTGGTACCAGAGCCCACATAAGAGAACTGCAAATCCCATTGGCAGGAAAGGGAAAATGCTCATCAGACTGCTGGATTCAGTGTTGTCTCTGAGTGCTTATTTAAGAGAAGGTCATCAGGATTCAAAAACTGATGATGTCTACAGATGTATTATTAATATGAAATTTTTCAGATCAAAATCAAGCTGATGCTTCTTGCCGCAGCATTTCAATTGATGTTTTTAAAAACTGATATTTTAAGTTTCGTAGGTATAACATGGAAGATACTAAGGACATGTTAATTTTCTTACACCATACTTTTGATGCACATTTCCCTCAATGCCTTTTGTAGTATTGCTAAATTCGGTGTGAAACATAGTAAGGGAAAAGGTATTTGTCTTCGAAGAACCAAAGGGAAATTATCCTCCTAATGTCAGGCAGTTGACTTTCTGTCTCCACCCTGGTGTGTGAAACTTCTTATTTGTTGCTCTAGATCCCATTCAATGTAGTGTCACTTGATCACCACCCAAACCGTTGGGTCGTTTGGTATTACTGTGATGTGTATGTTCAGCTTCAGGGCTGAAGAGGGTATTGCCCTAGACAGAACTAACATGCAATAACATCGGAATGATACTCAAGGAAAATAAGTAATTGTGAAACACCATAGAAAAAACCCCTCCATTTGTCAATAAATCTGTGTATAAAATAAAATAATTCACTAAAACAAAGGTATAATATCGTTCAAAGTATCTTCCTAACCTGGTCTTAATCCTAGTTGAGAGTCTGGCCGCTGTGATTTAGATTTAATTTCACAGGATTGCAGAATGGTTGAGGATGGCAGGGACCTTTGGAGACTTGTCTACTCTAAATCCCTGCTCAAAGCGGGGTCAGCCAGAACACTCAGGACACCCAGTTGCTCAGGGCTGTGTCAAGTCAATTTACTAATATCTCCAAGGAGAAAGACTCCATAGCCCTTTGGGTAACCTATCCCAGTGTTTGACATCTTCAAAGTAAAAACTGTTTGTTTCTTTTTTTCTTACATTGAAATAGAATTTCCTGTATTTCTTCTTGAGCCCATTGCCTCTTGTCCTTTCTCTGGCCACCACTGAGAGGAGTCTGGCTCTGTCCTCTTTTCACCTCCGCTTCTGGCATTTATACACATTAATTAAGTGCACCCAGAGTCTTCTCTTCGCCAGGCTAAAAAGTCCCAGGTGTCTCAGCTTTTTCTCAGAAGAGAGATGCTCCAGACCCTTAATCACCTTAGTGGCCCTTTGCTGGACTCTATCCATCATCTGTATGTTTCTTCTGGGAAGCCTGGAATTGATCCCAGCACTCCATATGTAGCCTCACCAGTGCAGAACACAAAGGAAGGATCTCCTCTCTGGACCTGTTGGCAATACTTTTCCTCACACAGCCCAGGATGCTGTTGGCCTCCTTTGCTTCCAAGGTGCACTGCTGGCTCACAGTCAGCTCTTGGCAGCTCTCAAAACCAAAGCCAGTTAATTGTATGGAAGTTTTTGGAATTAAATATCATCTGAATGGGTCACTTGAACCAGTCTGTCCTTCATCTTTTTTTAGGCAGACATCCCAGATGTGTCCCAAATTAACATTTATTTATAAAAATTGTAGTGGCTTCAGAAGGAGAACTTGCAATTTGTTCCAGAGAACTGTGTGGCTTGTTAGCCTGTGATCTGGCATTAGAGCACACTGAATCATGTAAATTAGACGTTAGAAAGCCAGGTTCCTAACTTTGAAATAAATTTCTTGACTTGCAGTGCCATAAAAAAATTAGTGTCTCATTTTTTTCCTAATTGGAAAAGTCTGCTCTTCAACTACCTTTTTAATGAAGATGTATTCTGAAGCCGTGTTTTGATAAATTGTGTCTCTTTGAGAGCTAAGGAGTTCAGTGAGATTAAGAATTTGACAGCTACACACATACGCATAAAAAAGAAATATGTGCCATACATTTTTTTGAGAACTAAATGGCTAGTTCTTTAGAAATAGGAGTCAAAGATCTACAATGGGAAAATTCAGTATGCTTTGATTACCTAAAATGAGTCTCTTTGTGGAAATAGTCTAAAACTGAACAAATAAAAAATTATCTGTAAAAAATAAAGATTATGTAAAAGACTTCCACATTTATTTGATCATTTTTAAAAGGATTTAATGCTGCTGTGATTCCTTCCCTTTTGTTTGAACTAAACTGTGTTTGTGTTGATTTTGAGACAAAACGGGTGTTCAAGCACAGACAGGTGTGTTTTGGTGATTTATTTCATTCTGCCTCTTCTCTTTGGATCTGAAACAAGTAATAATGAACTCCTTCCAATTCCATTGTAAGCTCAGGCCAGGGCTTTGTGTTCTACAGCCTACTCATCACACATAATGAAATGGGGCAATTATATGGTATAGCTTGTTGCCCATAAGGAACAAAAGGGACAATATTCACATTTTGGTTTTGATTCTCAGGCTTCATTTAAATTGTATACAAAGAAATTTCCTCCTGGTCTGATTCTTAATGAGCATAATAGCTTCTGGAATTCATGCCAGAGTACTTAAAGGTGGTAAATTTGATTACATTATAAGTATCTCCCTGGAACACTTTTGCCCCTGCTACTTAAACATGCTTCTAATTTCACAGAAAATAATGCTTGTGGTTACTGCTTTGGGGTATTCCTGAGTTGTGTTCCATTATTATCTTTCAGTGATATACTCGCACAGCATATAAAATGCAGTGAGGTTAGGAGATGTGGTGTTAGAAATTCAAATTCATAAGTCAAGGCCGATGATCTATGAAGATTTCCTCTCACCCCATTCTAGTTTGTAATGCTGTAGGGCTTCAAGAACAGGGTGTGAAGGCATTTGCAATCTTCACATTGCTAATGGATCCCTTCTAGGCTTCATTTCATAAGGAAGACTCTCTGTGAGACTGCACTGCGAATTCCTCTACTGCCCTTCTCTTGCCTGTAAGGGAAGCCTTGATCTGAACAAAATGTACAGAGGTTAGGGATTCCAGGAATCCCACACTTTATGCTTACAGGCATTTCTGTCTCTGTTAGCCATGTTGACCTTGTAGTCCCCAGAGTTCTGCATGTAACAAGGTTCCCAGATGCCCCATCTCGGCTTTTGACAGCTGAATATGCAAGGAGGACCTCTGATGCCTTCAGACTTCCAACTTTTGTCATGCCTGTGAGGCCAGCATCTGTTGCTATGACACTGCATTACAGTCAGCTGTGCAGCCAGCTCAGTAGTTTCATATCTTGCTACATAAATAGAATTAAACCATTCTTGCTGAAAAATGTTTTTCTGTCCAGATTAAATTGGACATTGTTTCTCTCCTGTGGAGAGTTCTTTGTTTTACTTCCCCATCTTGAAGGAAACCAACCTTTTATGACCACTTCTTAAGAGAGTCTAAGCACACAAAATAAACCTTCTTAAGTCCACATTCCCTGAATGTCCTTTTCTGTCCACCTACGTCTGTCTATGATACCACTTGGTATTTCAAAAGGGACTACAGTCTAGAGTTAAGTCCTCTGTGTTCTCCATTGTGTCCTCAGGGGTTCTCTAAATATGTATTTAATTGCAAACCAAACCTGCTCCACCAGCCCTGTACAGTCTAAATCCTTTTCCAGATCTTTTGGTCACTTTATCTGGCAAATGGTTCCATAGCTAATTCAAACAATTTTACTGATTTTAATTTTACTAATCTTAAGGTTATCTTTAAGCCTAGATATCTGCTCCCTTAGAGGACATATTGAGTTATCCAAGCAGCAACAGATATTCTTCACCACTCAAGAGTCAGAAAGGACTTCAGTGATTTGGACTTGCATGCTAGCCATTGGCAAGGGAGTGAAGAAGGAAAGAACACGACTGCAAACAATCATGCCCCAGAAATGTAGTGAATTACAAGTCAATTTGTCAAATATTTTTTTTAAACTGGGGTTTTTTGACCCTACGGTTCTTAAAGACCTTATTTTTCTATACAAGCCTTTTAGACTCCTTGTGTGTGTAGCCTGAGTGTAGCCTCGTTCAGGCACAAATAGAGGGGCAACTCTTGAAGGGAGTTGGTAGCGGGGCTGATAGAGACAGTCATGTCAATAAAACATCCTTAATAAAGAAATATCTTTTTTATGCAGATGCAGTTTTTCAGTCATTCTAAACACACTTAGCATTTGTCACAACATTTCAAGCTTGCTAAGGAGTCAGTAAAATTCACAGCAGTGCAAAGACTCCTGTCTGTTTGACTAAGACTGATTTCTATTCCAGTTCCTGAATGGCAATTTCTTGAGCTGTCAGACAAACACACGTTGTGCGTCAACTGCAAGGAATGTGGTCCTCCAATTTTCTGAACAATGACTGGATGCATGTTACAGCTGGATGGAACACGAGATGGAATTTGATCAAAACATTTTATATAAAAAGGGACACTACAAAAGACCTACTAAGTCACAAAAGCACTTGAAGGAGGTTTCATGGGGACTTGACAGATTAAAAGCTGACAGCAAAACTGTCACAGTCTTAGTAGAAATCCAGCTTGATCTCATTACCAACAAAGTGTGAGAGACGCAGAGGAACAGTAATGAAAACACATGAACAGTAATGAAAAGAAATTCAGAACTCAATGGAAGTATCATTTGTGTGCTTCTGTATGCACAGGCCATAGACAAACCCAGAACAGGAGAAAAAGGTAGTATAATACAAAAGATGAACGAGTTAATGAAACTCAGAATTTAGTCTTTTTTTTTTTAAAGCTTTTTGAAACAGATTTTTGCACTAAATCTATATTTGCAAGGGAGTTTGTGTCATAATGAATTGTATCAAAATCATGGGAAATTTCAAGAAGAAAATCCCAAATGACAAGATGGCTGAACTTAAAATGTTTTCAATTTTTAAAAGATTTTCACTCCTGTCTGTCCAGCTCAGACTCAAAATGAATGAATTTTTAACATCTCTGGGTGGTATAGGTGAGATAACTTCTTAATAAACCAGCTACAAAAAAACCCCTACAAATATTGGGCAAAAAGAATACCATCCTATTTATGCTCATGAATGATGTGAGAATCTAAATCCTAACTACTTAATATGAAACCAACTCTCTAATTGTGTAGGGATGCTTTGTATTTTAGTTTGACAAATACCATTTGATGTTTTAGAAATAAAATATTATAGAATAATTCAGATTTTCATGGTTTGGATTTTTGCGTGTGTAATATACCTTTGTTTCATTCACACCCCCGAAACATATTAATGATTACTAAATTTTATTTCATTTATCAATTAAATTTTAAAGAACAAAATAGAACTCAATATCTGCTAAATATTATTTGAGATAGGCAGCTCTAAAAATGGTGCCTAGTTGTCTCATTTTGTCACCAAGAAAAAGAAACTGTAAAATGATAATCTCAAGTAAAATAATTGCATGTAAAAATATGAGATTGAAAGATAGGTTAAAGATCAAGGTCTTAGTATTTTTTTACTGTAAAAAGTCCTCCTTTTGTGGTGCTTTAAGACATCATGTGGATTTACACCTTATCTTATAAAACTATAACATAAGCTTTAAATAATAGAAATAATGGTTTTTATTCTTCTCATAAAAAGGTGTTTTTGATGTTCCTAGAGTGACTCATTAAGCTTAACTGATCTTTTCCTTTTCCATGATTTTTTAAAAATATTCTTCAGAGCTGCACAGCTCTTGATGCAATAAGAGAGTTGCCTCTGATCCCGCTTAGTCCTGTCCTACTCTTGCTTTAATGTTCCCCAGGCAGTGTGTGTTTCAATCAAGTAGAACTTCCTGAATAGGAACTTTTGGGTTCTTGTGTTTTTATTCTAATTACTGGGTACTTTTACTGTGCAAAGAAAAAAATATATCCAAACTATCCAGACAGCTCTTCCTCGTGCAGGTGATGCAGAGGCAGGCTTTTCTAGTTCTGTACCTCTTGGCTTCCGTGGCTCGATTTTTTTTTTTTGCCTAAATAAAGGTGTGTAGAGTCATCTGGGACCCTTAAGAGTATCTGACACATCCCAATGGGTCTAGTAACAGTGGCAAAAGGCCTGAGAATGACCCATTGAATGGACAGGAAAAATACAATAAGGCATCTGAAAATGTGGTAGATTCCAGCTTTTAGGCAGCTGGACTTAGTTGCCCGAATTCCTTGTACCTTAAATGGAACATGACATTTTTCAGCAGTGTTCACTAGATTATTATGTTTATTAGTCTAGAATGAATACATAGATTTTTTTTTTCCCCATCATTGGACATCAGCTTCTGTGTTTCAAAGCACCAGTCTATATTGTTTCAAGAGTTATGTTTCACAGCTCCTGGTCTCTTTAATGGACATATTCAGACAATGAAGGAAGACATGCATGTTTTAATCAAGCCCAGAATTCACAGGCGGGCACCTGGGAAGTGTGCACTCAGGGAGTGACCAGGATGTCTGAGGAAAAGGCAGAATGCTCTGAGAATTACAGTGGCCTTTGTATAATGTCAAGTCTGAACCATTACTCTCTAGCAGAACCAGCCTGACTGCTTGAAAAATTTTAGGTTAAATTCTTCAGTACTTACCTCTGTGACCACAGACCACAGTCTCAAAGGAAAGTGCCACTTTGTTGTAACGTAACACTACTACTGAACGCAGATTCCACGTGCATTTCCTGTTGGAGCCTCGTCACAGATCTTATTATTTGTTGTCATTGTATTTGATTCACTTGTTTGTTTTATTCTACCATTCATACATTTTGTGACCTTCAAGGAGACAATCTCTCTGGTTCCAATAAATGTTTAGATATATTTTTAATTTTCAAGGAAATATGAGAGGGCTGCTCTATAGTCTGCCACAAAATTTTATTGTATCATCACAACAGGGGTGCATGATGTGTTCCACAGAGCATGCCATGGAGGCACAAATGTCACGTATGCATGCAATGTCAACTTGATCAGTGCTGAAGAATGGCTTAAAAGAAGGTAAATTTAATATTACCTCCTCTACACTCTCTGTAGAGGTCAGCATCTAAAATAATCTTCTTCATTCATCTCCCAAAAGAAACCTCATTTAAGGCCTAGAGCTACACCCATATTGACTCACTGGGTGTAGCTGTAAATGGATGGTGAACAAGGAGTGAAATAGTTAACAGGTCTGCTTCCTGGACTATGCAAGCGAGCAACATCAGCTCCCCATTCAGCTGTTGTGACATTTAGAGCTAGAGCTAGTAAAACACAAGAAAAGAAGACATCTGTAATAAGAACAATGATATAAAGTAGCAGAAGATAAGCAAGTATCTGCAAAGCTTTACTGAATGTCAAAGCTATTCAGTAGCATCACCTGTAGGGCAAAAATCGAAAAAGGCATGCTCTTTATCTCCATAGCTGTAATTTCCATAATGCTCAGAAGACTTTAGGTCAATTCTAAAAATAAAATGTGCTTGCAGTAGTTAGCCAGGATTTGTGTTTAATTCAATTCACAGTAGTTTCAGAGGTGGAAGACATTGGATGGCTCTGACCTCCCATGGTTAAGAATCAGGACCACTGAAAGTGTTTGGTTGAGCTGGTGACAGCAGTGAGATAGGGGTCAGATCAATAAAAACCTTTAGATCAAATTGTAAAGAAAAGTTTCAAAGTACCTCTTAGCAAGAATTGGCAAATCTTTTATATGCTGACACCAACAATGCAGATCAACATGTAAAACTATGATCTATTAATCAATCTCCAGTGGTATATTGTCAAGAATTAACAGTGTGTGATAACTACTGCACCAAAAATGACCTTGTTTCTAATGCTTCTGGTTAGTCGATGTAATTGCCAGTCCTATCGTTTATACTCTGAGTTGTTTCTGCTGTACTGCAGAAATGTCTTTGTGGGTAGATCTGAAAAGGGAACTGAATTTACAGAATGTGTGAAGGATTAGCACTCAGCTGTAAAAGTTTCCCTTATTCTGCATTAGCAGCGCTACCTAAGACTGTGCTGCTGTTATAATTTAAAAGGCTATTTTAAAGTACACTGCTTTTTTTAATTTTCAGTCACTTACTGAATGAAAATGATAAGGGTCATCAACCTTCCAGTCTGCCTCTTACTGCAACACAGCGGAATTTGCAATGGAAATATAACAGCCAATTGTAAAATGGGAAAATCTTTTGTGCTAAAGTGGAACATTGAAAAATGTCCATATCCTCCTTATAGACCCATGTTTTTTAAAACTTAGAGTAAGCAGAAAGATAGATTGTGAAATATTCATAGATTCTCACAGTCCATGTTATTAAAAAGACACCAGCTCTGTCCATGTTATTAAAAAGACACCAGATACTGTTATATAGTGACTCTCTACTTCATTTTGCTTTTTGAAATATGACAAGTTATTATATTTTTAATTAATGTATTGCATTTTTCTATTTGTTAATCATGACAGTATGTTAAAATTATTTTTTATATGAATAAATGAGTTTCCTCTCAGGATTTGGCATACCTTTTCTTGTTCTGTAGATTTCAGGTGAGATTTGCACTCTTGACATGTGGAAGGGAACCGTCTTACTTTGAGGGGCATTACTAGGAAAGATGCAACGTGGATTAGGTAGATACAGCCCCTTTTGGAACACCTTAAGGTAAAGGTTGAAGTTAAATCTGGTCACTAATAGTTTGAGCCTGTTTCCTAGTCAGCAACACAAAATTTTGGGATGCAGATTTATTAGATCAAATTTTGCTTCCAGCCATCATGAGCCTTGAACTCATAATTTTGCAGACAAAACTTACAGTGTGTGGGTACAATTTTATGTCCTTCAGGTTTTTGAAGGTCTGCCTGCTCTTACACATTTACCTGTTAGATCTCATCTAGAGGGAAAATTTCACAGCTTTAACCTGAGATGTTAACTTACATGGATTTCCGTAATCCAGAATGCATCACTTCTGGTTAAATTTATAGGTCATAATTTCGACTAGTTTAGAAAAGGCATTGAGTAAGCCAAAAAAAGAAAAAAGAAAATCCAAATCAAACTTAGGATGACTGAAATAAATTACAAGAATATTGCTTTTAGGTCAGTCATACAGTAAAGAGCCTATAAGCACTCAACACTATATTGAATTATTAACGTATGACTTCCATATAATTGCCCATAAGCCTGAAGCTGGGCATTCTCTCAAGTGTCTGCAGAATCAAGAACTAAGTGGTCTGAATTCAGCTCATAAATTCAAAGGCAAGGCTAGAGTTCAGGGCTTGAAAAGTTAGCTCATCTAGCAGTAATTGAAATATATACACTTCATGGTTGTTTGTTTTTATTTCTTATGTATGTGTGTATGAAATTCTCCCTTGTTGCTACTTATTTCACAGCATAAAGTGTTTTTAATTTGTCAAAATAATAAAAAAATATAAATCAGAACAATTGCAGGTGGTGAAGAGGGTTTGGGGAGTGGGAAAAGTCAAGAAAATGACAATCAATATTTCATCATCATATCTCTAGAGGCTTCTAAAGCACAGTTTACAAAGTATAAGACATTTTAAAACAGAAAAATGTTGCATATAAATGGCATTAAAAAGTGAGCATTTGCCAATTTCTATTAAGGGAAAAGCATAGCATATATTTTCTGCTGAATAGCTTTATGTTTTAATAATTTAATATACCCTCAGCACACAAAAATAGTGGCTAATTTTTCTATTTTTGTTCCTTTACACAGAGATGTAGAGAAGAAACATGAAAAAAAAACCATAGTCCCTGAAAGACTCAATGGAATACATGATATCAAAATGGGACTTGCACCTTTCTGACCTTGGAAGTCAGGTTGTAGAACCAACACACCTACTCATCACAAGAAGCCTGGTCTGATGAAAGGTGTCCCTGCCCATGGCAGGAGGGTTGGAACGAAATGATCTTTAAGGTCCCATCCAACCCAAACCATTCTATGATTCTATGATTTTTGCCTGTAGGAAAGCTATAGTAAGCGGATGCCCCAAAGTGAGGTGAAGCAGAGAAGACAAAGACTATTTTATTCTAAGACAGTCTATGGCCCATGGGTGCTGCTGTGACAGGTTTATTTTATACACAGCACATAAAAAAGGGTACATGTGCTTTTTGGCCAACCTAAGCATGACTTCTTTATATTCATAGGTGAATGCTGCCAGTGCTGTCTTCTGTGTGGTTGTAGGAGCGTGTGGATAATGCAGAAGGACACATTTTTTTTTTTGCATTTAGCTAACTAGCTGCAAAATGCTTCTTCACTAGGGGGATTTGTAGCTGACTAATTGTGGCATCTTCTGGCTACGTCTTTCAAAGTAAGTACAGTGCCAGAGTTTTCTGTCTTTTATGCCAGCTAGAACAGTCTGGCCACATACATACTAATAAAATATATTAGACCTCGGGCCAGGGCAATCACATCCAAACTGATTACTGGGAATGGTATCTATCCTATGCTAACTGTTAAAACACAGCCAGAAATAGTTTGGGAGATGTGACCTTGACTGAAATTCTGAAAACCTACCACTGCAGGTAATAATATCTCTGTTACTTCAAGTGTGTCTGTGCAAGTTTTTCATTGCACATGCAGTTTTAGAAAGGAATTCCTCTCACTGATTTTGGGAATCAGATTCACATGTAGATTAGAAAACCTAAATTAATTTGTTGGAGTATAAACATCCACATGAATGCTGATTATCTACACTCCAAATATGGACAGAAAAAATCAAGTTGATAGATGTTGGAGCCTGTCCATCTTTTTGTGAAGAGTGATTTGGCACTAGTCATTGACCACAGACTGGGGCAGTCAAGATATAGGAAATCCACAGAAATAAACTAAATATGAAGGGAGCCCATGGGTTGCTGAGACGTCTCTGGAGTAGCAGCTGGAGGCCAAAAGGGATACACTGGGGTACTTAAAACAGCACTAGATGCCTTTTTTAGGCAGCTGAATCTAGTTTGGTCACTTTCAGAAAGCAGTTCATGAAATCTATTCCATATTGTTCTTTGAGGATGGGATAAATCAGCCTCTGGAAACTTGCAATTTTTTCAGTAATTATAAAGGGAAGCTGGCATAGTCGTACCATTACTATCTGCTCGGTGACTTCAACTGAAATGATCTACAAGTAAATAAGATCAAGAAGCTATCCATACATTTGAACCTCATTACTGTATTGAAAACAAATACGTGCTTTAATAATTTTGCTGGTAAGAAGTGAAATTTTTAATGATTCTGCTTCCATTCTGATATATATGAAGAAAAGTAATGATATGCAGGAAATTATGAGAAATGTGGTCCTGGACATGTACAATGGTTAGAATTAATTTCTGACTTTTTAACAAAAGGATCAGCTTATACTGTGTTACTTGCAAGGATCTCCTCTGTTATCATCTCAGGAAGATCTGAGCTTCTCTCATCACCATTTACAAGAACATAAAAAGCAGACTTCTGAATGGTATGGTTATGACTGCTGAGCTGATTAAATTCTGTTCTCATTATGCCTTTTGGACAGATTCACTGCTGAATTCAAATTATAGAGGGACTATTTGGATGTAAATAATACATTTGTGGTTATTTTTTTCTTTTTTTTTTTTTCTGTTTTGTTTGGCTTCTGAACTGCATATAGGTGTTAAGACTTTGGCAGTAAATTAGCTGCAGAGGTGCCCTTCATGGGAAGAGTTCGGGGGGCTACCCCATGCTGGGCACAGCTGGTTCCATCTGGTTCCAGCTGACTCTGCAATGGACCCACCATAGGACACAGCTGAGCCCATCAGCAAAGCTGGTGGCACTTCTGTGAAATAGTATTTAAGAAGGCAAAAAGGGATTGTCAGGCAGAAGAGGATGAACACAAAAATAGTGGGGAGCAGTGGAAGGGAGAGCAAGGTTAGAGGAGGTGCTCCATGGAGTGAATATCCACTGCAACCTGTGGAGGAATACACACCTGAGCAGATTAACATTTCCTGAAGGGATAGCAACGTTTGGAGGACTCATGCAAAAACTGAGGGGGATTTTTTTGAGCAGGGCTGCATTCCATGGGAAAACTAGTGCTGGTGAAGAAAGTGTGAAAGCTATGGCAGAGAGGAACCAATATGTATTGACCTTAATCCCCCATCCCACTCTCCCTCTGCACTGCTTGGGGCAGCAGAGAAGCCAGGAGTGAAGATGTGAGGCTTGTTACCGAAACCCGCTAAAAATAAAGCTCCTTAGCAGCACTGTAGCATTAAGAAGCTGGCATTATTCATTCAGCCGGATGTGCGGGGGATAACACCACTGAGCGTACAAGCTGATTAGAGAAAAAGCTCCTGTTTGTATACTGTATTTTACATACACACTCATTGAGTTTTCTGGAATAAACATACATAGGATGATAATTTTCCCAAAATTATTAACGTATGTTCCCTCCCCTCTGTGCGTGAGTTCTTCTGTCCTAGGGGTCTCCTTGGTGCTCCCTGGTGGTCTGCACCCCAAAGTCATACCTGACCTCCTGGTGAATTGGTAAATGTTGGCAGAACTGGGCTGGTTGCTTTCCAGTTCTTCCCCCAGAAAAAAGATTGTGAGGTTCCATATGCCAGTGTTTTTTGAAGAATAAGCACTGTATTAAGCCACCAGGTGAAAACAATTCTTCACCTGGCAATAGGCTGAACTCGGAAGAGATGGAAGGAAAGGTGCTGTTTAATGTTTGTATTTGTTTCTCACAACCCAAATCTTTTTTAAATTGACTATACATAAATTTTCTTCAATCTGAGTCTGCTTTGCCTGCAACAGTACTGGGTATGCAATCTCTCTATCACATCTCATGATCTTTCTCATTCTATTTTCTTCCCCTTTGAGGAAGAGGAGGAGTGAGGGAGTGGCTGGGTGAGCTTTTGGCTGTTTGCCAAGGGTAAAGCAGCACTGTTTCAAAATCCATTGAGATTAGCATGGAATAGAATGTAATATGTACCTGTTACTAATGATTTCTAAAATATATCGGCAAAAACATGACATAAGTAATTAATTTCTTCATGATATCATAATTAACACTTTCAATGTACACTGATTATGTTGCCTAAATCAGGGCTAAAGCACAGGAGCAGCCACTATGAGCTTGACTTGTCCATACATAGGCATCTCACACCATACAAACTGCTCTGGGGGATACCTGGCTTTTCAGAAGGGCAAGTTTCTTGTATGTTCTATTTCTTATCTGAGATGTTGCATGCACATATCTTTCATATCTTATGAATCTGAAATCACATCACATGCTAACAGTTGGTAAAATAGATCTCTTTAGACTCTGCTAACCAAACAGACTACGCTTCTTTGGACTAACCTAGCAAAACTTTAAACATTTAAGTACGGTCACTTGTGTTTAGGTAACAATATCAAATTGACTCTTATCCTTCTTACACAACCGTTTGTGCTCTGGGTTTTTTTCCTGCCTGTTTTTCTGACAGGCTTGCTTGTTGTAGATGTGAAAGATATGAGGACAGTACTTTGTTTAGCTTGGCAGTCAAATTTTTCTTGTCCAAATTAACAAGTGGTGTTTCCAAACTGAGAGTTCCATTTATTGAACTAACAGAAAAAATATAGTCACAATTTGGAGGAATCTGTGTTGGTTGTACACCTTAGAAAACTTATTTTCTACATTAAAATACATTCTGGCAAATTCACT
This sequence comes from Mohoua ochrocephala, assembly GCA_013398855.1. Taxonomy (NCBI): domain Eukaryota; kingdom Metazoa; phylum Chordata; class Aves; order Passeriformes; family Acanthizidae; genus Mohoua; species Mohoua ochrocephala. The sequence goes on from VZTA01007765.1 coordinate 17,064, forward strand.
CAGCCTTAGGCAGAATATTATGTACGTAGATGCCCTTTGTTGTTTAAAAGTTTGGGAAATATGCTTTAAGTAAGTTAGAAATAATCATCTTTAATTTAGGCTGTAGGTCTTTTCAGCATGACTCATACCCTCATCATTATCTTACCCTGACAGCATTACTAAAATACTACTGTAATTAAGATGAGTATCTTACAAGATTTCTCCCAAGGAAATTTATTACAGAAAAAAGAATACTTTCTCTTTTTTGACAATATGAGACATAACTTTCCTTTATTTTTATAAAATTGACAATATATGAATCTACTATATGATAAGGAAGTATTCTATATGACTAATATATTTAAATACAATGCTAATAATTGCAGAATACCGAACGGGTAAAACTACTGTGTTATGAATAATATGACTTCACAGTCAGAATTAAAATGCTTAATAGAGTTGCTCCAATGTCAAGTTCTATTTTCAGTCATTTCAAATATACATTATTTTCAAGGAATCTAAATGGAGCCAGTATTTTAAAAGACATAAAAGGCGGATAGCAAGATAGAGAAGTAAGTGTGCACACACACACTCACAAGTTGAACAGCTTTTTCCTACAGTTTTACAGAAGTGTTTAATATCCGTATCAAACACAAACTACATCAGGTATGCATGACATCATACACCCCTGAGACCTTTCTTTAATTGAAACGGCATTAAAAATTATAAAAAAAGTCTTGACATCTGCAGTCAACTTCAGGGGAAACAAATATTTTCATCCAACTGCATGAAAAGTGGTTAGCTTTGTTGGGGTAAAAAAAGTTTTAAATCAACAGTGGCAACAAGCTGCATAATCACCAGTGTGACCAGTTTGTTTTACCACCTCAAGAAGGGCAGAATTTTTATGTTAAGTTCTTCACTGTGGTTACAGTCATAGATGAATTGTTGCAATGAGCTGGGAG
>VZTA01007770.1:0-14346 GCA_013398855.1 Mohoua ochrocephala
TTGTGATCCCCCACTCCCACCCCCGGGGCGATCCCCGGTTTCACACCGCCCGGGGGCTGGGCTTGATCCCACCCCGCGGCGATCCCTCAGCCAGCCCCGGGGGTGGTCCTAGATCCGCCCCCCTCGGGGGTTGATCCGAGCCCGGAGCGATTCTCCCCATCCCTTCAGGGTTCATCCAGCCCCGGGTGATCCTCCATCCCACGCTGGCGGGGTCTGCTCGCCCCTCATCCAGCCCCAGGTGATCCCCCGGCTACCCCGGCACTGATCTCCCTCAGGTGGTCCCAGGTTCGTCCCCACCAGGGGCTGATGCGGCCCCCCAGGGACGCCCCGGCCCCCCGGGCCTGGCGGGGCCCGCACCCCCCGGGGCGATCCCAGATCCCCCCTCCCGGCAGCTGATGTCCCCCAAGGGCCATCCCGGGTCCCTCCCGGGGGTTCTGCACCCCTGGGCCGTCCCCGCTGCCCTCCCTGGGTGATCGTCCCTCTGATCCAGGGCCTGGTTCCTCCCAGGAGCCCCTGGAGCCCCCTCCCCAAGGGACCCCCTGGGATCCCCCAGGCCCAGCTTCCCCCCAGGCCCAGGGCCTGCTCCCCGCTCAGGCCTGCGGCCTGTCCCTGAGGGGGGTTCCCCTGAGGCCTCGGGCCCTGATCTGCCCTCCAGGGACTCCCCCGATGGAATCCCCGATGAGGATTCCCCCAGGCTACCATCCTGCCACCCCCCCACACACCAAGTTTTGGGGTCCCCCTCTCTAGGTTATCCTTCCCCAGGGAGCCATAGGATCCTCCCTAATGGGGTCTGAGGGGATTCTTCCCCTGGAGCCCCCCTTGTTGAAATACCTTCCTCCAGCTTGTTCTCCTCCCTTGGGAGACCCCTGAATCCCCCCAAGGTCCCCAAATGCCCCCCCTGCCAGCTCCCTTGGATCTGGGGGACCCGTCACTTCTCCAAGCACGTCCCCACCTCTGGGGAGGATTTTGCTAGATGTGTGGTGGGCCTTCCTGTGAAACCCCCATCTTGTGGTGGGGGGAGTGAACCCCCTTAGAGGAGATCCCTTGGAGCCCTGTTGACTCAGATCCTCTTGGTCCCAGGTTTTTGGATCCCACCCACCCCAGGGAGCCACCTTGAACCTGTCTCCTCTGGGATTTATTGGCATCCCTCTCAGATCCTACCCCCCACCTCGGGGACAAACCCCCGGACCCTTCTCCCCTGCCTACACACCCCTTTTCTCCTCCCCTCACCAATGTGGGGGTCACATCACCATTACGGACCCCCCCTCCATTGAGGAGCTCTCCCCAAACCTCGCAGGGATGGGTGGCGGGGGTATTCCAGCACCTCGTTCACCAGGGAGTGGAGAGGATGGACGGCTGCCTGGATCGAGCTCCCCCCACTCCCCGTTAGGAGTCGGGGGCCCCCCGTCACGGTGGGGATGCCTAGCAGGGTTCTCCCTTTCCTTGCAGAGCCGTGCGGGAGTGATTCCGGGAAGAGGGTGAGGAGGGAGCCGGTGGGACCGTCCTGGGCACAGGCAGGTGGAGGATGAACGGCGAAGCCGAGTGCCCTGCAGACCTGGAAATGACAGCTCCCAAAAACCAAGGTGAGCCCCCCGCAGCCCCCTCCACAGCGTGCCGGTGCTCCCACGGGAATTCTGCTGCCGTGCTTAAAAATAATAATAAAAAATCCTCTGAGCGCCCCTTTTCTTGGCGGGATGGGGAGGGAGAAGGGATGGGGAAGGAGGAGGGATGGAGGAGCTGTGATCGCGACTGCCAGCGGGTCGAGGCGGGGGGGACGCGCCTCTCCGAGCTCTGCTCTGCCGTGGGGGACGCGCACACACGTGTACGAGCACACGGATTCACGCTCCGGTGCGCCAGCAGCCCCGTGGCACTGGGATGCCCTCTTGGGGGGCTGGCATTCCGGGGGCATCGGGAAGCGGGGGCTGGCACAGAGGTGCTGCCGCCTTCCCTGCTCACATCTGGGCTGCATTAAAAGCCGAGCCGTTACCTTGGGCCTCCGGCTTCCAGACCCCGGCGTGACATCAGAGCTTCAGCTTTTATTGGAAAAGGGGCAGGAAAACAATGGAAAAAAGAAGGGTGTTTATTTAGGGCAGCTCGCAGGGCTCTGCCACTCCACCCCTCAAAAACCCCCCCCGGGTCCCTCAAACGTCTGGAGCGCCATCCAGCCCCCCGCGCCCACAAGGTCCCCCCGATTTTCCTCCTTCCTTGCTGCAGTCGGGGTTGTTGCCTCGAGCGAACCCGGCCGGAGCACGTGTCCTTCTCCGGGACTTTAGATGGATTTAATTACACCGGGGCAGCTTTCCTAATATAGACCCGGCCCGGCCGGTGCCAGGAGAGCCGGGATAAATCGGTCCCAGGGCACAGACAACCCCATTCATCCTGGTGGGTGAACGCCGCGACTCAGCGTTCTTCAGCAAGCCCCCGGTTGAGGGAGGGGAAACAGAGGGATGGAGGGCTGAGTGCGCGGGTCCCCGTTGTCCCCACTCTGCTGCCAGAGAGGATTTTGGGATGTTTCCACTGGTTTTTTATGTATTCCTTTGGGATGTGGTTATTCCGGCTGTCTGCCAGTGGGGGGTTCACGCAGGGCCAAAGATCTCTGGGTGTTTCTGCATATGAGGGGGGAAACTGAGGCACTGGGCAGGTTTGGGAGGGTGCCTTGTCCCCTTCTCCATCCCCTCCGGATTTCTGTGGCTGTGCTGCTTTTGGTTGATTCCTCCTGAGTTCTGCAAGTGAAGCTGGCACCAGCTTCCCAGCCCTGTTCTGCCTCATTGGTCCTTGCCTGGGAGGCCTGGAAAGTGGATGGGAAAAAACCAGGAAGACAGAATATGGGGCTGCGTTCTCCCTCCCCTGGCTCTGATCTCCCCCAGCCCTGTAGGGAATGGGGGTTTCCCATCTCTTTTCATGGTGTTTTGGGATGAAGCCAGGAACGTGGAGACACACCCCATGCCACCGGGCTCCCTGCTTTCCGAGGGGGCTCTTTCCGCCTTCTCCCTCCATATTAATCCCTATTGAGGTCACTGTAGGGACCAGCTGGATCCTAAACTGTTCCTGCCTTGACCCCCAACCAGGCAGGTCCAGGAGGGAAAATGGGGTGAGGGGGTCAGGTCCTGGCTCTGCTCCCTTCCCCAGGTCCCATAGGTCCTTTAACATCCCTTGCTTGAATTTGGGATTCTGGGGGAGTTGTCCTTCCCCAGACCCCTGCACGGGCAGGAGGTGGAGGTGGTTTTGCTCGTGTTGAGTCTTGAGTGGAGGGAGAGCTGCACTGAAGGAATCTCTGCAGCTGGGTATTGCTGGGAGCTTGGTTTCGTTCCTGGAGATGGAGGGAGAGATGCTCCGCTCAAATCCATGACCAGCCACGCTGTCCCCGTCTCTTCAGAATCCTCTGTGTCCCACTGTGCCCATCTCTGGGGTGCTCCGTGTCCCATGGGCAGCTCCAGCCTTCACCTGGCAGAGAGGAGAGGCTGGGAACGCCGTGGTGAGCCAGTCCTGCGCCGCGGCAATCCCGAGTGCCCACCCCGGGCTGAGGCAGCCAGGGCTGCGTGGGCGGGTGGCTCCGGGCTCTGCTCCTCCTCCGGCCCATCCCCAGGGACTTTTCCTTCCGCTCCCAGGCCCCGCTGCGTTCCCCAGGGCCACCCATGTTTGCAGAGCACCCCGGGCTGCGCTCCCCAGCTGGCGTGGAAGCTCGGAGCAGGGAGGAATTCCCCTGGCAAGGAAGCAGCCCCAAGGCTGGGGCTGGATGAGGCATTCAGGGCTGGGATATCCTGCCTGCTGCCTGTCCCGGCACGGTGCTGGGCCTGGCCTGGCCTCACGGTTGCTCCAGGCTCTCCGGCTTTGCCACGTGCCCATCCCGCCATTCCGGCAGCTCGTCCCTACGGGAGCTGGGGATGCTCCTCCCAGCAGCTCGGGGGATGTTGGGGTGACATGAACATCATCCCTGTGCTGTCAGGGACCCCTCTGTGAGACGGGGGGGGCTGTGCCGGGCTCTGCCCTCCCTCACTCTGGCGTGGGAGCTTTGACCTTGGCAGAGGTCACCACGGAGCCAGGCCCAGGTGATGGCAAAGCTCTCCGAGGTGCAGGAAAAGCAGCGCTGGGGTTTTCCCATTGCTCTGGACGCATCTTTTCCACTTGGAAAGTGGGTTTCCCTGTTTCCTGCTTGGCCGGAGAGCTCAGTGCTCCCGTTGTCGCTCCGCAGGGCGTAGGAAATAGCCCTCTGCTCCCGTGCAGCAGAGCCACTCCTTATCTGATGGTTCTCTGGGATGAGCGAGTCTCTCTGGTTTGCACCGAGTGGAATTTCTAGCTTTGCCCGGATTGTTTTGGCCCATAGAAAGTTGCTCGAGGGTGATGGGAACAGCCACGTCCCTTTGATCTTTAATCTCGAGAGGCAGCATGTGGAGATTACGTGTCCTGGCGTGCGGTCCGGAGCGGCACGCCGGGAGCTGTAGTCCCGGTATCCTGCCGGGAAGGGAAGGGAAGGGAAGGGAAGGGAAGGGAAGGGAAGGGAAGGGAAGGGAAAAGGCTGCCTGCCCCCGGCTGATCCCGTTTCTCGCTGCTCAGACCGCTGGTCGCAGGAGGACATGCTGACCCTCCTGGAGTGCATGAAGAATAACCTGCCCTCCAACGACGGGAGCAAGTTCAAAACCACCGAGTCCCACCTGGATTGGGAAAAAGTGGCTTTCAAGGACTTCTCAGGGGAGATGTGCAAGATGAAGTGGATGGAGATTTCTAATGAGGTAATGGACACCACGTGGGGCTTCGTGGGGACTTTGTGGCAGGGTCCGAGTGTCCCGCTGTCATTCCTGGGGCTGCTGGAGTTGCCCAAGCTGAGTGCCCAGAGCCCCTGGCCATTGGTGCTGGCACCATCCCGCTGCTGTCAGCATTGTGATCCCCTCAGAGGGGTCGGGATCTGTCATTTTTGGGGCGGCATTACAAAACCCATTGGGTTTCTGCCATGCTGGGGATCTGCCCCGTCCTCTGTTCAACTCTGTCTCTTCATTCCCGCACAGGTGAGGAAATTCCGGACCCTCACAGAGCTCATTATGGACGCTGAAGAGCACGTGAAGAATCCTTACAAAGGCAAAAAGCTCAAGGTATTGGGCAGGAATTAAGCTCACTCCCTACAGGGTGACCCCACACTTCCCCAGGATGGGGGAATGTCACCCCTGTGGCACCTCAGATCCACGTGGCTCCGCCGTGGGAGCCCCTACAGGCACCTCACCGCCCCTAATCCCAGTGTCCGGCTGCCCAAGGCTCCGGAGGCCGCGGTGCTGGGCCTGGGCCAAGTCCCGGGTACATTTAATATGGCCGGCTGTGCTGCTGGCAGCCTGCGTCCAAGTTTAGCTTCAGGGGGGCCGGGAAGCCGCCGTCCTATTCCTGGCCTGCCGGGTGCTTTTGGCCCGGTGGCCCTGGGGCGGCCGATGCTCCATCCCTGGGAGCTGGGCCCCATCCCTTCCTCCTGCCTCAGTGTCCCCTCTCGCTCTGTGCTGACAGCTCTGGAGGGCTGGAGGCCGCTCCCAAGGTTCCCAGCCATGGGGTGCTGTTGTTCCTTGGGGATCCTTGTTCTCGGCAGTTTCCCCCTCCTCGCCTGCCGTACCCCGATCACCAGCAGGGCTGGATGGAGGCAGGTGCCCCTGGAGCTGGGGAGCCGTGGGTTTGGCTGTGCCCCCGTGGTGCTGCCAGCTCTGTGCTCAGTGTCCTCCGCTCTGCTGTCTCCCCAGAAACACCCCGACTTCCCCAAGAAGCCCCTGACTCCCTATTTCCGCTTCTTCATGGAGAAGCGAGCCAAATACGCCAAGCTTCACCCCGAAATGAGCAACCTGGATCTCACCAAGATCCTGTCCAAGAAATACAAGGAGCTTCCCGAGAAGAAAAAGGTATTTGGGGGGGTGGTCAGCAAGCCCCTTCCCACCACGTGCCTCTGTGTGCTGGGCTCTGCCCAGCTCTTCCAGTAAAACCAGCAGAGCCCAAGCTCTGCCTGGCGAGGGCTTAATCTGGCTCTCGACGGGAGAAGCCAGGTGTTCGTTTAGTCCCGTCAGACCTGTAAGACTTCCTTGGCTTTTCCTGTCCTGGTTCCCAGCATCTGTGGGGTGGAGGCTGGTCGGGTCTGTCCGTTGGTCCGTCTCTTCCCGCTGGACCTGGATGGTGGCTTTGCCCTTGGGTGGATCCGTGCTTAATGCTGGGGTTGGGGCACACGCCCTGCTGTGCCACCCTGTCCGGGCAAGGGACATGGGGACAGCCTCTGGGAGATGCTGGGAGCAGAGATGTGCCCACCTGGAGTTGCCAGAGCCTGGGCAGGGCTTTGGGGAACCCCAACTTTCACTCTGGGGCATCCAGGGCACAAAGTCCTGCCGTGCCCTTTCCAGGGCTGCTGGGATGCACGGAGAGGGGAGATACCTGGCTGCCGAATCCCTGGGCAGGCTGGAAACCCTCCGCAGGACCATTCCCTGGGCTGGGGCACCCTCTTGGGGTGGTGGCGTGCCCAGCCAGGTCAACAGGGATGTATCTTCCTGCCCGTTCGCTGGTGCTGACATCGCTCTCCACCTCTGCGGTGGCTTTGTGTCCCCAGATGAAATACATCCAGGACTTCCAGCGAGAGAAGCAGGAGTTTGAGAGGAACTTGGCGAGGTTCAGGTGAGCTCCCCATATTTCCCCGGGCCCCCTCAGGCAGATCCAGGTTCCCCTCCTGTGCGTAGCTCACAGAGGAAGTGCTGATGGGCTTTTGGCTTGAAGAGAAGAGGGAATTCAGCAAAAAAAGAGCAAGGAAAAGGTGTCTGGGAGCATCTCTGCGGCTGGGAGACTGGATGAGGGGGAGAGCGGAGGACCAGCCATTGCTCTGGGGGTCAGGGTCTGCAAGGTGGGGGCAGGAGCCCTGCCACCAGCACTGATAAAAGCTGAAGTGTCCCCCCAGTCACTGCAGACCTTCCCCTTGCTGTGATCCGGGTGGATCCTGGCATTCCCAATGACCCACTGCTGCTTCAGGGTTGCCACTGAGCCCAGGGATGCCCATAGCCAATGCTCCCCAAGGAGGGACAAACTTGAATCTCTCCTAAAACCCTCCCGCTCTTTTTGGGGACCCCCCAGTACCTGAGCCCGTGGAGGCTCAGCCCTGCAGTGACGGTCACCCCTTAGCAGGCAGGTTCGGGGGTGCTCTCCTTGCCACTGCCGCCTCCCTGACGCTCTCCCTTCCCCACCTCCCTGCCTGGTAAAGGGAAGACCACCCGGATCTCATCCAGAACGCCAAGAAATCCGACGTCCCCGAGAAACCCAAGACCCCCCAGCAGCTGTGGTACAACCACGAGAAGAAGATCTACTTGAAAGTGCGTCCAGATGTGAGTACGGTGGGTGGGAGTGAGTGCGAGTGTGAGTGTTGGGGGGTCCCGGACCCCGCTGCTGGGGGACAGGAGGGGAAGGGAGAGAAGCATTTTAGGGGGTCGGGATGGAGGACACCGCTAGGAGCTCCCGGAGCCTGGACCGAGGTAAGGAGGGGCTCTGCACACCTGGAGGAGGCTCAGGGATCCAGCCCCCACTTTTTGCCAGGAAGAGGTGACCACAGCCTGAGTCAGGGCAGGAGAGGATTCCAGCACAGACATCCACCTCTGGCCATGCCCCCCACGCCCACGCACCCCCACGGCTCCCAGCCACCCCGTGCCGGCTGCCGTCAGGCCCCACCAGGCCACGCCATTTTTTTTGCCCTTTTTTTTGCCATTTTTTTGCCATTATTTTTTAATTCCTCTTTTTTTTTTGGATTTTACCCCTCTGCCCTCACCTCTGGCTTTGGGTTTTCAGGCCACCACGAAGGAGGTGAAAGAGTCGCTGGGCAAGCAGTGGTCTCAACTCTCGGATAAAAAGAGGCTGAAATGGATTCATAAGGCCCTGGAACAGCGGAAGGAGTACGAGGTAGGGAGCAGCCTCACCCGGTCCCCTCCACACTCGTCCCGACGTTCACTCCGAGCCGCTCCGCATCCCGGCCCTGCGTGGCCCGTCCCGATAGCCAGCGTGGGGGTTCAGGCAGGTCCCGGCAGGTCCCTAGTGAGGCTGAGCCCTGCCCCTCCAGCCGTGTGCGGGGCAGGCAGCAGGATCCCCGGGCTCAGGATCGATTAGGGCGATGGTTGGCTTCTCTCTCCTCCTCCTCCGGCCCCGGCAGGCGGGGGTGGCAGCCCCTCTGACCGCTCTCTGCTCTCCACAGGAGATCATGCGGGATTACATCCAGAAGCATCCGGAGCTGAACATCAGCGAGGAGGGAATCACCCGCTCCACCCTCACCAAGGCCGAGCGGCAGCTCAAGGACAAGTTCGACGGACGACCCACGAAGCCCCCCCCGTGAGTCCTGCCCCTCACGGAGCCCTGGCCTGGGCGGATGCTGGTTCTTGCCAGCGAGGAAACTGGGAAGCCCAGATAACTTCTGAGAGCACAGACACAGAGGGGTTAGATGGGGTTTATAGGACAGATTTCTTCACGGTCAGGCCTGGGAACGTGCTGCCCAGGGCAGAGGTGGAGTCACTGTCCCTGGAAGTGTTCAAAAAGTGTGGATGTGGCACTCGAGGACATGGTTTACAGTGTTGGTTAATGGTTGGACTCAATGATCTTAGAGGGCTTTTCCAGCCTTAATGATTACGTGATTCTGCGATGATCCCATTAAACCAGTCCTTAAATGTACATTAAATACACATTTTGGGGAGAATCTGAGCAAGGTTTACAGTGATACTCTGGGTTTTAGGGGGTGATCCAGCCCCCAGCTGCCCTAAAACACAGGCACCTCACTTCCCTGCCTGGTGCAACCCAGCTGGGGGGTTTTGGGGAGGCTTTTAGCACCCAGCCAGCTCCACAGGGGTAGGTTTTCCCTAACACTGTGTCCCTGCGTGGGTTTTTCAGGAATAGCTACTCCCTGTACTGTGCAGAGCTGATGGCCAACATGAAAGACGTGCCCAGCACGGAGCGGATGGTGCTGTGCAGCCAGCAGTGGAAGCTGCTCTCCCAGAAGGAAAAGGACGCCTATCACAAAAAGTGTGACCAGGTGAGCGGCTGAGGATGGACAGGTGGAGGGAGAGGCAGGTGGGCCCCGGTGTTGTGGGAAAGGAGCGGCGGGATGGGAGAGTCTGGGCTACAAATCCCCCTGGAAAGGAGCCCCTCGCCCTTCCTCGGTCCCTGTGCTTGTCTGCGTCACCGATTGTCCCTGAGGTCCTCGGTCACCTCCCGTGATCCGGGCTCCCGTGTGGGACAGACAGATGGAACAGCTCCGGGTGGAGGATGCTGTTGCCCAGGGAGTGAGGCTGGGTCAGGGGCTGCAGGAGGCCGGGAGGGGGTGGGGGATCTCTGTGTAACCACATGCCACCATCTCCCTCCAGAAAAAGAAAGACTACGAGATCGAGCTGCTCCGCTTCCTGGAGGTGAGAAAGGAGGGGCTGCAGGAGACCCCGAATCTGGGAATGGGGAGCTCTGCCCAGGGACTGGGATAGCTTAAATGGGGGGCTGCCCTCTCTGCTCCCCCAAAACACGTCTGGGCCCAGCCGTGGGTGCTGTGCAGATGGTTGCACGTAGCCTTGACCTTCCGGCTGTCCTGATGCCTGACCCAGTGTCTTCCAGTTGGGCACTGGGAGGTGAGGGTGGGCCCCCCAGCTGGGAGGAGAGCTGGGGTGAGCAGAGGGCTGAGGCTGGAGGGGAGGGTGTTCAGTGGCTGTGGCTGTGCAGCCTCTCACTTCCTTCCCTCGCCGGGGCGTGGGCGGGGGAGCCGCACCGAGGCCACCCCAGCACCATCCCCGTCCCCGGGCGGACGTGACGCGGCCCCGGCTGCAGCCGCAGGGGCACAGGGTGGAAAACCCAGGGCTGTGCCCGGATCCAGGCACCTGCCCACCTGCTTCCCCTGAGAAACGGCTGAGCCGGGGAAGGGACAGAGCTGGGGCAGAGGGACACTGCCCAGAGAGGGGGTGGCAGCACGGGGACCCCCATGCTGTGCACGTGCAGTTCCAGATGCTGGTCCTGACTGGGATAGGATTTGGATCGGGACGCCCAAGTGCATTAATCCCCTTCCCCAGTGTCCCTGTTCCCCGATTGCCTCAGAGCCTCATTAGCGCTGGGCTGTCTAACGATGTCTCTCCTCCTGTGCCACCCAGAGCCTGCCTGAGGAGGAGCAGCAGCGGGTGCTGGGTGAGGAGAAGATGCTGGGCAGCAACCGGAAAGGGGCGACGAGTCCTGCGTCCAAAAAATCCTCACCAGAGACCGGCAAGGTGGGAGCGGCACCGGGAGCGGTGGGGCAGCACCTGCCAGAGGCTCGGGATGGGGTTGTGCGTCTCAAGGGGCTTTGAGGGCTTCGGTCCCTCCGTGTGCTCGCCCCCCCTCACAGCCCCGTGTCCCCCCTCAGGCCAGCTCAGAGAAGCCCAAGCGGCCCATCTCGGCCATGTTCATCTTCTCGGAGGAGAAGCGGAAGCAGCTGCAGGAGGAGCGGCCGGAGCTGTCGGAGAGCGAGCTGACCCGGCTCCTGGCCCGCATGTGGAACGACCTCTCCGAGAAGAAGAAGGTTGGTACCATCCCTGTACTCCTCCTCCATCCCCATCTCCACGGGCATCTCGGGCGGTCCAGGGGATGCTCCTGTCCTTGTCCTGCTCCAGGGGGCACCGATGTCCCCCAGAGCATCACAGTGAGCTGTCACACAGGTGCCACCACCACTGGCTGTGCCCCTCCCTCTCATCACCTGGGGGGTCAAAACCCACTCAGAGCCTCAATGTTAAGGCTTTGGTGGTTTTCCTGACAGGGGGAGTCCGGAGATGGGGTTGGGGTTGGTTGGGGGCTCTCAGTGCTGCTGTGGGGACGGTGCTGGGGGAGCTCCAGTGTCCTCCTGGTGTCCTCCTGGCTGTGGCCCTGCCATGCCCCCCTCACCCCCTGTGCCCCCTGCCCAGGCCAAGTACAAGGCGCGGGAGGCGGCGATGAAGGCGCAGTCGGAGAAGAAGCACGGCTCGGATAAAGAGGAGCGCGGGAAGCTGCCCGAGTCTCCCAAAACTGCCGAGGAGATCTGGCAACAGAGCGTCATCGGGGACTACCTGGCTCGTTTCAAGGTGAGGAGTGGGCTGGGAAAGGGGCCGGAGGTGAGGTCCTCACTCCTCCCAGCAGGAATTCCCATGTGCTTTCTCCCTGGCTCTCCCGCCTGGGTTTGGGCTGGGAGCCGTGGGGAGGACGGGGGTCACGGGGGGAGCGGTGCCCTGGTGGCAGTGCCCCGGTGCCCCAGGGGTTTTGGGTGCATGCGAGGCATCGTGGTGGTTCTGTCCCACAGAACGACCGGGGCAAAGCGCTGAAGGCCATGGAGGCCACTTGGAACAACATGGAAAAGAAGGAGAAACTGATGTGGATCAAGAAGGCGGCGGAGGATCAGAAGCGATACGAGGTGGGTCCCTGCCCAGTCCTGTCCCTCGCCGTGTCCCTCACCCGGCGCCGGCCCTCTCCCTGACCCTCTCTCTCTCCCGTGGCTCAGAGGGAGCTGAGCGAGATGCGGGCCCCTCCGTGCTCCACCAACTCCACCAAGAAAATGAAGTTCCAGGGAGAGCCGAAGAAACCCCCCATGTGAGTACCTGGGGTCTGAAAAACTGGGTCTGGCTGTGCTGGTGGGAAGAGCCCGGAACAAGAGGAGGGAGGGTGGTGGGGACCCCAGAATGGGTGGGTGGGGGTCATGGACACCTGGCTGTCCGTGCCCGCTGTCCCAGCCCGGTCCCCGCGCTCTCCCTGTGCAGGAACGGTTACCAGAAGTTCTCCCAGGAGCTCCTGTCCAACGGGGAGCTGAACCACCTCCCGCTGAAGGAGCGGATGGTGGAGATCGGCAGCCGCTGGCAGCGCATCTCCCAGGGCCAGAAGGACCACTACAAAAAACTGGCAGAGGAGCAGCAGAAACAGTACAAGGTGCACCTCGACATCTGGCTCAAGGTGGGTGCTGGACCCCCATGCCTGGTGGGAGGCTCTGGGCTCCGCTGGTTTTGGGGATGATGCTCGGCGTGGTCTCTGTTCCCACCCCTCCTCCAGAAACCACCTTCTCCTGACCCTTTTTTGACATTTTGTAACTTAAAAGGATAAAAGTTGTATATATGAGGAGGGTGTGCCCTGTGCTAGAGCCCTTCCCTGCTCCATCCCCCACCCCGTCCCGTGCCCGCCCATCCCTGACCGTGTCCCTGTCCCCACAGAGCCTCTCGCCCCAGGAGCGGGCTGCGTACAAGGAACACATTTCCAACGTGAGTATCACCTGGCACTGCTGCGATCCCGGGAGTTTGGGGGCAGGATGGGGAACCCGGGGGCTTGGGACTGGGCTGGGGTCAGCCCTGGGTGAGGTTTGGATGTGCCACACTCCAAAGAGCCCCTCCGGTGGGGATTTGTCCCCATGGCAGCTCAGCAGTGGGATTTTCTTTGGGCTGGACAGTGGGAAGGAGCTGAGCTTGAGCCCTAAATAAAGGGTTTTGTTTTGTTCCCGCAGAAACGCAAGAGCATAGGGAAGATCCGGGGTCCCAACCCCAAGATGAAGCCAACGATGCAGTCCAAGTCGGTGAGTCACGGCAGCCCCGTGGGGCCGCCCCGGCCCCCTCTCTGGGGAGTGTGTCCGAGGGGACCCACACCCCTCGTCTGAGGCATCCCTTGCGCTCCCAGCTGCCTGCCCTGTCCTCGAGACCATAAACCTTCCCCAGATCCCTGCTCAGAACCCATCCGGGTCGGATTTTGACCCCGCTTGGGGATCCTTTTTGGTGCAATTCTCGATATAAATGGGGAAAGGCTCCCGTCGAGGTGTGGGGTAGGGACTCCCCTGATCTGCTCAATGGATGGAGGAACCCAAAGGTGGACGGTCACGGATGGGGTGGGTGCTGCACCCATGGGTGGGGAGGTCCGGGGACTCACCAAGCCCCTCCCGTCCCGCAGGAGTCAGAGGACGACGATGAGGAGGAAGAGGAGGAGGAGGACGATGATGAAGACGAGGATGACGACGATGACAACGGCGACTCGTCAGAGGAAGGCGGCGACTCCTCGGAGTCCAGCAGCGAGGAGGAGAGCGAGGACGGGGACGAGGTGAGGCCGCGGTGTGGGGAGGGCACGGGGAGGGCACGGGGCCCCCCTCACCCTCCCCCCGGGCTGGGGGGCACCCGCAGCCGGGCTCAGATAGATCCGTGGCGGAGGAGCCCCCGGGAAGCAGGGGGACACGGGGAGGAGACGGGGAGCGGGATCCCCCCCGGCGTTCCCGGGGAGGGCGCGAGGAGCAGCCGCGGGGCGTAGTCAGGAGCAGCCTCGGGACGTAGAGGTGCGGGGGGGTGTGCAGAGCCCCCCAGTGAGCAGAGAAAAATCTCCTGTCTTTTTCCTGGTGGAGATACTGAGTCTGGTCTCGGCTCCGTTTGCGCCAGTGTGAATGCCGAGTAAGTCACCAGAGTCAAAGCTTTACACCGGTGCAACTGAAATCAGAGTATGCTGGATGGCGCTGGGGCCAGAAACCGTGTCCGTGCCTTGTGCTCGCCACCGGACAGGTGAGGTGTTTCCACCCCCTCGCTGGTCTCAGCTCACGCCTCTTCCTTCCCTGGCTTTAGAGGGGGGAAACTGAGGCACGAGGCGGGTCGGGTACCCTCCCTCGGATCGTGTAGCGAGGCAGTGGCAGAGGTGAGGGCAGGACCCCCGCGCGCTGCTCCGGCACGGCCCCCCCCGGCACCCCGAGCTGAGCCCTTGCAAACTCACTCCTGGCTCCTGCCCCGCATCCCCCCTCCTGCACCCCCAGACCCCCGGGGGCAGCGACGGGAGGGTGGGGGTCACACCCCGCGCTCTGTGGGGGCCCCGGTGGAGGGGGTGAGCAGGGGACAAGGGGGTGACGATGGACTAACCCTGCCCTGACCTCCCCCTCCTCTCTGCCACCCCTCTCCCAGAACGACGAGGACGATGAGGATGAGGATGATGAGGACGAGGACGACAACGACTCGGAGGGCAGCAGCAGTTCCTCCTCCTCCTCGGGGGACTCCTCCGACTCCGACTCCAACTGATCGGCCAAGCTCTTTGTAACGTCGTTTGGTTTCTCGGTTTCGGTCCCAAATCCCCCCTGCAGCCCCTCAAAATCCTTCCTCCTCTTCCTCCTGCCCCCCCGTGGGACCCCCGACGCGGGGAGCGGGGGCCGGGGGGACCCCTCCGCCAAGCTCACACTACGGAGGGGGATCAGGGGCTGCTTCCCCCAGGCCGGGGGGCGAGGAGAGAGCCCCCCACCCCTGCCCCCCGCTTTACTCCCGAGGGGAAGCGATTTTTTTTTGGAATTTCATTCTTTGCAGGGGGGTGTCTCTCCATCCCTACCCCCACAACCCCCTCGCTACCAGCTCCGGACTTTCTAGAAAGAGAAGAAAAACACACAGGAAA